>CAWUFW010005471.1:0-547500 GCA_963921515.1 Calotriton arnoldi | reverse complement strand
CACAAATGGAACAAGCATTTGCAATGCAATAGGTCTCGCATTTACACGAGTTTGAGCTATTGGCATTGTAAATTACAATGCCTTTTATTTATGTTTTAAAAACCAAAACATAAATAAAAAGGCATTGTCATTTCCAATGCCAATAGCTCAAACTCGTGTAAATGCGAGACCTATTGCATTGCAAATGTTTGTTTTTGTTGTTGATGGGCGTCGACATACCACCATTTGGTGTCCTCTTGTGACGTCGACGGCTTCCTCCGGAAGCTCCCACCTTTGGTCGCCATCTTCGGATTCTTTTTTTTCTTTCTTTTTCTTTTTTTTTCTCATCCTTCCTGGCGGATGAGGGTGGGTTCGCTAGTGAATCCAGAAAATTCTTTAAGATGCAAAACTACACCGACAGGTAAGAAACTATTCGTTTTGCAGCGTGAATCTTTTCATGGATTCACATGCTGTGCATAGACTGGTTAGCGGTTTGTTAGTCTTGTGGTGGCTGGGTGGAAGATGAGCGTTGGTTTGTGAATAGATGTTGTAAGACCTTTTGTCCTACTTGTACTTCTTTATTCATTTGAATGTCCACACAGTAATGTCTTGTGAATGTGTGCACTGAAGGCCATATTGCAGCCATGCAAAAGTCTTGAATTGGAGTATTTGCTAGAAAAGCGACAGTAGCTCCTTTCTTTCTTGTTGAGTGAGCCTGTGGGGCACCTTGTAATGTTTGTCCCGCTTGCTTGTGGCATAACTGTATGGCTTGCACGATCCATCTTTTTGGTTACAGGTATTCCCAAAAAGCTATTAGCAAATGATACAAAGAATTGCTTTGTCTTCCTGTATTCCTTGGTTCTTTCAATGAAATACATGACCGCTCTTCTAGCGCCAAGCGTGTGCAAAGCTTCTCTGCTTGAGTTTTTGGATTTTGAAAGAAACTTGGTATTTGTATAGTCTGGTTTACGTGGAATTTTGATACCACCTTTGGTATAAAATGTGGATCTGTTCTCATGACAATCCTGTCATTATGTATTTGGAAGTAGGGTTCCTGTAGTGTTAGCGCCTGTAATTCACTAACTCTACGTAGAGATGTTATTGCCACTAAAAAGGCCGTCTTTAGTGTGAGCATTTGTGGCGTTGCTTTGTGTAGTGGTTCGAATGGTGATTCATCATCTGTGCAAGAACTATATTTAGGTTCCATGTGGGTGCTGGCACCATTTTTAGAGGTGCGATTCTTTTCGCTCCTTCTAGGAACCTTTTAAGGCTAAGAACACGGTCTTCAACTCCAAGATATTGATGTGTTTCACTGCATCCTGCTGTGTCCACAATACCCTTACTTTGAGGTTGTTCATGTGTGCTACCCATCCTGTCTGGGAAGCATCTGTTGTTATGGACAACCACTAGATCCTCCCAACTCCCTGTTGCTTGTGACCATTGTTCTTGGAGCCATTCCTGAAATGGTCTCATGTGTAATCGAATGTTGGGAATTAAATGAATGCATGAAGCCATCATTCCTAGTAGTTTCCCCACTGTTCTCACTGTCAGAGGTTGCCCTTTCTGGTATAGATGAGTCTCCTTCAGTAAGGCTATTCTAATCTTTTTGCTTGGGAACGCCTTTCCTAACACTATTTATTTCTGCGCCTAAGAACACCTTTATTTGTTCCGGCTCGGTGAAGATTTTTCCCAATGTATTGAAAAACCGAGCTGAACTAGTGTCTGTATCACCTGTTGTATATGCTGTTTGCAAAGACTGTATGAGCTTGCTCTTACTAACCAGTCGTCTAGGTACGGGTAAACATGAATTCCTTGTCTTCTCAGATGGCCGGCTACTGCTGCTAGGCACTTTGTGAACACTCTTGGTGCTGATTTTAGGCCGAATGCCAGCACTTTGAATTGGTAGTGCGTCTTGTTGAAAACAAATCTTAACAGATTTGTGTGTCTTCAGTTCATAAGTATGCATCCTTTAAGTCTATGGTTGCCATGTAATCTCATTTTTGCAATTGAGGTATCACCTCTTGCAGAGTAGTCATTTTGAATCTTTGTGTTTTTATGAATTGGTTTAGAAACCTTAGGTCTACTATTGGGCGCAATGTTCCGTCTACTTTTGGAATTAGGAAGTGGAGTAAATGTCGTTCTTTTCCTTGTGTGGTACATGCTCTATCGCATGTTTTCTTTGAAGTTCCTGCACCTATTGGAGTAGTTGAGATAACTCCCTTTTTGAAAGTATCTTTTTGTCTGAAGTGATGTCCTTCCATTTTTTAAGGAAATATTTTAGTCTGCCTCCTACTGGTGTAGTATGCTGGAGGAACTGAACTTACAGTCATGTTGTTCTTGTATAGGCTGAGTCCTTGTGGGCACACTCAGTGGTGTTCTCGGTGACAGTGCAAGCTTTGGAATGCAGTCACTTAGTTGTGGTTTGTGGTCCGCCTCTTTGTAGCTGGCCTCTGCCATGGGGGCGCCCTCGAAAGGATTGCCTTCCTTGCGGATTCTGCCAGGTCTGCTGCTGCCCTTGCTGTTGACCCTGGCTTGCTCCTTGGTAAGTTTGCTGATATGTTTGATGCGAGGTAGTAGGTTGGTGGTTACCTCTACCTGCTGGTCTTCTTGAGGGGGTGCCTCTATGCATGCCTTTGAATTGTAGGGCGCCCATCAGCTTTGCTGTTTTGTTGTCCTTTTTTAATTGGTTTAGTTTGTCGTCAACAACGCTTCCAAACAGTTGTTCACCATTGAACGGTGAGTTTATAATGTTGCTTTGAACTTCTGGCTTGAAACCGGAGATTCGCAGCCATGCGTGTCTTCTTTCAGTGTTGCCGATCATCATTTGTCTGCTTGATGTCTCTGCTGCATCTAGGGCGGACTTCAAACATATGTTCACAATGTTTTTACCTTCTTCCACTAAGTGGCTAGCCCTTCTTTGGAACTGATCTGGTAGGTTCTTTAGTAGGTCTCCTACTTCCTCCCAATGTTGATAAGCATGTCTGTTCAGTAATGCATTAGAATCAGCTATGCACCACTGGTTTGCTGCACTTCTCTCGACCTTTCTCCCCACCAGGTCCATCCTCTTGCTTTCTTTGTCTGGTGGTGGACCAACTGTGGTTGGTACATTAGCTCTTTTCCTAGCTGTGGAAGTAATAATAGAGTTAGCTGTTACAGACCCTCTGATGCATATAGGGTCCTTTGAAGAATGTGTGTACTTCTCTCCTCTTGGTGTGACTGCCCTGCATTTTGCAGGCTCTTTAAAGGCCTCTTTTCCCTGATCCAATACACTTGGCAGCATTGGAAGAAATTGGTTCCTTGATTGTGTTGGCATCAAAGTCTCTAACAGAAAACATGATTGGGGTTATTCTTCCTCCAGCTGCACTCCATAAGTTTCAGCTGCCTTTTTAATTACCCGATTGTACATCCCAATGTCATCTGGTGGTGAGGGCCTCGAAGGATATGTATCCACAGCCTCTTCTGGTGATTCAGCGTCGAGATCTTGCCATTGCAGGTCTTGAGCCTCTGAGTTCGCCGAATCCACATGTGTGTGTGTTCCTCATCTTCCCCCTGTTCTTCGAAGAATTCTTCTTCTTCTTCGAGCGGTTGGGGTGTCGTTGGAGGCTGCAATTCCTCAACGACCTTCTCCCCTTCCGGTGAACTTTTCGGCGGTATCTTGAATTGCTTCAAGCTTTTGTCAAATTCTTTTTTGCGCTGTAAAATACTTGCCATTTCGGCTTCCAGCTTCTTTCTCTTTTTTCCCATCTCGGCCGAGTGAGTTTCGGCGTTGAGACCTTCGACCTTTCTTTACGTGCTTGCTGACACCAATCCGGCCGTCGAAGCTTGTTTTGACCTCTTCTTTGTCGACGCCGAAGCGTCTTTTTCGTTTCCACCTTTCGACGTCTTCGATCTTTCGAGGGTCTTCGCAGTCACGGAGTCCTTGTCCAAGGATCCGACGGAGTGTTTGTCTTTGGACGGAACTGCGATCGTCGAGTGCTTCGACGCCGAGCCTACTTTTGTGGATCTAGAGTCAGTTTTTTGTGACTCGTCTAGTCTTTGAGGTCGGCGGTTCTCTTACCTCCTTCGAGGACTTCTTCTCGACCTCTAGGACGTCTCTGTCCTTGTCGATGGTGGTGGGCCTTGCATGTTATAGTTGGCTCTTCTCTGTAGGTCTCTCACCCTCAACTTCTTTGGGGTGAAGGCAGAGCACGCGTTGCAGTCGTCACTTTGGTGAACCAGCGGTAGGCAAAGGTTGCAGACTGGATGCTGATCTTTTTGAGCGTACTTGTGATGACAATTCTTGCAGAACTTGAACTGTGTCTTGTCCATTACCGCGCACAGGGAGCCCCCTGCATGCGCATTCTCCGTTTGTAGTCGAAGATTTGATGTTTTCACCTTTTGGCGGACTCCGGCTGTTTGGATTGAAGTCCGGAAAGTCTAAATCTTGTACCGCTGTCCTGCAGAAGTTTTTCCTTATTTTTTCGTGGATTCTTCTCTCCAAATCTCAGGAGGTCCTTCCGTATCGATCCAGACCCAACAGCGGAAGAAAAGAATCTGAAGATGGCGAACAAAGGTGGGAGCTTCCGGAGGAAGTCCGTCGACGTCACAAGAGGACACCAAATGGTGGTATGTTGACGCCCACCAACAAAAGAAAAAAAAAAAGAACAAATACAACAATTCCGGACCCAACCACTAGATGGCGGAATAATGCACAGCATGTGAATCCAGAAAAGATTCAAGCTGCAAAAATCAGCATATCCAAAGCAGGAGGCTTCAAATGCCTCTGACCGCCTTTGATATGTGACCCAACGCTTCCCCAGACAGATAAATGCCACCCTCTGCCCTAGGCCCATTTTGCACCATGGACATGCGGGAAAATTAACTATGCAGGAGGCGTGTTGCGCTGCCAGGCTGGACACACCTCTAGGTTGGGCAGCCTGAAGTGAACACGAAGATAGGAATTCCACCATCTTGTGTGTTATGGAATTAGGAATTCTGAGACAAGGTGACGCCCACTCCCCAAAGGAAGTGTCATCTAGGTTGGTGAAGTGACTCCAGGGGTAAGTAGCCCATTGACTACTAATCCTCACTCCCTTTAACACTCCTAAAGCACAAGTTACTTACCTTCGTTAACGATATATCTGTAAGAAACATTAGTTAGTGATAGATTCCTTACCTTAGAATTACCCCCAGGTGTCAGACTGGATCCGGAAAGTTTTCGTTAGCAGTACCTGTGCACGTCGGAAGGTGGCGTCGGTCGGCTCCGCGTCCGTCGTCGGCATCGTGGTCGCCGGGATGAGGTCGCGGCAGCTACTTAGACGCCCTCCTCACGCGCTGACGTCATTTCTGTACACGACTTCCCGCGCCAGAAACGCAGAGCCATGCAAGATACTGACCACTGGTGCACAAAACTAGGGCCCTGAAGGGATGTCCTTAACCCTAGAAATCAGTTCGCAGAACGGGGAGGATAGGTGGGGCGGTAAGGAATCTATCACTAACTAATGTTTCTAACAGATATATCGTTACCGAAGGTAAGTAACTTGTGCATCTGAAAGAAACACGTTAGTGATAGATTCCTTACCTTAGAATAGATACCCCAGCAATACCAACCCCGGTGGTGGGTCTGCGAACCAAGATCACACCAGAAAGTCCTGGAGAACAGAACTGCCAAAGAAGCCATCTCTCCGGACTTGGCTGTCCAGGCAGTAGTGCTTGGTGAATGTGTGCAGCGATGCCCACGTAGCTGCCTGACAGATGTCGCTTAGAGGAACTCCCCGTCCCAAAGCAGTGGTGGCTGCCGTCGCCCTGGTGGAATGGGCGTGCAACCCAACTGGAGGCTCCTTTTTAGCCAAAGAGTAACAGGCCTTGATACACAAGACGACCCACCTGGAGATGGTCCGCTTGTGTACAGCCCGACCTTTCTTGGCGCCCACGTAGCCAACAAAGAGTTGGTCATCCACCCGGAACTGTTTTGTGCGGTCTAGGTAGAAGGAGAGCGCACGTTTTGGGTCCAGACGGTGGAGCCTCTCTTCCTCTCTCAAAGGATGCCAAGGCGGAAAGAAGGTGGGCAAAGTGATGGTTTGGCCAATATGAAAAGATGTAACCACCTTTGGAAGAAAGGATGGACGAGTGCGTAGGACCACTTTGTCCGGATGCATAGCCAGAAATGGAGGCTTAGAAGAAAGAGCCTGGAGCTCACTCACTCTCCTAGCAGAAGTGAGGGCCACCAGGAAAGCAGTCTTAAGCGTCAAGAGACGAAGAGGACAGTTGTGAAGTGGCGACAGTTGTGAAGTGGCTCAAAGGGAGCACACATTAAAAAGGTCAAGACCAGGTTCAAGTCCCACTGAGGCATAACAAAAGGAACCGGAGGAAAGATGCGTTATGCCTTTCAGAAAACGATTAACAACAGGGGACTTAAAAAGAGAAGGTTGATCAGGAAGCCTGAGAAAGGCAGAAATGGCCGAAAGATTGCCCTTGATAGTGCCCAGAGCAGAGTCCTGCTGGGCCAAAGAAAGAAGGAAAAAGAGAACCTCAGAAAGAGGGGCAGAAAGGGGATCCACAGCCTTTGCTGTGCACCATGCCACAAATTTGTTCCATCTACAGGCGTATACCGTCTTAGTGGAGGAACGCCTGGCTGCCAAGATGACATCACAGACTTCGGGAGGCAGGTCAAATAACGTCAGTTGCCGCCGCTCAATCTCCACACAAGGAGGTGGAGGCTGGACAGGTTCGGGTGGAGGACCGTCCCCTGCTGCTGCGACAAAAGATCCTCCCGAAGAGGCAGACGAATCAGAGGATCGATGGCCATACTGAGTAGCTCGGGATACCATACTCTTCGTGCCCAATCCGGAGCCACAAGAATGACTTGGGCCTGGTCGCGCCTGATCTTCTTCAGCACTCTGGGCAGAAGTGGTATAGGCGGAAAGGCGTACAGAAGACCGCAACTCCACTCGCGACGAAAAGCGTAGCCTAGCGAGTGCCGCCTTGGAAATTCCAACGCGCAGAATTGCTGACATCGCGCGTTCTCTTCGGTGGCGAACAGATCTAACCAAGGCTCTCCCCACTGTTGAAAGAGTCCTTCCGCCACCTCCAATTGAAGACGCCATTCGTGATCCATCATGCACCTGCGGCTGAGCTCGTCCGTCCTGGCGTTCAGGGAACCTGCCAGGTGTAGAACCACCAGAGATATGCCCTGATGTTCCAGCCATGTCCAGAGACGCAGAGCCTCTTGACATAGGGTCCACGACCCCACCCCGCCCAGTTTGTTGCAGTACCACATGGCGGTGGTGGTGTCGTCTGTGAACACCTGCACTACTCTTCCCCGGACAGAGGGAAGGAATGCCTTGAGTGCAAGACGGATCGCCCGAAGCTCCAGGAGGTTGATGTGGAGCCCGGACTCCGCCGGAGACTAGAGGCCTCTGATCTCCACCTCTCCCATGTGGCCACCCCATCCCAGAAAGGATGCATCTGTCACCACAGTGTGTTCTGGTTGGGGAAGGGAGAGGGATCTGCCGTTGACCCAATCCTGGTTCGTGAGCCACCACTGCAATTGTGGTGCAGTGCCCTCCGAGATCTGGACGCAATCGGACAGGTTCCCCTGATGCTGCGCCCACTGGAACGTCAAGTCCCACTGCAGAGCCCGCATATGCCACCTGGCATGATCGACCAGCAGGATGCAGGAGGCCATGAGTCCCAACAGCCTCAAGGTCTTCCTGACCGACACCCGGGATAGAGGCTGAAAGATCGGAATCATAGCCCGAATATCCCGGACTCGCTGTTCGGGAGGATAAACCGAAAACTGCGTTGTGTCCACAACCGCTCCGATGAAGAGGAGCTTCTGAGAGGGAATCAGGTGCGACTTCGGCGCATTGATGGAGAACCCCAGCAAGTGCAGGAGATCGGCCATAGTCTGGAGGTGGGAGACGACAGCCTGGGGCGAGCCCGCCTTCAACAGCCAGTCGTCGAGATAGGGGAAGACTGGAACCCCTGATCTGCGCAGATGAGCTGCAACCACCGCCATCACTTTCGTGAACACCCGAGGGGCGCTGGTAAGGCCAAAGGGGAGCACGGTGAACTGAAAATGCTCGTGGCCTACCGTGAACAGCAGGTAACGCCGGTGGGCCGGCAGGACGGGGATGTGAAAATAAGCGTCCTGCAGGTCCAACGCTACAATCCAGTCTCCAGGGTCGAGGGCAGACAAGACCTGAGCCAGGGTCAACATCTTGAACTTCTCCTTCCGGAGGAAGCGGTTGACGTTCCTGAGATCCAAGATAGGACGCAGGCCTTTGTCCTTCTTGGGCACCAGAAAGTAGTGGGAATAACAACCACGACCTACTTCTGGGACAGGAACGCGCTCGATGGCTCCCTTGGCCAAGAGAGCTGTAACTTCCTGCTGGACAAGGGACAGGTGATCCTCCGATATGCGATGGTACTTGGGTGGCATGGAGGGAGGGGTAGTCTCGAAGGGGAGGGAGTAGCCCCTTCGGACGATTTGCAAAACCCACCTGTCCAACGTGATGGTGCACAAGTGGGGGAGGTGATGGCGAATCCTGCCGCCCACTGGTGTTTGGTGGCCCTGATATGTCGGACTAGGAGGGCTTGGAGGCTGCGGCAGAGGGGGTGGAGGTGGACTGGCCCACCCGCTGGCCCCCAGAACCACGGCGTTGGTTCCGGCCGCGCTGGGATGAAAAGTTCTGCGCCGACCTGTGGCTCTGAAGGGAACGTGGTGGGGCACCCCTTCCGTGACCACGAAAGGGGCCAAAAGCAGACTGTGCAGGACACGGGGTGGGAAGACCCAAGGACTTGGCCGTAGCCCACGAGTCCTTGAAACGCGTCAATGCACTGTCCGCCTTGTCGCCGAACAGGCGACGCCCATCAAAAGGCATGTCCATTAGGGTGTTCTGGACATCCCCCGAAAAGCCTGTCGTCCTCAACCAGGCGTGGCGTCTGAATGCCACCGACGTGGAAATCGTTCTGCCCAGTGAGTCGGCGGTATCCAGCCCACACCGAATGGCGAACTTAGCTGCGTCTCTCCCTTCAGTAACAGCACGGGAGAGCACGGTCCGGGCCTCCTCCGGACACTGAGGCAGCACTTGCACCACAGAGTCCCACACAGAGCGGGAGTAACGGCCCAAGAGGCATGCAGTGTTCACCGACCGCAGCCCTAAGCTGGAGGAAGAAAACAACTTCTTCCCAAGGTGATCCAGCTTCTTGGATTCCCTATCCGGGGGTGCGGTAGGGAAGGCGCTCTGGGACGTCGAGGCTTGGACCACCAAGCTCTCAGGAGAAGGGTGTTGGGAAAGGAACAAGGGGTCGCCCGGAGCCGGGCGGTGGCGTCGGGCAATCATCCTATCCACAGGAGCCCCTGTAGTGGGCTTGGACCAAGTGCCCAAAAGGATATCTGAGATAGCTTCATTAAAAGGCAGCAGGGGCTCCTAAGAGCTCGCTGCCGGTTGAAGTACCTCTGTCAGGAGGTTAGTCCTGACTGCCACCGTAGGAAGCTCGAGGTTAAGAGCCTCGGCCGCCCTACGCAACACCACTGCGTAAGACGCTCCCTCCTCCGTAGCCACGGGAGGAGGAGACAGCATGCGAAGGTCTGGCGAGGTGTCCAAACCACTGGCATCCCCCAGGTCCTCTCTCCAGTCCTGTTCCAGTTGTTCCGTTAAAGGGTCACCTGACCCCTCCCAATCCTTCTCCTCCTCTGGGTGCCAATCTGGCCTAATAGGGACTCCAGGAGTGAACAGGGGCACAAAAACCCCGCCCGGCGCCGGATCCGGCGTCGGTCGACGCCGGTCCGGCTCCGTGTCTTCATCCAGAAGGAGGTCGGGGTCAACGCCGGCCGGTAGTGGTGCCGTCGGAAGCGGCGCCGGTGGAGGTGTGATAAGGTCAACCGGCGCCGATCCGGATCCAGGCCTGGATCCACGGGGGGCCTGCGGTGCCGGAGCCGCCGGCAATGCAGGTCCCGGCCCCCCAGCCGAGTCTGCGCGGCCCGAAGGCGCACCGGCGGGTTCGGGCCGCCCAAAGGTGGCATGCATCGCCTCGTAGAACGTACGAAGCTGGGCGGGAGTCGCCCCGGGTCCCGGAAAGGGAGGGAAACCCGGAGTCGACTCTTCGGGCTCCGCACGCGGAGCCGTGGGAGGGGCACCACCCGCAGACCTCGTCGGGTCAGCCGACCGATGAGGAGAAGTCGAAGAGCGATGATGCTTCTTCGACTTCATTTTGTGCTTCGACTTACACCGACCCCGAGTGCGAAGACTTCGATCCGGACTGATGGTGGCTCCGCGACCGGTCCCTCGACCTCCCTCTCGACCGGGACCTCGACCGGTGCGGAGCGGACTGTCGGCGTTCCAGCAGTTTTCGGGACCGCTCCCGCAAAGCCTTCAGCGTCAACAACCGGCAATCTGAGCACGACTTGGGGTCGTGGTCGTGCTCCAGGCAGAAAAGGCACACCCGGTGCCGATCCGTCACCGACATCAGTCGGCTACAGGAACCGCAGGCCTTGAATCCTGGCATCCCTCGTGCACCTAACGGAGTCGTGAGACTCGAAAAAGACGTCGACAAAAGTCGAGAACAACTTAGTCAAAAAATGACTGAGGTACCGCTTTTCCCGGATCTGCGCTGGCTGGCGCGGAAAAAGAAAGAACTGACGTCAGCGCGCGAGGGCGGCATCTAAGTAGCTGCTGCGACGTCATCCCGGCAACCACGACGCCGACGACGACGGACGCGGAGCCGACCAACGCCACCTTCCGACACGCAGAGGTACTGCTAACGAAAACTTTCCGGATCCAGTCTGACGCCTGGGGGTAATTCTAAGGTAAGGAATCTATCACTAACGTGTTTTTTAGATTTGAGTATTTAGGAGACTCCCTGATACCAGGACTTCAGACTTTGATGGACAAAAAGAAGAGGTGGACAAAGAAGAAGGGCTGACCCGAAAACCGAGGAGCAACTACTGACCTGGCGCCAACCCTGCCGGCCTGCCTACTTTACCCGACCCTTGTGGAGAACCTGACTTGTCCTGTCGCTGTGCAGACTACAAGAAACCCAAAGGTCTGCCAGTACTTCGCCAATTGCCAAAGAGCTACTCCCCTGCAACCGCAGGCACCAAAGAAGCAACGCCCAGTACACTGACCTGCCGCCTACAGCGACTACCGATGCAGCAGTCACCCTGGAAGCGGTAGCTGTGTTCCTACAGGACCGACCGGAGCCACACAACACCAATACCTGGGGTACGGACCCATTGCAGCAGCCAAGGCTTGTTGTGTCCAGACCCGGCACAAAAGCAGAGGAAGCCCGACGTGCACATTGAAGTACTTAAGGGACAGTGAGACCCACAACAAGAGTGGCCCAGCTGTCATTTTCTGCCCTCTTCTGCAGAAACCAAAGACTAAGATTGAGTCCTCAACCGCCGCCAGCCAACGCCTCAAAGTACCTATGCACCCGCACTCCACAGCCCAAATCCAAGGTAGGCAACCGTGCCAAAAGGGGTCCCCAGACCCACAGGAGCTAAGCCCACCCTTGGCTTTGCCCAGACTAGACTTCCAGTCGCGCTGGCAGCCTCTTTCTGCAGTCCCCCTCCAACCGCGAGTGACTCTAGCACCAAATCAGACACCAAAAGACTCCACTGCACCCGAGCCCCACAGCCCTAGGAGAAGTGGACCAATGTGTCCCTATCGACCGAGGATCTTAAGGGTCGAGCCCCCCTGTGGGTTCCCCCAGACTGGTCCCCCAGTCCTAGATTGCAGCTTCTTTCTGACCAGATCCAGAAATTGCAGTGTCAACTTATGAAATGCATAAAAATTCATATCTCGAAAAGTATGATCCTGGTGATCTTGGTATCTAAATTCATATAAAAATAAGAGTTATTTTTATAAATTGGTGTCGGATTTCTTTATTGAATGTGTCTCACTTACTGTCTTTGCGCGTGCAATAAATGATTTGCACTACCCTCCGATATGCCTAACTGCTCGCCCGCACTACCTCAAAAGAGAGCATTTGGGTTATCATTTTACCTCTGTAAACCAATTGGAGTTGGCCTGGACTCTTTACACAGTGTACCTCTTTTTGGTCCACTATATAAAGATCCAGCTTCCTTCAACCTCCAGGTGGAGACGCCACTCATGGTCAGCAAGATACACAATGAGGCTGTCAGCTCCAGTGTTGAGAGAGCCTGCCAGGTGGCTCACTACTAGCCAAACCATTAGCTGGTGATCACAAGACCAGAGTCGCAGGACTTTCCAACAGAGAAGCTGCAACCCTACTTGTTTGTTGGTATACCATACCACATTGTGGTCATTTTGCCTGACCACATCTGGACCAACTGACCGCGAAAGAAGGGAAGTGGGACATTTCAGCACTGCACTGTAAATTTGAGAGAAAATATCTTTGAAAAACTCCTGACAGGAATGTGAAACAATAACAAATACAACCAGGGGCAGGGAGATATTCAGTCAAGCACACGTCCTCCCTAACTAAACTTATTCAAACTTATATTTAACTACAAAAGTGTGAAGCTCCATCAAGGAAAAGGGTTCCAAAGCCCACAGCAACAGTCTAGACACAACAGATCTAGGAGCATCTCCTTTTAGAAGCACAAACCCTCACCCACCAATGGTGACATACTTCATCATTTATCTGTTCTCCTCGTTGGTCTGTGCTGCCATGCCCAACTCATCCAGTCTGGCACCTGGCATATTTAAAAATCTAGAAATCTGCAGGTAGATAGACCATCCATCCTAACAGATACTGACTCCAGGTGCATCTTGCTCACCTTTATGGAACTTCGAATTTACTTTTTGTTATGCTGCACCTCTACTGGGTTTTTTCTATTGATTTCCAATGACATTTTTTACAGTTATACTTAAATATTTTTTTTATTACAACTTTTTACCATTGATTTTTGAAGTGTTATTTTTTATTTTACTTTTTTGGAGGGACACTTGATTGGGTTCTCTTGGATTTTAATGTCTTCAAATTTTTACCACTAATTTGAAATGTAGGACAAATTAAATAATTTTTGCTCGCCCCCAGGGTCTTTGCAACATTTTGCATCATTTATTTCTGCTGTTTGTTTTTTCACCACTTTAACTTACACAATTTTGAATGCAACAATTGTTCCCCTAGAATATCTCTATAATTTTGCTATCTCCAAGTCCATTATATGTTTTACTTGACTTTAATCTTTTTACACAAACTAGCTGTGAATGTTAAAGCTCTTTATTATTAATTTACCTACAGAGAATTTTCTGAGGTCTGGTCTGTTGCACAGGCCAGTATGCAAAAATTACCCTCTTTGAAATGTGCATTTCTTTATGGATTGTACTGAAGGTTTATCACACAGTAACAATACAACAAAAAGTGTGAAAGCTGAAGTTACTAGAAATATCAGGTAAATACTTACTGATCTTCTGTTCCAAAAAACTTCACAAAAAAGCATTTTTTCCCTTGCGGTTTCTTCAAATCTTTGGGAGGTGTGACAATCTACAAAGTATAAGAGATCAGTGGTTATATATTTGCAAGAACAGAAGTTTGCAATAACTTAATCAAAAACTGGTTACTTCAACATCACTTAATGCTGATCCCATGTATCCCACATTTTAACAGTACAACACACAATCCACAGCATCTCATCCGTGCCTAGGAATGATTAAAAGGGGGGGGGGGTGTATACACCTACATCTCCTACCACCACTCCCTTATCAAAGTGTATCTGGTGGGCGAGATGGGTGCCTTTGTGCTTCCCAGGTTTCCCTTGATAAACGTCATGGTAATCTTAAACACTCAGACCTAAAGAAGATCAGACAGCTTGGTTTCAGCACGGAAAATGATTACACAACACAACTGATATGAAGACCCTGAAAGAAGTCATCAAGTTGCTGAAAGAAACTACTCAATATATGACTGCAAGGCCGGAGAATACAAAATGATACTCATGCAGAAATAATTCTGCTTTCTGAGAGCACCAGAAAGAGCAGAAGAAAAGTCTTTTAAACCATTTGGTGAATAATAGATTCTCCACGTTCTGCAGCTCAAAGGGCTCTTTACATTATTTTCAGTGGTAACAGTGTTCAAGGTGCTTCACACTAGCCAAAGTAGAGCGCTAACAGCTTCGAAACAATTTCACAGAGATGTCATTCTGTAGGCCACAAGTTCTAAGGGACCTGTAAGTTCCGATATTGAAAATGCTATCTTCTTTCAAGGTTTCATGCAGGCCATGCAGAACCTACATAGAATATTGGATGCTGCGATGAGACGTTGGAGAGACATAAATCAATGATGCTATCTGCCACTAAAATTTGAAGGAAAATCCTGGCCTTCTACCTTATGAGATGGCATTGGCTCTCCCTGTGTAAATGTAAGTCCTCAGTA
This sequence comes from Calotriton arnoldi, assembly GCA_963921515.1. NCBI lineage: Eukaryota > Metazoa > Chordata > Amphibia > Caudata > Salamandridae > Calotriton > Calotriton arnoldi. Next base: position 533,175 of record CAWUFW010005471.1, on the reverse strand, counting down.
GCCTCAAGAATAGGGAAGACTGTCAAGAGGGAACAATTGGGACAAACAATTAACTTCTACAGAAACAATGTTGGCAGACATGGAGATTATATAGAGTTAGAAAAGGGTGAAACGGTCAGATGTAAGTGAAGCTCAATACCAACTGACCCAAACCATCTGACATGCAAGTCCTGAACTACACACTGTAGTAGGTTTGGAGACAGGCGAAGTCACCTAAGGGAGATGAAATCAATCACAGTGTTACTATTGCTCTAAGGCCCACTATGAGTCTCTGTACTAAACTGGTTTCCTCTACATGCCCCAAAGAACAATGCCTAGTTTTATGTGGGTGATAATCTACGTCTAGAATTCTTTGGTTGGTAGACAGGTGCAATGTGAATTGGGGAAGTAGGTAGTTTTAAGCCTGTAGTGTTGGTGTGCAGGAGGTGGAGTCGGGCAGGCAGTTTTGCATTTTCGAAGCGTGTGGATAGGTAGTAATGTTACAATATGATGCAGATATAACATTGTTTTACTAGGTGTGGCTTAATGTAGGAAGGAAGCAGTTTCAAATTAATTGGAATTTGTGAACAGGACTTGGCTACACTTCAATTCCTAACTTTGAATGTAAATAGGATACGAAATAAGGTTGAGTGTGGGGGTAGTGTCTAATTAAATTTTTTGGATAGACATGGGATGCACATTCATGCAAGAAACCTATTCCGCTACCCACTAATCTCATGTTAGCGATTCTCCAATATGTTTCGGTGGCACATGCACGGTTTACATCTTGATCTAGAGGACCCGCCATTCTGGTCCAAAATTCTACACAAATTCTAGTGGAAGTACCCGATTCAGACCTTCAGGACCATTACGTGACAGTGACGGATGAGTGGAATAGAGAGAGGGTAAATCTAGTGTCCGCATACCTCATGCCCAGGTTGCAGGTGACCACCTTAAAAAGAACTGTCAGTGCTGCAATGGCTGCCACCACAAATGATAATCATAAAGTGGGGCAGGAGAGAGGGGGCAGGTTTAGGAATATGATCATGGATGGAGAGATGGATGAAGAGATGGATGAAGAGATGGATGGCACAAAGTGGGGGAACGGGTGGGTGTCCAGTGAGTCTGGGTGCCTTTGGTAGAGTACTGTCTATGATTCCAGTCATGCAAGATTAGTTCTTTACAGCGGAGGAGGTTTCAGAGGCTATTTCTCAGTTGAAAAGTGGGAAGGTACCTGGTCCCAATGGCTTTCCAGTGGAATTTTTAAACTATCTCCCTAGTAAATTGGCAGATCCTTACTGTTTTGTATCAGAGGGCTAAACCTAAGGACATTTCAACATATGATCGGGTATTGGGCCCTAGGGCCGAAAGTTAACAGGATCTTTAGCCTGGAAAGGAGCTACAAACCTATTTGGCGATGATAACTTGGGCCAGAAGGTGCTAACATTTTCTGTTTTTTTTTGTAAATTACAGTCGTATATGTACTACTTATGTGGAATTTCAGCCCTGCTGCTAAAGTACGGCCTCTTTTGGATTACACAGTATTCTCCACCCTCTACCTGAACGAGTAGGCCAGACTGCCTATCTTCGCTACCAAGACAGAGCCCTCTGCTAAAATGGAATGGCAATGTCAATTTGAGTGGATTAGTATTGTCATCTTGGGACACTAGTATTTAACTAGAATTATCCCACCAGCTATTGCCAGCTCGGAGAAGGTTTAACTTTGCCAAAGTCAATATGGAAACATGCATGAGAATATATACATTGGGATATTGATTTTTGCTGCTTTTCTACATTGTATAAATTCACCATGCATGATTGGACGAATGGTCTGATTTCCCGAAAATCTATCCAATTTCTGAAGTCTAAAAACATTAAACTTGGCTAACGTTTTCTTAGAGAAAGGATCACAATCTGGGCTGAATAACAAATGATTTTTTCTGGCTCACATGGAATTTTGTTAAAGCTTCTTGAATGAATATAGGTATCATAAAAAAAATAACCTTATGGAAGGTACCATGAGGATCAAAACCAACCGGTGTACTCCAATTAATCTAGCAGAGGTTATTGCTGTTCGCTTATATAGAACCCTATGTAGCAAGCATGGGGGGTCTGCCAATGAACTCTTGCTGCTCTCTCTATAGCTGTAGCCCTCAGGAAGTCTCATTCTCCTGGGATCTTAATAGAGTGTTACACGCGAGCTTTCCCTACAGACTGCTACACACCACTGCAAAAACGTTTTTGCTTCAAACATCTAACTGGACTTCAATTTTTACTGCAAAAAAACTTTTGGGCTATGGAGATAGCTAGAGAGCTCTGTTCATGCCCTTCTCACTGCCATAGTGTCCCCTTCACACAATTTTCAATGCAGGCTGAGGTTAATGCATAGTTCCAGTTATGTGGAAAAAACGCAAATACACATTTCAGACCAAAAATTAGGTTTGTGCTTCACCAACCTGATTATTAGGAAAGAACACGATCTTATATTGAAAATGGGATAACAAATTTCGAATTAAACAAAGTGAGGCAAAGAATTATTTTTCAATACAAATACGGGTACACTCACCTTTCCAGGCCATGGCGGGTATTTACCAAGTTTCCCCCTACAAAACAAAAAACAGGCTTGTTAAAAACAATGTAACAATACTGTATATATCAACCTCTAACCCCCACTGACAGCTTAACAGGTGCACCTAGAGCCCTAATTAAGCAAACAAGGATAGTTTGTGAAGACGTCTGCTGGGCTAATCAAAGTTAGAAGGGTCTATGGGGACTACACCCAATGCGCCTATAGAAGATTCAGTTTTGTTATCCATTTTTATATTCATTAACACAAAGCAATCAACACTTAGAAAAGCATGAACAGAAATGGGGAATAGGGCAGAATAAATGACGAAAATGTAATGAGATTCTAAAGGGCATGTGCTTTACGAAAAGAATGTGTGTACTTGTACATTATTCATTTTGTACAATGGGACTTTACCACTGAGTAAACACGATGAAAAACACACACACACCCCCACACACACCCACACCCACACCCACACCCCCACACACACCCACACACACACACACCCACACACACACACACACACCCACACACCCACCCACACACACCCACACACACCCACACACACCCACACACACCCACACACACACACCCACCCACACACCCACCCACACACCCACCCACCCCCCTTGGCAGAGCTCCATCACAACTGGCTGTGAATTGCCTGTTCTAGAGGGCAACACAAAAATTAGCTTAAAAAAATAATGCCGCTGCTTTAAATGAAATTTGGAAACTTCTATATTGGAGAATAAAATGCGTGCAACATTCACCCATTACCTGCAGCATCTACTTCCTGTGGTTTTTCCAACATACAGGTTTGTGGCATTTTATGCTGAGCGAGGAGATGGCTGGCTGGGTGTTGTGAAGAAAGAAGATCATAGAATAGGTGAAGAAAAATTCACTATAAATATAATTTTACTAACTCTGTCGTTCTGCGCTGCCTCCTTCTCAACTAGTTAAGATTAGCTTCTAAGGCATTACACGTTTGTGAGGGCAGAAAATAACCTAGATTTAGCTGTCACAACAGCCACTTTTTCTACGTTTTTGCCTGTTTATGTTGAGAGCATATTTCCATCAAATAGTAAATCCATTACTCTACCATGAATGTTCAAATATCTGAATAAAGGTAAGAGCCAAGGCAAGTCTCTTCATACTAAACAGTGAGCTCTTGCTGTCATGTCCAAAAGAGCTTCCAAATCTGCAGCTGCTGTAAAGAATTCACCTTTTCATCTAAATACCAGAATGTTTTTAAGAGGAAGAAACTGCAAGCATGTGAAGTAACTTTCCAGTTTGTAGGTTAGAAACAGCAATAAGAGAACCTCCAACTAATCAGCCTCGGCACCAGGTAGGATGGTCTGTAGGGTTTCTTGCCCCAGTACTACAATACATTTCATTCTTTATTCAAGACTGAAAATAGGACAGAGACATATTTTGCCTGTGCTAGGGCCACATAAATTATTGCATACATCAAACGAAGACTGCCCTCAGAATGAATGACTCCGTTTGGGTGCACAATATATTACATACAAGTTAGATGGTTCAGGATGGTGTCTGGACCAAACTGCAAAGATGGATCCTTAGCTGAAACCTCAGTCTAACCCAAGGAAAGAATGCACTACAATGGTAGGTGCATACCTTGAAAGCAGTCCAGACGAAAATGACATTAAAAGCAGGAGTTGCTTTTGACATCATCGAAAGAGAAGATTTAGCAGATTTTAATGATTTAGGAAAATCTGTAGACATGAGCAGGTTCTTCTGCGCTAAAGTGAAAATTCAATACAATATAAAGTTATGGTTCACTAGGATCCGAAAAAAGGATAGAATCTGGCACTAGATTTTTTTATATAAAGTTTTCTATTATTATCCTTTAACTAAGTGGTCAAGTCATCAAGAAATCGGTCAGACAAAACAGACTGCATGATCAGTTCACAAATGTTTTTTGATTACAGTTGGTAAATAATATAGCTGCCCCACTGCCTCTTCCACAAAAGAGACAGGGAAGTAGAAAATGTCCTTGTAGTGACTGTAGGTGGTGTAGAAGATGAAGGGGTTGTAAGATCATTATCCACCATTTGCTGGTAGGCAATAGATATTACTGGTCTAGGCACCTATACTTTAGCCAAGAACACAAAACCTGACCCGAGGAGGAGGAGGTTCAAAAAATGAAATACGGCATCTCAAATGATGCCAACTTACATAATCAGTAGGAACTGCAAAGGTAGCAAATTATCACAATCCCTTCCTTGAACTTTTGAACAACTGCTGCGGAGGCAGAGTGAAATAAAATTAATTGTCACTGGTATGAAAATATGTACGCGGGCCATACAAGAAGGAAAAAAGGATCACAAGAGCATGCCTTCTCATCCATAAAACACAAATTAAAGGAAATGTCTGCAGAGAGGAGACAGAACCATAGAGCCACCAGAATATGCAAAAGATTGCATCCTCAGAGACTGGCATCTAGCCGGGGGCAGGGGGGGGAAGTTAAATCAGGGCATCCAGAGGAAAGCCATAATAACCCTGCCAGCAATTTACCCTATCCAGGATGGTAATCACAGCAACAACACACTAACATCACAGTGCAGTCACCATGCTGCCTATGGACATTTACATACAGGGGTGGAAGAAGGTAAAGAAATGGGAGTGATAAAAGGCAAACTTCTACAGCAGAGTAAGCTTGGAAAGGAGTTGGTTTAAGACTTTTGTTATAGGCTAGCACAATGCATGTGCCGTGCAGGGGGGGTCAGAGTAACAGACGTCATAAAAATTGCTGAGATTTTGCTGAATCCCAAGTACTTTCCTGTACATTCAGTGCTGTCAGAGAAGGAAGTGTGTGCTGTGCTGCACATCGAGGAAACATGGGATGGCCAGATAAGCACATGTGTAACTAGTTCAGCAAGCATACATTATTAATTGGAGGTCTGCTTTCGCCACACTTGGAGTATAGTTTGCAGAAATACAGTGAGAAAGAATGCAATTTATATGATGGTAATAAAAGAAGTTATGGTTGGTCTCCCCATGTTAATAGGTTTAGGTATTAGAAGGACTAACACCTGGGTTTCAAAATATTCAGATGGCACTCAAAGAACTGGATGAATAGAAAGAAAGGCTTGTGCGGGGGCCAAGGGCTACATTTGCATTCAGCCCTTTCATGACAGATGCAGGAGACAGCAGTGTTGAGATGAATACTGCCAGGTAGTAACCTTGTATTTCAAGTGTTGCAGGCATACTTAACATACTACCTCCGAGAACACTCCAAGGCTCCCCATTAAGGGTAGTTCCATAAAGAAGGATCAGATTAGTACTCCAGTATGCAGCACCTTTTACGTCAAGAACAAAACAGTGTCAATCACTTCACTGCAAAGGGACCACGGTTCGGTGTCTTCTTAAACTTTTTTTGTGAGGCAGCTGAAGAGTTGATGACAGAGATAGATGCAGATGTTTGCTTGATAGAGGTGTTTCATTGCAAGACTCGGAGTTAATCGCCACTACGATTTACCCATGGTAACGTTCTAATTTGACATGGTCTAGTCAACATGCTTCGGCAGTGTTTAACACTGAAACTATGAGGCTGGTTATCGCCTTAAAGTGGCTGATAAACTCTTACTCTATATTTAACTGGGCTACCTCAAGTTTTAATCTAGGCTTCAAACTGACATGGCTGAAGCATTTATTGCAAGAATGAGGTTCAATTCATTGGCCAAAAGAAGAAATCGTCGCAGCTGCGGCCAGTAGGCCTGCTGAATTTTGCACTGAAAGTTTTTCAATTGGGACGTGGGCCTTTCTCTAGTCAATAAGTTTGACCAGTGGGTCCAAAGATTACACTTCATGAACAAGGCAAAAGACAAGAAGGATGCCTTGATAGTGAAAGAAGAATTTGTCACATTTCAGTTTTGTCATTCTCTGTATGGTGAGAGATAAGAGCCAGGCCTTTCAACTGCATACATAGTGCCAGGAGATAAGGGTTTTGGTGTAAGCAGAATAAGGAAGTAGTGTATCATGAGATGGAGGGACCAGAAAACGTTTTGTCTGGTCTAACTACCCGTCAGTGCTGTAGATCATACATAGGCATATGATGAACCATCCTCATATAAAGAGAATTCTCAGTCCTGATATTGCATTGCTCAAAACTTCATGCACATCTTATTCTCTGCAAGTTTTGTGCAAGGATATAATGGTGTAACAGCAGGTGCTTTATCTCTTTCCACGTCATTCATTCAGAGAACTAAGCCAAGCAGCTGACTAGGAGATGATGCCCTGTTTTGGGCTGTGGGACCAGATCATTTTGTATTTTAAGCCTGTACGAACAAGACCTTGCAGTTGGAATGAGGTTGGCTTTCTGAAAGTACTCTGGTGACATTCCGAATATGGGCTCACATGAAGGGAAGGAGCACATCATGGGCGGCATAAGGTAGGCAGAGAAGAATGCTTGCAAATGGCCAAAACAACTGGCAGTCACTGTGAATAGCATTCCAACCCACTGTTTTTGACCACCGCTCCACCCTAGACGTAGGCCCACTTTAAGCAAATTAGTATGGACCCACTCCTCATGAGATCAGTCTATACTGACCTGCCAAGTGTGGCCCCCTACAGATATAACACAAGCAATTTCAAACTATTTTGGGGCTCGTCATTAAGGCATAGCTTGGGACCTGCGGCACAGCATGCAAGTGATCCACATCTTGACCAAAACTTGTCTGGGGTTGCTAAAGTTCCTAATCAAAGGAGGTCTAGTCTTGCAGTTCTGGATGGGTTGCTCCTACTTGAGCAGTACCAAGGCTGTTTGGATTTGGGCGACTCCAGTCTGAGGTGGTATGGTGGTCAAAAAGAATTATAATGGAGTGGGATGTGGCCCGAGTAATTACTAGCGGCAGAGGTTAATTCAAGCACTTTCTCTACCCATCAATTTTTGTTCTCTCCCATCAGGCACACAAATTAGATTCCAAGCCATGCAGTTAGCAGATGTTGGCCACCTCAGCAGCATAGACGAATAAAGATGTACTCTCGCATTACCCTATCTACATCAACATCACACATTCGGAAGAACTGGGACAGTCATGTGCACTGACTCACAAATACATGGCTCCAATCCACATAGTTGGCTAAGCATTTGCCACTATACTATATACCCATTCAGGGTATTACAATGCAGATATACCCTCTCGGCAATCTATGTAGCAAAACATCCTGAAAGAGGTTAACTTAAACCTTTAAGTATACACGTACAGGCACCAAAGACAAATAATAATGGTTAAAGATGCCTTGAAAGAGAACCACCTGAAACCACGTAATAGACAACCATACTCACCAGCTGAAAGAAACAAATGATAATGTCTTTCGGCATACACCAATAAGGCCATACACATAATGCAGCATAGAAATATATACAGAATCTAGTCTACTTCTACCCAATGTAACGGTCACTAAACAATAAATGAGTCTACTCCAACCTGACAAACATGACCAAACACAACCAGCCTCTAAACAATATAAAAAAAAAAAAATAATTCAATGTCAATAAACCACTCGGACTCCAGAGAAAGTGAATCTCCCAGCTAAGGCAAGAGGCACGGGCCGATTTCAGTAGGCTGTATCCTAGCTCTAACGTCTTCTGGTATCCCAGTGGATTGCGGTATACATAAAACACAGTACAAGAATAAAGGGCTAGGTACACTTAAGGTGAAGTGGATTTATGAACCGCTGATTTTGGAATGCAATGTACTCCAGCTAACCAATGTAGCTGGAGTATATAGACTAGGAATTTTATATTTGCTTTGTTATGGCACATGATGCAGTCTTACTCTTTCACCCGAGTGAAGATCTACAGACTATTCCTGATGAGTTCCACAAATATTGTGTAGCAGGACAAGTTGCTAGTCAAACCTGTGAAACCTAATGCAATATTTTTAATGCTTGGAAAACAAACAGATGTAAGATATCATGGCGCACCCATGTATTGTGTCTAAGTAGTCAAGTATATGGGAGTCAGATTTAACAAGATAACTTGGGTGACCAGGGCAATAACACAAATTGGCCTATGCTTCATTCGGCAGAGGGTATGCTATGCTGAATTTCTGTAGAAATGGGGCAGTAAAGCCATTAAGAGTTGGATATCAAGGGTACTGACCAGGAGTTGTCATTCAAGTCTTTATTACTTTGGGAGAAACTATGATGAAATGAGAAACTTCCTCATACAAAACCCTTAGGAATGTGCTGGGGCTTCAATGTGCGGACTCCCTTGCCTGGTTTAAAAGTCTTAAGAATTTCTTAATTTGTTTGGTGCTAATGAACTTCTGGAAAGGTCCTGAAATTGACATCTATACAATGAGAAGCCAAGATTAAGATTGAAGAAATATAATGGCCTTACTTCAGAGCAGGAGGATGAGGGATTAACTGGACAGATAATGCACTTGCTTGCACCTAGAGATCAAATTAATTGAAGTAAGAGAATGGAACTGTGATGTAATAAGCCCTTTGTATATCTTAAAGATTAATTTCAACTTAGGATGGGGACCTAACCATTTGTATTATTTACATATAAATAGAAGCCAGTAGTTGTAGCACAGACAGATGCACATTCTGCAGACAAAAAAACCAAATGATTTGGAGCAATTGTAATTTTTACGCTCCCTGTGCTAGTCTACAAAGAGGTCCTGGCTTAAGCCAGTTTCATAAGCAACACTGGTTTCATGATTGGGTATTGTAATTTTAATGTGTAGAGTAACAGTTAATGAGGCACGAATAACAGCAGTCGATGTTGATACGCTAATGTTCTCCACCAAATATCTAGGCTGTACTGGTTAAAGGGTGATTTAATAGTTTTGCGATGAGAGATGGTAGTTCGAGACTAGGTCATGATAATCCAGTTAGTAATGATATACTGAGATTACATTTGTAACTGCTAGTTCTGGTCTGCTGCATTTGTGTTTTGTGATGTAGATCTATAAAATTGTAAGCCTTTTTAGGGAATTCTGTTTTAATCTGGGAAAATGTAAATGAGAACACACTTTATTTTGAGTGAGAACACACTTTATTTTGAGTGAGACTGTGGCATTTGCGGATAGGCCCTCCTTTCTTTGGCAGCATTCCTCTCTTCTCCAGACACAACACCCATCAAGAGCCATTGAGCTAACACATGCCATCTATCTCACCTACAGGAATCTAATACCACTCCTAATAAAACAGGCCAATAACAACAGAGGCAAGACTTGCAGTGTTCTCCATCTGATATTCTGCCAAGTAAACTGTTGCAAGATGGCCATGCTGGCAGCTCATTGTCCCTCACCATAGCCCTCAAATTCCTGACTTTTGCTGCCACTTTGTTGGCGTGTGCAAACGCTTCATTTTTTAATACTGTGTGAAACATTTGATCGGGAAAAGCATCAACTAATCAATAAATCAAATCTTTATTCGGAAACAAAAGTCTCCACAAAAGTACATTTAAAATACAGAAAATATTAAAACTGACATTTCATAAAAATCACAAACTCAATTAAGAGATATATAATTAAACTATGATGTTACTATAAAACGATTCTAATAAGCATTTGCAACTCAAAAACATAAAAAACAGACTAAACAAGCATTGGCAAAGACCTGATGTACAGCATCAGCAAGGAGTGGTATAAAAAAATAAAACACACAAGGAGTAATATACCACCCACGTCAATTGGTAGGCATGTGCACAGGTGATCTGTGCATGAGCATGCGTGATTTCGCATGTGAGCCCACACAATGACTATACAAGATGGATGGTAACATTTAAAATAAAAAAATCTATGGTGAAGGAGCCAGCAGAAAATTGCTGCCTGTTCATCTCCCTAAAAAAAATATTTCAAAAACAAGAGATCATGCTCGTAAGGGGAAACGGAGGAGCGGGCAAGGGAAGGAAGCAATGAGAAGAGGAAAAGCAGCACATGAGGAGAGAAACAGAGCGCAGGGTAGGCAGGGAGTTTGGCGGAGAAGCACATGAAGGAGTCAGCAACTGAGTGCAGCAGAGTATTTGGCAGGGGATGGAGAACCACACACACGGGAGAGAGCTGCAAAACGCATGCACTCTTGTGGAATGCTTAAGCAGTATGTTGCAGTATGTTGTAATGGGCAGCAGTAAAATGTGAACGACTGGTGAACAGACCAATTGATAAAGAGGGCTGACTCACAGGACGAAGCGTGCGAGAGAAGGCGCGCAAGACGGCGCAAGATAGCGCGAGAGAAAGCGCAAGATAGCGCGAGAGAAAGCGCAAGATAGCGCGAGAGAAAGCGCAAGATAGCGCGAGAGAAAGCGCAAGATAGCGCGAGAGAAAGCGCAAGATAGCGCGAGAGAAAGCGCAAGATAGCGCAAGATAGCGCGAGAGAAAGCGCAAGATAGCGAGAGAGCAAGAGCGAGGCCCCGACATCATCCTGCATCCGCGCAGTAATAACGACCTGGATCCCTCAGCGCTAGTCTGTGGACCTGCCGGGGGTAGCATTGGACCGGGGATGGGCGTCAGGTCCTGACCCAGCCCCCACCCCAGATTCCAGTCGTGCTCCCTCCAAGGCCTTGGAGCAGGCGGGCACGCTTGTCAGCCGTGGACTCCGCACCTTTCGCCGGCTGGCAATCCGGGAGATCATGGGCCCGCCAGAGGTAGGCAAAGGTGGGAAGCGAGCCCCCCAGTGACTTGTTGGGCTCTCGCATTCTTAAGCCCTTCTGCTCCCTGGCCAGGGGCCGGCCCTGTACAGGCTGCGTCACTTGGGGCTGACCTGGAGCCCAGTTGAGAATATGGCTGCGCCTAAACGGGGACAAATGTGATGACAAAACCATTGGAAGCTTGGGACTAGATTGAGACTTTTTTACCTAACCCGGTATGACCGGTCTGGTCATCGCCATCTATCGGGACGCGGCCGCACGGCATCAGGTCCCTGTTGCGCCCTCTCCGGCACAGGATGGCCGCCCTCCGGCCTTGGAGGATACGCCCACATTCCGCGTTCCACCCGTGGGTCGCTCATCTGCCTAGTCGGCTCTTTTTGGCACAGATGAAGCTGCTGCTCCTCTGTCTCCGATGGGAACACCCGCCGACAGTGACTCCTCAGACGGCTGATGACATTATCTGAGCTGGAAGGATATCGCTTATCTACTACATTCTCTCCCCTTTTTTTGCCCTGGATGGTGCTCATCTGCTCCTCTTGTGAATTGTGGGGTTTGGCCGCCTGTTCCCACTAGTCTCCTCTCCACTGGTTGTCTGCCTTACTCCTCTCTGGAACCTCCCTCTACGAGGTCCTGTGCTGTCACGCCTTGACCTGCCTCTCTTCTAGGATGACTTGATCTGCTTATTTGGGAGGCTGGCCAATGACTTGCGGCCTCCTGTATTCTTGTTAGGTTTTAAGGTTTCTTGTTCAGTTCACATGTGTGGGTGGTCTAATTCGATGTGAGCATCCTCCTCATTTTGTTTCTGGTGGGGGTTTCCTGTTCTGTGCGGTTAGGGCATCCTAATGCTATTCTTGTCTACCGCTGGGGATTGGGGGGGTGGATGATGGTTCTTCAGGGGTCGCCATGACCCCTCAGAAATTTACGGTCCTCTCTGAGAATATCTGTGGTATGCATACACCAGCCAAACAGTACCGCATACATGTATTTCTCAAGCGGAAGGGCGTCTGCATAGCCATGTTACAGGAGTCTCACATCACTAAGGTGGAAGGGCTTAAACTGCAGAAATGATGGAGGGGACGGGTCTTCGCCACAGACTTCTCTGCATATGCGACAGGGGCCCGGATTTGAGTGACGGCGGTAGTCCCACTGGAGGTGTTACACGGACGGTTGACTTGGATGGCAGGTATGGGCTCCTGGTGGCGCGCCTGAATGGTAAGCACAAGGAGATGATAGACGGAGCACTGAAACTTTTCAGACACTCATCCCCAGACACAGATCTGGGTTGAATCCATCATCGTTCTTTATCTCACTTCGCCACCCCAGTTCAGACCCAGCCATATGCAAATCAGTCTTGACCCAGTGCCTCATGAGAACAGTTCAGCCCAGACTGACAAGCCAGGTCTTCCCTGGACCGGAAACTAGCATCCTGGGACCGTTTTCGGGGTAACACCCCTCATCAGCCAGGCTAGCTTGAATCCAGTGGCAAAGTGAGCAAGGGACCTACGTCTGAGCATACCCTGCCAACTTAGGGCAAACAAAGCAAACACCCAATTGGTAATCACGTCCTGCCGTTGTGCATTTATGCACACAATAATAATCAGCCTTGATTCCTTCATTGCCTCTTTGTATTGTCGTGCTGGGCTCATTTGCCTAGGTTGTTGGGTGACGATTTTAATGCAGTACTGGATCCCGCCCTGGACCACTCATCCTCCACCCCCACAGTTACTAATGCAGTAAGTCTGCAGGTCTGGCTGCGGCAGTGGGAGCTCTTGGACGTCTGGCGACACCACATCCAGGCATTTGCCTCTACTCCTTTTACTTCCATATGCGTAGGATCTACGCATGGCTGGATCACATGGTGTGTTCTCGCACCCTCTGCCCCTTTATAACATTTCCAGATTATCTTGGGAGGAAATTATTGGATCATAGCCCCCTGTGGCAGACTACCATTGGAGTCGGATTTCCTTCCCCATACCTACTGGACAGCTTTCCCCTCGGTTCCTGGAGGACCCTCCCTTTTGTGACACTCTTGCCACTAAAATTCTGTAATTATTTCATTATAACGAAGGAACAGCCTCCTCAACTGTGGAATGGGAGGCTTTCAAGGTTGTGTTATGGGGCGAGAGTAAAAAGGTGGTGGTTGGTGTCCACCCAGTGATTCTCCGTGAGCTGGAGATGACTGGGCGCAATTACATAGATGTAGAACGACAGGCAACAGAGGATCCTCTCCTTCTGCATACCCTGGCCCCACACCATGAGACAGAGGCTCAGTTGCTAGAATGGCTATGATGTCTGAACTTCGGGTCCTGCACTGCAAGAACACATGCAGAGGTTGACAGGTTGGGTAAGCTGTTGGCTTGGCTGGCCAACAGGTACACTAGACAAGTGCCAGTGCTTGAGCACTGTGCTTCTGACGGGGGTGTCCTTCACTCCCAGAAGGAGATTCATGAGGCCTTTACGGCATACTACACTGATCTCTATCGCCCGCCCTGGACCACCCACCACAGGCCCTGGGGGAATTTCTGGCCCCAGCATGGCTTCCTAGGCTGACCCTGATTGAGCCGGCGGACCCTGAAGCCCCTTTACAGTCCAGGAAATTTGTACAACCATTACAACTCTGGCCTCCGGTAAGACACCCGGTACGGATGGCCTCCCGGCGGATTTATTCTGGGAAGGAACACCTCTTTGCATTCGCCCGCTGTTTCAGATAATGGAGGCGATATAGACCAGTTGGCCTAGCTAGTGCTGGATAAACCCCACATCCCTCCCTCCCAATCAGGGCCTCGTGCTCACTTCATGTACATGGGAACTCATGAACCTTTTCCGGCTGGGCCCCTTTCGCAACCCCCCACCGGGTTGCTGCTCCTAGCCCTTTCTTAGTCCCTGTGATGGGTACATGGCCCCTGGGCCTTGCTAGGGCATGGCCTAATTGGCCCAGGATGAGGGATTATTTCCCATCCTTGCTCCATCATGTATCTATTCTTCTTTTGCTTAGACTTTACGTGACCACCATATTTGCATATTTGTACTGTTGCGCCTTTATCCTGCTGTATTATTTTGCTTTGTTTAAACCCACAACAAAACCTTAATAAAAATATGTAGTTAATAACAATAATTAAACGTTAACCATTGCACCAGTGTGCCAAGGTCAGACCTATTGGTTCAGCCAATCTTGGTTTATTAAGGGTTTTATGTAGTAAAACGAGACAGAGACAACTGATGATGCTACACAAGGACCACGGAAACACAGACAGTCAACCCCAGCCAGAAGAGTGAGATGCAGTACGAACGGTAACCCAGCGAAGAAATGGCGATGCATCTGAAGACATTTCAAAGAAACAGACTGAGGCTGGGTTGTCGAGATGGGGGACTCCGGCGAGAGACTGGATATGCAGATAAGACATTACGCTTGAGCTAAAGTCCGACTTTAGTCGATTGATAGTATGATTAAATTGAGTTCGGCATGTACACATGTAGTACTTGAAACGCAGCAGAATTGGGAGGAGAGAAGGGACTCGGTGGGCAGAGGTGTGGCCTAGGCCCGCCCAAAGCACCAAAGTTGAGTTATGGGGTGACAGGCACTCTGCAAGTTTGGGGGGTGGGACGTTCTTTGCCCACTGTGCAGGGTAGCAGAGAGGGGGGGAGTTTTACAGTTCGGGGTTACATGCATGTGAGTTATTCGTTATAGACATTAAACGCATAGACACAATGAACGAGGGCAGTAGAAGGGCTAGGGTGGAGAGGATCATAGAACCCCTGGGCATACGAGTGACAGCGGCATATGTTATACACAAATCCATACCTAAAAAAGCGGATGGTTTTGAAGGGCACTGTGAGGCAAGGCCAAACTTCACCTGAAACGCATATTCCCGCTGGGCGCGACTGAACGCTAATGACATGGAATGTTAATGGTCTGGGCAACAAAATCAAGCATACAATGGTTCTGCCATACATTTGTAGACATGCCCGAGACGTTGTTCTGTTACAAGAAACACATCTAAAGGGTAATATGTGTAAAGCGCTAGATAGGTTTGGATATAAACTATTAGCACATTCAAGGTTCACTTCAGACTCCAGGGGGGTGGGGATATTAGCAAAAACGACGCTGCCACTAATTCCTCACAAGACATGGTACGAACAATTGGGTAGGTACATAGCCCTCGCAGGGATGTGGGAGGGCAAGACTATTAATCTATGTCCGGTGTACGTGCCGCCCAAAATGCACTCTACCACA
Organism: Calotriton arnoldi; assembly: GCA_963921515.1. NCBI lineage: Eukaryota > Metazoa > Chordata > Amphibia > Caudata > Salamandridae > Calotriton > Calotriton arnoldi. The sequence goes on along the minus strand of CAWUFW010005471.1, from coordinate 517,767 downwards.
CTCCCATAACTGAGAGCACTGCCCCTTAAACTCCCAAACAGGACCTTGGTGATGGGCGGGGACTGGAATGCGGTGATTGACACTAGTATAGATAGAATATCAACCACAAACAGGGAAGCAGCCGGAGATACGTTAAAGACGTTTGTGGAGGCAATGGGACTGTTGGATTTATGGCGTGCCCACAACCCATTGAGCAGACAATATACATATATTTCAGCCGCACACCCCGGCCATTCTCGATTGGATTACTTACTGACCCACTCCTATGGGGCTGGGAGCTTCAGGGGGGCGATCCATAGGGCGAGAGGCCTCTCTGACCACTTGCCAGTGGAAGTCACATTATATGGGCCCACCTGGAACTACACTCTCCCGCCCCGCAAAGATCCCTGGCTGTTTAAAAATAGGCAGACCCAAGAGAAAATTTGTGAACATAAGAAGCAATAATTTCAGGAGAACCAGGGGTCGGTAGACTCACAAGTAGTACTCTGGGAGGCATACAAAACTGTAATACGAGGCTACGCACAAGCACTGTTGGGGGGGGGGGGAGAGAAGAAAAGGCAATTACAATACGAGGTGCTTGAGAAGGAACTACTGCAATTAGAGAGTAGAAATAGTAATTCGACAGATCCGGATCCACTGCTGGGACATAAAATACGGCTCAAGTTGAAGGAAATGAGAGACCTGGCGGAAGGGAAAGCTAGGGAGTACAATAGGGCCACCCAAAGGAGGATATATGAGGTAGGAGATAAAGCGACAAATCTACTGGCATGGCTGGAAAAAAGAGACCGGAAACGGAACTGGGTACTAGAGGTTAAATACAACAAGCATTTGCAATGCAATAGGTCTCGCATTTACACGAGTTTGAGCTATTAGCATTGTAAATGACAATGCCTTTTATTTATGTTTTGGTTTTTAAAACATAAATAAAGGCATTATTATTGTCATTTACAATGCCAATAGCTTAAACTCACATAAATGCGAGACCTATGCGAGACCTATTGCATTGCAAATGCTTGTTTCTTTTGATGTCTACTTTTGTCGTTGACTTTTTGCAGACTTCTGCCTATACCAAAAGCACACATTGTACCACATCAGCACCTAGCAACGACTCCTGTACACTGTGACTTCTATGCCTACAGCCTTTTGCGTGACTCTATGCATGCTCAATGCGGCATATGCCACTTCTATGTCAGGCGTACTTTGTATCTTTCTGCTACCTCAACATGTTTTTTCATGTAATGTTGATGTATAATTGGCAAAATTACTGGTCCTGGAATGCCAACCCCTTACCATGTTTCTACTCGTTTTTGAAAAACGATAAAACAGATTCAAACAAAAAAATGAATGTCTAATTTACCGTGAAACCATATAGTAAACAGCAAATTAGCATTTAAAAATATTTCTGACTGGACATTGACTTTTTGAATAATAGACATTCTGTGTTATATTGTGTCTTAGCTGAACCTTCAATCCACCTCGTCTGAGTAAACCTTGACTGCTCAGTCATAGCTACCAGTGGAAAATAAATTAAACTAAGGGGTCATGTGAAACCTTTGCAAGCAATTGTACAAACGTGTCCTGTATAATGGTCTAGTGGAAGAAGCAGGTAGTTTCATCTCTTAACATGACCACAGCTTCCTACACGACCCCGGATGCAAACAAAGTAGTAGCAGACATCCAGTGAGTCCTAGGAGGCCAGTGAACTGACATGAGCAGGGTAGGCACTTAAGAAGCAGACATAAAGCCAAATCTAAGAACAAACATAAATCTAAACGAGACCTATTGCATTTTCAATGCTTGTTTGAAATGTCTTAGAGATCCGTTGGCCATCAGTACCCTACTTGCACTCCGCTATTTTACCTCCTACCTGTAAAGCGACCATCCAATATCAAAAGCCTGATTATGAGCATGCTGTTGTGCAATAAAAACCTCCAATAATGAGTTTGTGTCGGAAAATGGGGAATTACATGTGTAATCTGCATGCATTGGATTATTCTGATAAAATTCGTCAAATTGGAGCTGTCGAAATCCGTTAAGGAGAGATTACAGTAGTACCGCATTTAGCACAAACTCCAAATCTCCCTCCGTACTTACAATCAGGCGTTTGCCACACATTGACTGTCTTACTCTTTTCCGAGATGTAAATTGAAAAACTCTTTGGCTCAGAAGGTAACCCTCCTGGAGATTGGTTTTCAGGCTCAGCTTGCTTCGCACTAACAACACTAACGTTGTTAGTGTTTCTTCGAAAAGAACGACCGCATTGTAAATGCCACGTTACTTAAACTGTGAAAGCACAACTTTGTGAAAAACATTTCATGCAATACCTGTGCAAGTCAAGGGATAACGGGACGCGTTCAGTAATCCCGGGCTGGGCTGCCTCTGCAGCAACTGGCAGGATATATTTAAAAGTTCACAGGTGTGTGAAGCGGCTGGGTGTGCATACCTTCACCCCTGTCTTTTTTCGCTACTGTGTGAATTAAGCAGCTTACAGCGGGCTTGCAGTTTGCACCAGCCTTCCAACAATGAGCGATCGTTTTCAGAGGTGTCCAATACGCAGCTCAAAAAGGGGGTGGGGGCTCTCTTTTGGAACACGGATCGTAATTAAAAATGTTTATATGCTTGCCTGTAGGTATGCTTACAAACAAAAGTTAAAAGGATGGATTTTGATGTTTTCCAGAGACGATTAGCATAATGCTGTAATTAAGGCTCCCGGCAGCTGTATCCCCTCAGCATTTATACTGACAACCTATTTATCTGGGGCGTTCTGGCGCGCTGGCTGAGCGCGCGCGCTTTTTGCCAGTGGACTGGATGAATAGACAAACGCTGTGTTCTTGATCGCGATCTATCGCCATATGCCTGTCTTTTACAGTTCTTTAGTGCATGGTGTTCAAGAAGTGGATAATTAGCTAAATTAATTAATTGGCACTCACACTTGTAATTAGAAAACGGTTACATGCCGCGGACCTCGTTGGGACTACTTCAGCTTCTGAAGGGCTGATATTAAAATACTGTAATATCATTAAGAACGCGCGCTATTGCCGGCTGTGCTGCCCTTTTCCCTCATTGGCAAAAAAAACAAGGGAAAGTGAAAGAGCGCCATGCGCACGTTGTAGGCACGCCGTGAGCGTGCACATTGGCGTGGCCTGCGGCTCGTGCCCAGTGGCGGCGCCTGCGGACTTCGCCGTACTTCAATAAGTGCTGTGCGGCTCAGGGACGGGGCCGCCAAAGCAATAAAAAAAAAAACAGGAGGGGAAGTCCAGCGGGAGCCCACCCCGCCTTAGTGAATGCCGCATGCTGCGGCCAAAGCGGCCAAAGCAGTGACCGGCTGAAGACAGAGACCAGCCCGAGGAGCAGCGCAGAGTCCCCACAAGAGCAGGTAAGTGGGGTGAGGCATGCTGTGCGTGTAAAGCGCGCCGCGCTTGGAGCTCGCGTGCGCATTAAAAAAAAAGAAAGGGATATTGCATGAGGCTTGCGAGGACGGAAGGGGGACAGGAGATGTGCACATCGCGTGCCTGTACGGGCGCGTTCACATTTCCAGTCCGGCCTGCGCGTGCACAGCTCCTGTCTCCCTTCCAAAGCAAGTCAGTAACAATAGATCTCGCTGGCGACAGCGCTTCGCGCTGCGGCGCCAGGCGAGACCTAAAAAGGGCGAACTTTGCGTAACAGGAGAAAGTATAGCTGAAGCCTTCGCGACTTATGAGCAGATGTATCAATCCACCACAACCCGTACAATGTTGAGTTACTAAGGGAGGTAGAACTCCCCACGATTGAGCAAAACGATAGAGAAGAACAAGATCAGGACATTAGAGGAGAGGAAATCTGTAGGGCAGTTGCTGCGCTACAGTCAGGGAAAGCAGCTGGGCCCAATGGTATACCTATAGAATTATATAAAGGAGTGGCAGCCTTGGTCACCCCGCACATGCCAAGTATGTTTGAAGAGTCACTCCAGCGGGGCAGTCTACCGGAAGACCAATGTTGGCTACGATAGTGGTCATCCCAAAGCAGGGTAAACCCCCGGAGTGTTGTTCCTCCTACAGGCCAATATCCCTGCCTAATGTGGAGGCAAAAATCTTGGCAAAGATAATAGCCACCAGACTTGCCAGAGTAATAACCGGACTCATACACCCTGACCAGTCAGGATTTATGCCTAGGCGAAGCACTAGACTCAACCTCAGGCATTTGTACGGGGTGATGCATGCAGTGAAGCTCAAACCACATGAGAGCGCCGTACTCCTGTCGTTGGACGCCCAAATGGCGTTTGAAAGTATAGAGTGGGACTATCTGTTTGCGGTGCTGGAGCGCCTTGGCATTGGCCCCAGGTTAAGGGCCTGGATCAGGCTGTTATACACTAATCCAAGGGCAAGAATACGAGTAAACGGCACAGTGTCAAGACAAGCAAAGCTTAGCAAGGGTACACGGCAGGGATGACCGCTCTCTCCCATGCTATTTGCAATTGCAATACAGCCACTGGCGGCATGGGTCAGAGGCAACCCGATAATAAGAGGCATAACGATAAGAGAGGAATGGGAGGGGAGAATTTCGCTTCATGCGATATAATCATATAAGCGACAAAATTGATGCTGAACTACGACAACTGCTATGGGACGGGGGACCCCTCGAATAGCACTAAGCAAGATACAGAGAGGCCGATATGACGGTGGGATAGCAGTCCCAGACATACGCAAATACTACTGTGCGGCGCAGCTCGTCATGGTAAACGATTGGGTCTTTGCAGGCAGGAGTCGCGTATCGAGTAGACCGTTGGGCAATGGGACAGAGAGGGTACCTGGAGGCTCTGTACAGTAGGCGCCCTATGAGAGGACTTCCGACCCACACGCAAACAACAGTTAGACTATGGAGAGAGGCGACTAAGTTTCTGGGATGGGTGGGCAAACTGACAGAGCGGACTCTTCTGTGGAATAGTGATCTATTGAAGGAGGTGAGAAAGCTTCAAGGTTTCCGTGCATGGGGAACTCTGGGCATAGAATCTCTGGGGGATGTATGGAAGGGCCAAGAAATAATAGAATTCCAGAGACTGCAGGAAGAATATCAAATGCAGGACACTGAAAGCTTTAGGTATATTCAATTGAACCATGCCCTATCAGTACACATTAAAAAGGGAGACAGTATACCTGAATACTCACCGCTGGAGGATAGACTCATAGCGGATCCAATAGAGGATAAGGCAACCTCTTTAATATATAGGAAAATAATGAACACCACCCCAGACCCACTGGAAGCCCTTAAGTGTCAATGGGAGGGAGATGTAGGATTCTTGTAAGAGGATGACTGGTCGGAAGTCATACAGAGCTCAGAGGTAGCCATTAGGGCCCGTTTTCAATTAATACAACTTAAAATAATACACAGATCGTACACAACCAGACAGACTTTTTCGAATGGGTAAATGTGACACGGCAAAGTGCCCGAGGGGATGTGGTGAAGAGGGCACCTTTTTCTACATGATATGGAGTTGTCCTGGGCTGCAGAAATTCTGGAAGGGGACGACAAAAGTAATGTCCAGGGTGGTGGAACAGGTAGTCCCATTGGAGGCCAAATGGCACATACTGACTAACAGCGGGCCTGGAATGAACACGCTACAATAAAATATGGCGGATGCTCGCTGATATGGTGGCAAAGAGGAACATAGCCAGACTATGGGGGAAACCGCAGGCTCCTACAGTAAGGGAGTGGGAACATGATCTAGACTGGTGCTGTGCCGCAGAGAAGGTAATTTATCAGGGGAGGGGATGCCCTGGCAAATGGGATAAAGTGTGGGGGAACTGGGCGAAATACAGAGAACTGTTAACATGAAGGAGACAATAGTCTATGGGGTCGGGGTAAACTGGGTCAGAGGGCCTCAAGGTGCCTGGAATGATAATCGGATATGCCTTAGAATTGTGCAACTATTAGAGGAATTAGAAAAGACACATAGAGGGGGGGGGGGGCGGGGGTGATGGGTGAGGGAACAATACTGTCATATATTGTGATGTATTGCTATGCATTGTTCAATGGCTTTAAGTCGGCCTTCTAAGCCTTCTCTCTTGTGATACCACTTCAAGCTTAAGTATTATACACATTATTTCAGCATTGGACAACATCAACCAACCATTTGATGATCTGTGTTAAGTCTTCAATATGGGCTGTCACATGATGGTGAAAATATAACATCCCTGTCATAATGCTTTGGGAGAGAAAATCTCTCATACCACAATGGGCTGATAAAGGTAACAATGAGTAGTTGCTTCTTTCATATCATTGTTAGCAAGGAGGGAAGTCTGTACGCAGCCGCAGTGACATCTTAGACCACAGAGAATAACAGCTATTAGAATACAAACATGTTTTTTTTCTTTCTTTCTTTACAAAGTGCAGTAGTTTTTGCTGGGCATGTATTTGTTAATTCAATTCGAAAAGAGACGAGTGAATTCTATGTCAGGACCGGAGGCTCAGATTACGCCTTTCTCTTCCTTATTTTATTGCTCAGCAGCCTTAAGAGAACAAGTAACAACAATAGACTACAAATCCCATGAGTCTTTGTAATGTTCACAAAACCACCATAGAGGCAGTCCCATATAAACATCAAAGGACAGCACTTCCTCTTTCTTCACTGCTCAACAGCCAGATAAGTGCTCTTTATTTGATCGTTTATTCCTTTGGGGATCTGCAATACTTAAAGTGTGGTTTTTGCTTGTTGTATATTCCTGCTTTTGCCACACGGCGAGCACCTTGTCAGCTGTTGCAGTCTGTGTCTGGGGGCTCTCCACGGGGGCTCGTGGTCGCGCTGACGGGCATGTCGGCCGTTGGGCGCTTTGATCGCACTCTGGTTTCTGTCCAGACGCTTTGCGTCTCTCTTCTTTGGTGGAGCGCTTTGATCGCGCTCGGGAGTGACAGCCACTTCGGTCTTTGTGGGGGGGGGGGGGCGGCTTCCCCGGCAGTCGGCTCCCTCCAGAACGCATCGCGGTGCACCGACGACCTCGATAGAGGGTGCGCGCCCTAATAGGTGGAGGGAGGGGGACATTCCAGCCGCATTCTTGTTGTGTCTCGGTTCCCATCTTAATGCGCGTGTGACAGCTTCCTGCCCGAGACGGACTGTCAGATCCTCGCGCGCCTGACGGAAGAGGGAGGGTTTCCCCTTCTTGCCTTGCATCCTAGATTTTAGTGGCTCCAGTACGGCGGTTCTCCCGCGGAGCGATAATTCACTGTTACCCTTTTAATTTTGGTATTCACAGACAAGCCTTGGCTTATCCAATTACCTCCATAGAGTTGTAGTGTTAATGTCTGTTTTGGGGCACAGCACCTGTGCTATCAAGTTGGGTAAGAGTTCATCTTGACCCTCTTTACTATGGCGGGTGAATTTAATTCATGGGAACCCGCGGAGGAGGAGCACTCTCTTCTCCCCATTCGTATGGGTCTGGTGGATGCGATTGATGCATCCCTGGAGAGGGCGGTATCCCCGGCCCTAGAACCCTTGAGTTGCCGCATTATAGAGCTCACGGTTCAGCGCAGGGTGGTCACCTCTACTGAGGGAGACTGGAGGTAACCCATTGCTGGCGTGAAAGGGCCCTCCAAGGGCACAGGCAAGGCCAAGGCTCCGGTCAAGGCTCCGATGGCTGTCGCCTCTCCAGATGCTTTTGAGAGGCTGCGCCAGGCCTTTAAGAGACACCTGGACTCTAACGAGGTGCTTGAGTATTCCCAGCCGGAGGGGACCCCCAATGAGGATTCCTGCCCTCAGGGAGGGGCAGATGACGGTACCGGGGAAGACACAGCCATCCCAGATGGGGATTCAGACAAAGAGCCTGGTCCGAGCAGACCCTGGCGACCGGAAGGCGGTGCCAAAAAACCTCCGCTGGAGGTACCTCAAACCCAGGACTCAGCAGATATCTCGGGTATGCTGAACCCGGAGGACATACATCATCCCCGCTCGGCGGACTGGATACCGGTGCCCCTCGTGGCGTCTTATGTGGCTAGCTGAATTCAGAAGCCGATGGACCAGGAGGTCTGTGGCCGCCTGAGGGTGAAGTGTCCCCAGCCATCCCTGCCAAATAAAGTGCCTTGCACCCCAGAAATTGACGCCAGAATGGCCACCTTTATCAGCAAGTTTATCAAAGATCCTAAGAGCCTCGACCGTTCTTGGTGGTCCTGCCAAGATAAGGTCTTGGATATGCTGGGATCACTTACTAAAATTTTAGACATGGCAGAGGATGCCAAAGAGACAGGCCATTAGGTAGATCCTGCGATCCTCTCGGGATGGGCACAGCGGGCCCTAAGTTTCCTTGGCAATGCGAATTGCGCATTATCTACTGAGTGTAGACGCGCGCTATTGATCAAGATTGAGCCCATACTGGCCTCTACAGAGGCGGGGCCCGTGGCAAACGGAGGTCTCTTTGGAGATCCGTTTATTAAAGAATTGTCTCGCTTTGTGAATACTTTCTCCTCCCTGGACAAGGCACAGCAATTAATAAAGAAAGTGTTCAGCCAGCAAATTTTTGGCGGGTCCGGAAGAGGTAGTGGGCGCACCTCCGGCAGTTCTTCCAACGCCAAACCCCACAAGTCCCAGACCAGGAGATCCATGCAGTGGCAGGACCAACAAACGTTCGGAGGGTTTTACCCGTCGAGAGGCCACGGCAGAGGACGCGGGGAAGATGCAAACCCGAGGAGCCAACAATGCAACTGGTGGACTCACCGGTAAGGAATGCCCCTTTTTTCCTACTAGAGGTGGGGGGGAAGATTGCAGTGGTTCCGACACAACTGGGCAGCAATTACAGGGGATGCTTGGGTTTTACAAACGGTGATGGGCTTCCATATAGAGTTCCATGGGACCCCTCACCAACTTTCTCGCCCCAGATCTCTAGTTTTCTCCCACGAGTGCGCGCAGGTGGTAGACAGAGAGATACAAGACCTCCTCGAAAAGGGCCATCGGGTGCACAACCTTACATCCCGAAAGTTTCCCGAGCAATATCTTCCTTGTCGAGAAGGACAAGGGGTTCAGCCCAGAGATCAACCTCAGACTTCAACCAGTGGGTGGTGTATCGCAACTTCAAAATGGAAGGCATTCATCTTCTCAGAGATGTGCTACTGCCAAACGATTGGTCGGTTAGGCTCGACCTGAAAGACTCCTACCGTAAGGTCCCGATATTTCCACCCCACAGACTGTTTCTGCAGTTTCAATGGGGCGGCTCATATACGAGTTCACTTGTCTGCCGTTCGGACTGTCATCGGCTCCTTGGTGCTTCACCAAGGTGCTGAGGCAAGTCATAAAATGGCTCCGGAATCGAGGCGTGCGCCTCGTAGTGTACCTGGACAGCATTCTTTTGATGCACCAGGTGGAGCGCACCTTGATTTCTTAACTCCTACGGACTCAGAATCTTCTTCAGAATCTGGGTTTCATCCTGAACGACCAGAAATCAGTTTATGTGCCGGCACAACAAATTACCTTCTTGGGCTTCGAGGTCGACATGGTACAGCAGTGTCTCAGATTGCCCCAAAATATGATGCATTTGATTCGCAGGGAACTGAGGCATACCCTGGCGAGAGAGAAGTTCTCATTACGTCACTTTGCTTGGATTGTCCGTCTGTTGTCATCTTTGATACAGGTGATCTTTCCGGGGCCGTTGCATTACCGAGCCCTACAACGTCTAAAGACGCAGCACTTGCATCGTGGCGTCACGTACACACAAGAGATATCCCTGTCTCAGGAGGCACGTACGGAACTACACTGGTGGCTCAAGCATATGCAGCAGGCCTGGAATGCAAGGGCCATTTTCGGATCAGCCCCAGATCTGGTGATCGAATCAGACGCCAGTCGACAGGGTTGGGGCACCAGCTGTGGAGATCTTACTACAGGCGGGCATTAGTCCGAGCACGAGCAATCACTACACATCAACTGCTTAGAGCTTCTGGCCGGATCCTTCGCAATTCGAAGTCAGGCTGACGACAAGGTCTCCTGCGCCATCCTATTGAAGATGGACAATATCTCAGCAGTGAGATATATCAACCTGTTAGGGGGCACACGGTCAAAACACCTGGTAGATTTAGCCAAAGACTTCTGGAACTACTGCCTGACACAAATTATCGGTCACGGCGGAGTACCTTACAGGATCTCTCAACCGGACGGCGGACTGGCACACCAGACATCTACAGGATTACAGTGCTTGGAAGCTCGATCCGGCCATCTTTCAGAGCCTGATGACCTGGTGGGGTCCATGCCAGGTGGAACACTTCGCGTCAGGCCTCAACAGCCAGATTCCCCGATTTTTCAGCTGGTGTCCGGACCCTCTGGTGAAGGCAACGGATTCCTTCCTCCAAGACTGCAGTCTGTTTCAGGGTTATGTGTTTCCCCTGTTTGCCATGATACCCAGGCTCACGGCTCTGGTCCGGAGACAGAAGGCAGAGGTCATACTGGCGACACCCCATTGGAAATCTTAAGTCTGGTATCCAGTTCTTCTGGAACTTTCTATGGATTTTCCAATCCAACTTCCCCAGACTCCTCTTCTGCAGACGGACTCTCGGGGCAACTAGCACCCTCTGGTTCGGGAGGGCAGCCTCAACCTTACGGGTTGGAGGATTACAGGGAATGTTGGGAAGTCCTGGGCCTTTCGGCGAGGGCTTCCTCCCTTATCAGGAAGGCATGGGCAGAATCTACAGTCAAGCGGTATAGGTCTTCTTGGAGAGAGTGGTCACGCTGGTGTATGCGACGAGGTTTGGATCCTGTGGGGGCCGATGTACTCCATGTAGTCAACTACTTGTCAGAATTAGTAGACAAGGGTTTGGCCTACCGTTCAATTAATGCGAGTAGGTCAGCAATATCTGCAGGCCACATGCCCATTCAGGAGGTCCCTGTGGGGGAGCATCCTCTGGTATGTCGATTGATGAGAGGCAAATGCCTGTACTTTCTGCCTCTCCCAAGGTGTTCCTCCTTGTGGGACGTTAAAACAGTGTTACGTTTGCTGCAAACTTGGCAGGACAACTCTTACCTTTCCTGAATGGAGTTGGCAGGTAAGCTAGTGATGCTCCTTTGTCTTATCTCGTGTCAAAGGGTATTGGATGTGCGGGCCTTGGAGGTTACGGTACAAGTGTTCACACCAGACGGGGTATCTTTCACAGTGGCTCAACGTACAAAGTCTAACACTATCTGGCTTTCAAGGGTCACCCAAAGTTGTGTGTGGTTCGCTGCCTCAGGGCGTACGAAATGATGACGGAAGACGACAAGCCTCCAGGAGTGTCTTAGCCTTTTCTCTCGCTCAAGAAGCCTTTCAAAGCTGTGACAGCCGCTATGATTGCCCGATGGGTGCTCCAGGAAGCTGGCATTGATACAACGGCCTTTGGAGCACATTCAACAAGGAGAGCCATAGCTTCCAAAGCCTTCGCCCTTTGGGGGGGGCACTTGACATCCTCAGAGCAGCGGATTGGTCCTCAGACTCCACCTTTAAGCCTTCACTTTAAACCCATTTTGGGCATGGCTTCTCTGGTGGTCGATCAGCTTTGAACTAGCATAATCTGAGCCTCCGGTCCGGACATAGAATATAACATTTCCAAGCTTTCGTGAAGGAAAGATTCAATTCTATTAAGGACGCGGAGGTGAGGATTATCCCACCCAATTGATTAGTTCTTCCTACCCACCCCCCCTTGAAGTTTGCAGCCTACATGTTGGCTAAGTATCATAACTCAGGAGGGTTACGGGGTAAGGTTTAGGTACGGCTATTATGCTTTGTGATTCTAGGATTGTTGTTGGTTGCTTAACCTGTCTAACACAATTACAGGGATACCAAATGTTTATCATCTTTCTGATGACTTCTGGTCTTTTCAGGGTCTGAGCAGAAACAAGATTATTAATGGAGAAGCAGTATCAGGTGTTTCGCCCGAAGAAAGAGGAAGTGCTGTCCTTTGATGTTGTTTATATGGGACTGCTTCTATGGTTGTTTTGTGAACATTACAAAGACTCATGAGATTTATAGTCTTTTGTTGTTACTTGTTTTCTTAAGGCTGCTGAGCATTAAATAAGGAAGAGAAAAGCATAATCCTCGCCTACGCGTCCTTAATATAATTGAAACTTTCCTTCATGAAAGCTAGGAAATGTTATATTCTCCCACAAAGTTTAAAGGCAATTAGCATAAGGACAAGGAGCAGAAACAATTGGAGGATCCCCTCCAAACTCATGTACAACACCCATGTTTCCCATATAGACCAGACTACTAACAACATTATACTAACCAAACCAACCGCAACAATCAGAAAAGCCTCTTACCCCGCTGCCTGCATGATGGTCCACGGCTGTAAACGCAATTGCCTCTCTTACACCACTGTGTTTCTCTTCATGCGCAAGCACAGCCACAAAAGCGTTGGTACAAGAATGCAAGAAGACTGAAGCACTTCTCCGACCCTCACATACAATAACATTTCACGTACAGGTCAAACTGTAAATGAGGACTATGAACTAAATACAACTGGGTAGCACTCTAACATGACTGCACAGAAACACTTAAAGGGCTCATCATGTGTATTTAGTACTATACAAATACAACTTTATATTGGGACGAAGCATTGCTCAGATGGGGTCCCTGATCTTTAATAGTGACCTGGGGCTTTGTGGCGTATTACATTAGTGGTTGGGTCAAAGGGCAAAGCCAAGAATTTTTAAGCGTGAGGCTTTGATTTGCTGACCACAACATCATAGTTGGGCCAGTTAGATTTTCCAAATCTCACACCTGTAATCAAAGTGTGGGGGTGGGGGTGGGAGGGGCTAAAAGCAACACGGACAAAGGAGGGGAGAAGGACTTCAAAGCAACAGACAAGGGGTGGAGGAATGGGGGTAAAAAGCAACACGGACAAAAGGGTTTCGGGGTTAAAACCAACACGGACAACGGCAGGACACTAATCAAGATGAAGCAATCAGTTATTGGTGCATACTCCACACAAAAGAAGAGGAAGTGAAGCACACACTGGGTAATTAGAAGTCAGCAACCAGCAAATATGAGTCACAATGAAGCCAACAAATGGCAGGCAATGGACAGGCCCACTCCCTTGTTGTATACGATCTCTCTCGCAAGCAACAGCCATGAACTGTCGCAGGCAAGACCCAAAACACTATATTATTAAACTTTACTTTAAGCTATTTAAGTCAAGGTAAATTGATAAACTGTAACCCTCTAACAAAAATCTTGTTAGACTGGTTTAGCGACAGGTTTTGATCGTTCTTTCTTGCTCCCTTAAAAAGAAAGTACAAATCTGCAAAATATGCACATGTGCTGGAGTGTGATATCTCGGATGCAAGCAAGGAGGAAACAAGCATTGGCAAAGCCAATAGGTCTCGCCACTGCGACAGCTATTGGCTTTGGCAATGTGTTCTAGCCATTATGTACACCAGTGGTGCTGCTGTTCAGCATGGCTAAAGGTTATAGGCAAGGACTGGGGTGGGGTAGAGTGGAATGGGATAGATTGGAGTAGAGGGGAGGGGAGTACGGGTAGAGGGGAGTGGGATGGAGTAGGGTAGATTGGAGTAGGGTAGATAGGAGTGGAGTAGATTGGGGTAGATTTAAGTGGGGTAGATTGGAGTGAGGTAGATCAGGGTAGAGTGGAGTGGGATATATTGGGGTAGATTGGAGAGGAGTTGGGTAGATCTGGGTGGGGTTGATTTGGTTCGACTGAGTAGAGTGGGTGAAGTGGAGTAGATTGGGGATGGAGTGGAGTAGAATATATTGGAGTAGATTGGAGTGGGATAGATTGGGTGGCTTATGGTAGGGTATACTGGAGTGAAGTGGGATAAAATGGAGTGAGATAGATAGGAGTGGGATAGATTGGGGTGGAATGGAGTGGGGTAGATTGAAGTAGATTGGGGTACATTGGAAGATTCGAGTGGGGTGAAGGAGAGTTATGAAGATTGGAGTGGAGTAAACATTGGAATGGAGAGAGATACATTGTGGAGGAGTGGGGTAGAGTGTAGTGGGGTAGATTAGAGTGTAGTGGAGGGGTAGATTTGAGTTTGAGTTTTAGATTTATAAAGCGCCTGGTTACACCAACTGGTGTGTCCCCGCGCTATATCCTTCAACTGACACTTCCAAGAATCATTTATCTGCAGTTCAAATATGGCTCTTATCTACTGTGTAAAAAGCCATGTTTTTAATTTTTTGCGAAAAACTTTCTGTGATTGTTCCTCTTGAAGGGACATGGGAAGCTCATTCCAGCTCTTGGCTGCCAGATAGCTATAAGAGCGTGCACCCATGCGTGCTCTCTTTATCCTTGGGACTTTGACCTGATGTGTCCCAGTAGATCTTAACTGGCGTTCCGTCACATATGGTAGGAGTAGGTTGTGCAGATATGTAGGGCCTTTTTTCTGCAGAATACAATGACCAAAACATAGTGCCTTGAACATGATCCGCTTCTGAACAGGCAACCAGTGCAGTGTTTCCAATGCATTCTTAGAAGGTGCCCTTCTTGGCAAGTTCAGAGCCAGACGGGCAGCTGCATTCTGGATGGATTGCAGTTTCTGAAGACCCTTTTTGGTGGATTAGAGCAAGGTAGACAGGAATGGAGTGGGGGAGATTGGAGTCTGGTAGATTGAAAAGGGATGATTGGAGTGGGGTAGATTGAAGTGGGGCGGGGTAGAGTGGGTTGGATTGAAGTGGGGTAGGGTGGGGTAGATTGCAGTGGGATTGGGTGGAATGGGATGGATTTAGGGTGGAGTGGGGTAGAGAGGAGTGGGAAATACTGGGGCAGATTGGGGAAAAGCCGAGTGCTGTGGATTGGAGTAGATTGGAGCGGGATAGATTGGGTGGCTTATGGCAAGGTAGATTTAAGTGCAATAGACTGGAGTAAGAGATGGGAGTGGGGCACTTTGGAGTGGGATAGATTGGAGTGGGGTAGATTGGAGTGGGGTAGATTGGAGTGGGGTAGATTGGAGTGGGGTAGATTGGAGTGGGGTAGATTGGAGTGGGGTAGATTGGAGTGGAGTGGTTTGAGGTACACTGGAAGAGTGGGGTACATTAGGGTAGAGTGGGGGGTGGATTAGAGATGGTGAGATTGGAATGGAGTGGAAGAGATTGGAGTGAAGTGAGTTGGAGTAGAGTGGGGTAGATTGTAGTGGGGTGAAGTGGGGTGGGGTAGAGTGGAGTAGATTGGGTAGATTGGAGTGGGTTAGATTAGGGAGGTTACATTGGGGTAGGGTAGATTGGGGTGGAGTGGGTTAGATTGGAGTGGAGTAGATTGGAGAGGATTGGGGGTAGATTGGAGAGGAATAAATAAGCTTGTGGAGTGAAGTGTGGTAGTGTGGAGTAGATTACAGTGGAGTGTGATCGATTGGGGAGTGGGGTGAATGCAGTAGATTGGAGTTGGGTAGATTGTAGTGGCGTTTAAAGCGGGGTGGGGTAAATATGCCTGGGGTAGAGTGGAGTCTGCTAAATTGGATTGGAGTAAATTTGAGCGGGTGGATTGGGATAGATCGGAGTGGATTTGAGTGGAGTGCTGTAGATTGGTGTTGAGTGGGGTTGATTGGGTTAGATTGAGTGGGGTGGAGTAGATTGAAGAGGGGTAGTGTGGGGTGGAGTAGATTGAAGAGGGGTAGAGTGGGGTGGAGTAGATTGAAGAGGGGTAGAGTGGAGTGGGGTAGATTAGAGGGATAGACTGGGTTAGAGTGGGGTAGATTGGGGTGAGTGGGGTAGATTGGGGTGAGTGGGGTAGATTGGGGTGAGTGGGGTAGATTGGGGTGAGTGGGATAGATTGGGGTGAGGGATAGATTGGGGTGAGGGATAGATTGGGGTGAGGGATAGATTGGGGTGAGGGATAGATTGGGGTGAGGGATAGATTGGGGTGAGGGATAGATTGGGGTGAGGGATAGATTGGGGTGAGGGATAGATTGGGGTGAGGGATAGATTGGGGTGAGTGGGGCAGATTGGGGTGAGTGGGGCAGATTGGGGTGAGTGGGGCAGATTGGGGTGAGTGGGGCAGATTGGGGTGAGTGGGGCAGATTGGGGTGAGTGGGGCAGATTGGGGTGAGTGGGGCAGATTAGGGTGAGTGGGGCAGATTAGGGTGAGTGGGGCAGATTAGGGTGAGTGGGGCAGATTAGGGTGAGTGGGGCAGATTAGGGTGAGTGGGGCAGATTAGGGTGAGTGGGGCAGATTGGGGTGAGTGGGGCAGATTGGGGTGAGTGGGGCAGATTGGGGTGAGTGGGGCAGGGTGGGGTGGGGTGGGATAGAGTGGGGTGGGATAGATTGGGGTGGGGTGGGATAGATTGGGGTGGGATTGGTGGGGTGGGATAGATTGTGGTGGGATGGGTGGGGTGGGATAGATTGGGGTGGAGTGGGATAGATTGGACTGGAGTGGGATAGATTGGACTGGAGTGGGATAGATTGGGGTGGAGTGGGATAGATTGGGGTGGAGTGGGATAGATTGGGGTGGAGTGGAATAGATTGGGGTGGGATAGATTGGGGTGGGGTGGGATAGATTGGGGTGGGGTGGGATAGATTGGGGTGGGGTGGGATAGATTGGGGTGGGGTGGGATAGGGTGGGGTGGGATAGATTGGGGTGGGGTGGGATAGATTGGGGTGGGGTGGGATAGATTGGGGTGGGGTGGGATAGATTGGGGTGGAGTGGGATAGATTGGGGTGGAGTGGGCTGAGTAAACCGGGTTGGGGTAGACTGGAGTGGGGTAGACTGGAGTGGGGTAGACTGGGGTAGTAGTCTGGGTTAGAGTGAAGTATATTGGAGTAGATTGTGGTGCAGTGGGATAGAGTGGGGTGGAGTGGAAGGGAGTGCAGGGGCGTAGAGTGGAGTGGCGTGTCGTAGAGTGGAGTAGAATGGAGCAACGTGGAAGAGCAAAGAGTTGAGTGGTGTAGTGTGGAGTATGCATGGCGTGGTAGTGCGCTGCCATTACCGACAACACATTTTCCAATTGAAATGACCGTTACATTTGCACCGAAATACGGTTTTACTGCACACAAACAATAATGTGTGCAAATGTCATCACCTAGTGTATTGATGTGTTTTGATCACATTCAAATATTTGTTTCCACCACCCTTCAGAGTTACAAAAAGAAATTGCTTCCTTTGTACTAATTCCGATATATTCTGAAACATCAGCACTGTTTTTTGGAGGGGGGTCTGTGCTAGGGACAACAACAAAAAACACACACTCTCCTCTTACATGGATACCTAGCAGGATTGTCACAAATTCTCTCACTTTCAAGTCAGAGAAATAAAAGTAAACACCTAGCTCCAGGAGAGCTTGATATTGGACATCGGTCTTTGAATGCACAGCAAATGTGACAATACAAGAACAAGATTTAAAAGCCTGTTTCCAGAAAGCGAGTTGATGGAAGAATACAGTAAACATGATTTGGGCAACGGGAGGAACAAACTCAAGCTGGACAGATTAAACCAAATATAGCCAGCAAACAGAAAGCCCAAAAATATGAGTTACAAACCACAAAGCCAATGATAAGCAACGGACGGGAGGCATTCCTAGGTCAGGTTTTTAAATGTCCCCAAGATGTCTTTAGCAAACCAGACAGCTGCGCTCTCGGTAGGCTCCGACCTAAAAAGGGAGGTCCAAAGAAGTGGGTCTATATACCCCACCACTATCCATTCACAATAGAAGGTCAGCTCAGTCCCAAAACTGCCTCATTTCAGTTATGTTATGTAATTCACATTTGTATAGCTCCATCCAACCTTGTTATGCCTTTGCAGGACTCTTTCTATTAGCAACTGTTTTGAAAGTGCATTTCAATAACATATACTACACCCGACAAAACACTGAAGTGCTTTACGCGGAGTGGCATGCTACCCAGGTGCCCAAAGTTTGTGGTCAATCCATTGGTTTTTGGGATTAGTTGTGTGCTCTCAAACCATTCCATGCATTTACTTCAGTTCTTTGTGATACATTAAGGACTATGGTGTTATCATTAGAGGGAGTTATGTGAGAAGCAAATGTTTGGTTGATGGAATGAATAGATCTTGTTAGGTTGCAGAGATATAGTTTAAAACTACTAGAGATTAAAATAGTAAAATAGGCACCGATATATATATATATATATATATATATATATATCTCAAAACAACCAACCCACTCCATCGTAGAAGAAGAGGCACGTACACGAGGCAGGTAGGAATAAGGCTCATTTAATGTAGTTCAGGTCTCCCTCGACCCCGCATTGACTAAGACGCGTTTCGGCTGCGCAGCAGCCTTTATCAATCTACTGGACGCCATCAAAATTCCAGGTTAAATACCCCTTCCCCCACTCAATTATAAGAAGGCATAGACGACAGACTATTGTGTTTAAACCACATACTAGATGCAATTCAAACAAAAATCGTTACTGGTGACCCCCGCTAATTAATAGATAAATAAAATGCGAAGTGCAACATAATCATAAAAATAAATCACAGCATAATACATAATTCGCAAGGTTTCACCTACATTTAAACATTCACTGCCTGCTATTAAATGCCTTGAGAGGATGTAATCTTATCTCTCCTGCCTCAAAATAAGAGCGTGTCATGATAACTGATCGGGGTAATTTCAATGTGCAAATATGACGGCGCCAGCTCTCTATATAAAAACAAAAACAAAAACAAAATTCCCTATTAGCATTAAATCAAAAAGTGATTTAAAATACGCCTATATTAAAATCGAATCATGCTGCCACAAAAGTTTTAAAATTCAAATCAAGACATCTCCTCGAATTTCAAAAAGGAAAACAGATTTTAGGCAAGCATAACTACAGCAAACTAAAACATAACTCGCAAATGCAAATGCACAATGAATCACTCTCACAGGAAACCAGTTTTCATATGGTTGGAGACATCACCACGGGGCTCTAATAACACTAAGTGTGTTGATGTCCGACAGAAATGTCAGCCTCCGGGTAATCCATGCTGCTCACAACCGGACTACAGGACCCACAATCCCCTTGGACGGTCCTGCACAAATCACAAGTCTGCTGGTGCATAGCCTGGGCGAGAGTTCAAAATGTCATGCTCATAGTGTGTAATAAAGCCAAAAATGTAATCCATCAGTCTTTGACATGATTATTGTTGCGAGCAATGTGTTAATGTCAATATTGATATTAAAGCGGCAGCTCAAAATGTACTTGTGTCAAGGGCACATCACAGGGTCGAAGGAGACCGATGCAAAAAAAAAAATTTAAAAAAAAAATCAGATATGCCACACCAAACCTCACCGCTTAAGCATCAACGGTGCCCAGTCACCAAAGGACGCCAGTATACTGGGCAAGGCATTTGCTTTACGCTGAGTGGAACGCTACCCAGGTGCCCAAAGTTTGTGGCCAATCCATTGGTTTTTAGGTCTCGCTGAGCCAGCGCATGCGTTGCTCTGCGAGACATTTAGTTAGTGGCTTTTCAAAGTGCTACCACAATCTTTTCCTGGCCTCAAGCTTGCGTTCACGAACGCATGCACGCGCGCAGCCGCCATGTGGCTTTCATGGCTCATTAAGCCTTCCTCTCCCAAGCGCCTCGCTCTGCCCCTCCCCCACCACAGAGCGCGTCCCTGCCATAACTTTCGCTTTCACAGCCGCGTTACTTTCACAGCCGCACGGGCCAATGCTTGTTTTTAACTTACAGCTGAGGCGCGCGCGCTTGTTTTTCTCTCACCCCGACCCTGTGTACATCACCGGCTGCTCAACCTTATCCACCCCACCATGCCGAAGTACACACGCATTTCGAAATATATAACTTACAGTTAACTTATGTAAGTGGAAGTTCGTATTTTTTTATTAGCAGTTTTATATAGCTTTTAGCAGTTATATATAGCGCAAACTCGACTTGTATGAGAGCGCTTTACATGGGCACCCGTTGAATTACAGACACATATTCCCTTTACAGGCAAGGGGAGATTATGTTATTTGCCCAGGATCACAGCATGCTACAGCGTCTCCACCGTAAAGCTAGATGCGAAAGCTGGCAAGGAAGGATCCGTGAACTTCCCGGGGGCGTGAGTGACTTAAGCAGTTACCCAATTTATCACTCTAGAGGGGGGGGGGGGAGCACTCGCGCTCGTTTTTCTCTCACCCCGACCCTGTGTACATCACCGGCTGCTCAACCTTATCCACCCCACCATGCCGAAGTACACACGCATTTCGAAATATATAACTTTCAGTTAACTTATGTAAGTGGAAGTTCGTATTTTTTTTTATTAGCAGTTTTATATAGCTTTTAGCAGTTATATAAAGCGCAAACTCGACTTGTATGAGAGCGCTTTACATGGGCACCCGTTGAATTACAGACACATATTCCCTTTACAGGCAAGGGGAGATTATGTTATTTGCCCAGGATCACAGCATGCTACAGCGTCTCCACCGTAAAGCTAGATGCGAAAGCTGGCAAGGAAGGATCCGTGAACTTCCCGGGGGCGTGAGTGACTTAAGCAGTTACCCAATTTATCACTCTAGAGGGGGGAGCACTCGCGCTCGTTTTTCTCTCACCCCGACCCTGTGTACATCACCGGCTGCTCAACCTTATCCACCCCACCATGCCGAAGTACACACGCATTTCGAAATATATAACTTTCAGTTAACTTATGTAAGTGGAAGTTCGTATTTTTTTTATTAGCAGTTTTATATAGCTTTTAGCAGTTATATAAAGCGCAAACTCGACTTGTATGAGAGCGCTTTACATGGGCACCCGTTGAATTACAGACACATATTCCCTTTACAGGCAAGGGAGATTAAGTTATTTGCCCAGGATCACAGCATGCTACAGCGTCTCCACCGTAAAGCTAGATGCGAAAGCTGGCAAGGAAGGAGGAAGGATCCGTGAACTTCCCGGGGCGTGAGTGACTTAAGCAGTTACCCAATTTATCACTCTAGAGGGGGGAGCACTCGCAGAGGAGCTCATCCGTATTTATTGCCGCCCACTCCATCTCTACGCCATTATTTGAAGCTGCTCTCATACATTATAATGAACAACAAAAAGGAGGCGCAATGAAATAAAATATGTGCCCAGGAACACACAATTTGGAAAAGCAGGAAGCTAAGATTGATCCCAGGCCTTCTGGTCTCACGCTGTGCAATTCAGCCTCTAGCTCACCCTCTTTTGCACTCACTTCACACATCAAAAGTCACTTTTTATCTTAAATTTTTGTGCATGAGATCCCAGCATGGGTGGCAGGCATAAGTGACGTAAAAGCTCGGCTCGTTTTGGGCTCAAAGATCCAAGAGGATGCCGAACAGAGCCAGGCTTCACGCTTGAGCTTTCAGTCGCTTGCCATCCTTTAGGGGTAAGTATTGTGGAATGCGCATTTGCTAATAATTTCCCTTTTTACTTCACATTTGGTAAACATTGTTCCAGGTAGAGAAAAGCTGTCTACGTCATGACACGCCCCCAGATGTTTGTGGCATCTTCTAGTCCTTTTCATTGGCATACTTTTAGACCGTGGGTTCTGACACAGACTGCTGTTGTTTACGCTTCCCTCGGTCCCTGCCAGTGATGTACACAGCATGGCACGGTTACTGTCTGTTGGTCGGTACTGTTTTTACAAGTGCTTATACAAGCAGCGTGGTTGACTCTTGCTTGGAATTTATTTATCTATAGTATTTGTTTTGAAGCACTTCCATCAGCTTGGTGTCGCTTCTAAGCACTATAGAAGGGAATATCAAAGTAGGAATCTAAAACAAGTATATTTTGGTAGAGTATCATACATGCCAACAGACACGATTCAGGTGGGAGACTCCCAATTTTTGAAGCCGAAAATGGCTTTATTTTAGCTCTCTCCCGCCTGAAAACTTGCCTTTGCTTCAATAGAAGCAAATGGGGAAAATACATTACCCATATTTTTTTCCCAAAATCTCCCACTTTCCTGGTCCAGAATGTAGGTATGTGTGGAGTTAGTATGCGAGTGGTCTGCAGCTGAGCAGATACTGATCTTTAGCTGGACTTGCATGGTGGAGTAACCAATCAAGCCAATAGGTCTCGCCTTTGGGACCTTATAAGTGTTTAGCCATACAACAATTAATGTTGTTGCACTAAGGATATTGTGCTGCATAACTAAATACTTATAAGGTCCCAAGGCGAGACCTATTGGCTATGCTAATGCTTGTTGGGATTAGTGGTGTGCTCTCAAACCATTCCATGCATTTACTCCAGTTCTTTGTGATACATTAATGACCATGGTGTGATCATTAGAGGGAGTTATGCGAGAAGCAAATGTTTGGTTGATAGAATGAATAGATCTTGTTAGGTTGCAGAGATATAGTTTAAAACTACTAGAGATTATAATAGTCAGTCTCTCTCTCTCTCTCTCTCTCTCTCTCTCTCTCTCTCTCTCTCTCTCTCTCTCTCTCTCTCTCTCTCTCTCTCTCTCTCTCATAGTTAGGGTCAGATTTCACTCGTACAAAATCAGAGAAATTCAGCAGTTATAGTAAGCTGAGCTAGCTATAACTTACGCGCCCCCCCAATGCACTGCTTATGACCTCACATATTACATCACTCATGACATGGTCAGCGACCTCACGGATGACATCATCCACAGAATCTGACGCACCCACTCACACCCCCATGTAATCTTTCATACACCCACTCCAACTTTCACACTACCATTTTCAAAACCATTGACACATGCATACCAGTACGTACATACCCACTCACTGATTCATAGGTCTACACACACATCCACTCAGTTATCCATACAGCCATTCGTACACCAACTCACTCAATAATAAAGCCACTGACCTATCTACTCATACAGCCACTCACACAGTTACTCGCACACCTACTCACTCACCCAGTCACCCAGTCAATCACACAGCCACTTACTCACCTATACAGCTATACATACACCAACTCACTTATCTATACAGATACTAACACATACTTACTCACCTATACAGTCACTGACACAAGCACACACTCACCCATACAGCCTCTCACAATCACCAACTCACACAAAGTCACTTATATAATCCAACACTCACCTATACTGCCTTTCACATATACAATTACTCACACATATACCACTGACACATCCATTCACTCACCGAAACAGCCATACGCACACTCACTCACCTATACAGCCCCTCTCAAACGCACTCATGAACTCATACAGCCAGTGATTCACCCACTCACTCATCCATGCAGGGAGTCACACACACCCTCACCAACACACACAGACACTCATACACCCATAAAGGTACTCAGACAACCAATCAATAACACACACAGCCACTCATGTACCTACTCACCAACCCATGCAGCCACTTACACACCAACTGACTGATACAGACATTCACACAAATTAGTCACTCACCCATACATTCACTGAGACACGTATAATCACTCACTTATACAGTCAGTCACGCACCCATTAAATCAACCATACAGGCACTGATACACCCACTGACTCATTAATACACTTGGTATATACATATTTAACACTGAAACTTTTTAGAAACACTCACATTCACCGCATTATGTCATCCGTGATGTCACAGGGATTTCACTGACCATGTCATGAGTGGTGTAATATGCGAGGTCATAAGCAGTGCATTGCGGGGCAAAAGTTATAGTTAGCTCAGCGAACGATAACTGCTGAATTTCTTTGGTTTTGTACGAGTGAAATCTGACCCTAACTATAACATCCCTATAACCTTTATTTTTTTCAGTGAATTTCTAAGGTTTTTTAAATGCTAATTCCCCAACTATAACGTCCCTGTAACCTTTGTTTTTTTCTCAGTGAATTTCTATGGTTTTGTAACTAGTAGTCGTGTTTGCAGAGTGGTGGAGAAAGGGGGCTGGGCGTCCGACCAGCTTTGAGGAATCCCGCTGTGTAGGAGTTACGGGAGGTAACAGGAGGGATTCTTGGCCCCCAAGGTCCCTCAGGAGTAGATTGCACTTCATGGCCCAACCAGTAGTGCACCTTGAGCCACGTTTGCAGAGTGGTGGAGAAAGGGAGCGTGGCCTCCGAAGACCTCTTACCAATACCGCTGTGTGGGACTTGCTGCAGGTAACAGGAGGGGTGGTTGGCCCCGAAGGTCGTCCTTGGGGGCTAACCACCACTCCGGTTACCTCCAGCAAGTCCCACACAGGAGATTTGCTGAGACCTGGTAGGAGGCCACGCCCCCTTTCTCCACCACTGTGCAAACGCCTCCTGGTGCACTACTAGTACGGGGGTTGAGGTCCCCTTTGCTATTGAGGGTACTTGGAGGCCAACTACCCCTCCTGTTACCTGCAGTGCGGCCCCCCACTTTGTATTATAAAAAGACAAGCATTTGCAATGTAATAGGTCTCGCATTTACGCAACTTTAAGCTAGTGGCATTATAAATGACAATGCCTTTTATTTCCGTGGCAACCAGCAGCTGCGAGCAGATGCCTTCTTCTGGTTCTGGCAGCTTGTGCGGCAGTTGTTACCGGAGTGCCTGTGGAGGAACCACCTAACACAGCAGGAGCAAACGGCACCTGTGGATTCTCAAGGAATGCATTCATCAGAATTGGAAGACGCTGGGGACAAGGCAGAGCATGGGCCTTTAGGGGGTCCAGCATAGCATCCATGTCCGGAGGCGTATCTGTTGGAAACATTAGACA
Organism: Calotriton arnoldi; assembly: GCA_963921515.1. Taxonomy (NCBI): domain Eukaryota; kingdom Metazoa; phylum Chordata; class Amphibia; order Caudata; family Salamandridae; genus Calotriton; species Calotriton arnoldi. Next base: position 493,246 of record CAWUFW010005471.1, on the reverse strand, counting down.
GAGATCCAACGTGCATTCTTCTCCGCAAAACAGGCATCGAAGAACAGGTAAGATGCAGTCCACCCAGACTGGTCTAAACGATAGAAACTGTGAGAAGTTGGCCTGGTATATGATGTTCACTAGTTAAAGTGGACACCTTGCACCAGTACAATTCGACTCTTATGGTAGGTAGGTTTAAGACAACCTTTATAGAAAGCTATCCTAGTGGTAGCTGTGGAGAGCAGCCTTCAGGCTAAGTCTTGGAGGAATGTAAAGCAGCTTGTTTTACCACACAATCTCTTGAATCACCAAATGAAAAGACACCACACAGGTATATATATCAAATATATATGTATTTATTAATAAACACTCTCTACTAATCTCTTTATGAGATTAGAAGTCAGGAACATATGCATAAATCAACGTTTCACAATAAATTAAGCACAAATATGGCTGGGGCACTAGGGGCGTACCAGACCATATACTAAAAAAGAGACTTAAGAACAACGACTTGCAAAGGGACAAGGCCTAGGGCCTTCAGAAGTGCTGGGGCCTCACGAAACCACCCAAGGTAGGTAATTAAAGGACCCACGGGGGACGCGTGCAGTGAGTGAACACAGGCGCGGTTCGCCGTTGACTTCAATGCGGCAAGTCGCGGTTGGAAATAAAGAGTTTCAGGGCACTTCGGGAGTAGCTACAAGCAAGTCACTTACAGGGTAAGTAGTTCTAGGGTCAACACCCACAGGAGCACCGTAGTGCTGGAGTTACCTCACCCAGGGAAGCCGGGTGCATAGGTGTCCTTTGGTGTCGGGTCGCGGCGTCGTTTTCAATGGGAGCCACTTAAGACTTGCTGCTTGCGGCGACAGGAGAAGTGTCCGGTGGAATCCAAGCCTGGATTCGGAAGAAGGAAGACCTGAAAGCAGAGGGGACAGTGTTCAAAGTCACTTGGCAGTGACCCGGGGCAAGGAAGATGAATGCCCACCGTCGTCGACAGATTCAGGTCGTTCACGGGTGTCTTGACTCTTCGACCACGTGGTCCAGGCGGCGTCTATGATGACCAGGAGCTGGATTCGGTGTGTCCCACGACGTCTGCAGCTTACTGAGGTGTCGGCGACTCGATTGGAGCCAACAAGCCTTGGTAACAGCAAGTCTCGGGGAAAGCGTAAAAAGTCAATGGTGCAGACCAGCAAGGTCTGGGGAACTCACCCAGCGAGGGCGAGTCAGGGCAGGCCTGGAGCAACCAGGGGAGCCTTTTGGTTCTGTAGAAAAGTCTTCAGGGGACCCACAAGCCGGCTGGCAAGGGATCGCGAAGACGCCTCGGGAGGATTCCTTCAACAGGGGCCCACGGTCACTCGGGACGGGGTAGGCCTCTGATCTTCGGAGGGATTCCTGCTAGAGGCTGGGACCACACGTGGTCCAAAGCACAGGTTCGTAGAACGTCGTGAAGGGGTTGCACTAGACAATAGTGCACGGTACCCAGGGACTGCGGTTCCTCGTCACTCGTGGGGTCCACTGGCCTCAGCTTCGCTGGGGACTCACGATGGCCTTGGAGAAGTCAGGAAATCCTCTTCCTGGGCTGCAGGGACTTCTGGCTCCGGCGGGAGCGGCGTAGTTTGCGACCGTCGTTGTAGTTTTTGGTGCCTGCCAAGCAGGGGAGTCACTCCTTGACTCCAAGGGAGATTCTTCAGTCTTCCAGAGGTAGTGGAACGTCGAAGGTCCACGATTCTTAAGAGCGTTGTCCAGGGAGATCTAGTTTGCAATGCACAGGTTCCCCCTCTTATACTAAAAGAAAGGGAGGGACTAGCTCTATGACCCCACCTATGGGAGGGTCAGGGGAGTGGGTGGCTACACCCACTTCCCTTTGTCCAGTTTCGCGCCAGAGCAGGGGCAGGTAGCCCCTGAGCTGGTTTGAACTGGCATATGCACAGAGGAGCCTTCTGCTCGCCCAGTGCAGGACTTCAAAGCACTCTAAGAGTGCACCCACCCAGCCCCAATACACTAAACCCTGTCTGGAAGGTGGTCACACCCTCCTGTGACAGGATACCTATTGTTGGGCTTCCTCCACTGCGAGTTTCGGTCATCAGCAGGAGGGCAGCCCAGTGTCTGTGACTGGTGGCATCCATTTTGTGATGCCAGGGCTCTTCAGGATTCTACCGCGTTTCCACAGTAGGTACATGTCTATCCCTCTAGAAGGGTGGAATGCTACCCCCGCCGCCAGAACTGGCGGGGGGGTAGTATTCCAAGATGTTTGACACCAAACACGACATGTTTTCGTGCAGCCATCCCAAAGTTAGCATTTAACGCGAGGTTATAATGCGCTTAAGAGTATATGGTCAGGCTGCACTACAAACAGCCTCAGAGAAGGGTCTCCGAATGCTGCAGAGGGGCTCTGCTCATGCAGGGGCACCCTCTCACATAGGAACCAAGCACTCTGCCTTCAGGATTGATAAGGCCTGCCATAGGAGTGACTTATAGGTTTATATGTGTGTATCTATGTAGTGATATAGGTAGCCTATATCACAGTAAGGAGTGCATGCACCACCTTACCCAGGCTGCAGTAGCAGACCTGTGGTGTCAGATTTAGTCTGCTTCCCAGGGGTGGCATAATACATGCTTCAGCCCCTGGTAGGCCTGTGAAGTACCTATGCCCTTGGTACCTAAGGTACCATATACTAGGGACTCATAAGGTACCACAGTATCCAATCACTAGTGCACCTAGAGTGCACTCCAAATCGTTTAGAGAGAACAGAGAGGCTGGGGCCCTGATTGGCAGGGTCCCAGCCAGACTATAGCCAGAAACCAGTGTAAACATCAGAAAAAAAGTGGGGGCAACATAAGAGGCAGATCCTACTCTCCTACAGAAACCAAGAGGCGGTCAGTTCTCTTAGGCAAGGTATACCCTGAAGCTGTACCATGCGTTCACGGTACTTCCGCTCCATGAGTACGTTCACCATTTCCTCGGAAATTTGGCCATCCATTGCGAGGGGGAGGGGGGGCAGGTGAGAAGCCGAGCAAAAAGTACACTGGGTGCATCGGGAGGAGGGTGGCGCCTGAAAGATTGCATTTGAACTCCATGGTCAAAAGCCTCCCCTACCTTGACTAGCCCTTGAAGTTTAATCAATACAGGAATGTGCTGTACACTTGCCACCCTCGGTGTGCAAAGGGAAAGGGAAGGTGAGTGATGCTCCAGTCTCTAAACAGTCCATGCAAGTCCTTCTAGGGAAGAGATGGAATTCTGTGATGTGTGAGAATGGTTCAAGGTTTCAATACCGGCCTGCAGAGAATTCGGCACACAGCACCTAGTTTCAGTCAGCAATACCATTAACGTCAATGCGTATCCAGCAGTTGCCAGGACAGAAACTTAAATTTTCCATAACCCCCAGCCATCCGCCAGCAGATTAACCTGAAATGAGTGATTGCCCGAGCAACAGCTGGTGGCGGAAGGGGCCTGTACCGAACTCTGACCACACGTGAGATCAGCACCAGACAGAATGATGCTGTACTTTCACGAAAAGAATGGGAGACGCAGGCGCGAGTGGGAGTGCGGGATGGGGTGGGGATTTAGGCTTCAGATCCCGCTCTCGGTGCTCTGAGCCTTGCAGTCCGCACTGCGCGCGTATCGCCTAAAAGCTTCGGAGACGATTAATTTATCTACGCACCCTTCATCGAATGTGTTTGTAACCAAGTGGTTGTTCAGGATGAAAACACCGGTTTTCATGTTGGGTAGGAGTTCTGACAAAAGGAATGAACGCTAGTAATGTTATGCATACAGCAGAAACATGGCTAAAGAACAATAGGGCGCTCTACTGTAATTTGTTTTTCTTTTCAATTTTATAAAGCGCAAACTCGAAGGCGGAAGCAGTTTTCCTTTCTTTTTGTTGCTCCCAGTCTGTTGTGAACACCGGCAATGGCGGCACTTGTTTGTATTTGCAGCATGCCAGGGCGCTCTTTCACTTTGAGGCGAGTGCTGTGGGGGGACGGTAACTATTATTTTAAGTGAAAACACGCATGGCGCACTGCAAATACAAACAAGTAGCCGCCATTGCCAAAGTCTGTGTTCTGTTGTTTTTTCGCCCTTGTTGTTTTGATGGCTGCTTGTTTGTGGTTGCAGTGCGCCATGCGCGTTTTCACTTAAAATAATAGTTGCCGTCCCCCACAGCACTCGCCTCAAAGTGAAAGAGCGCCCTGGCATGCTTCAAATACAAACAAGCACCGCCATTGTCCACATCAGTGTCAATAACAAAAATAGTGCTCACCCACTAGATAAAGCAGACCGTGTAACGAGCCAAGTAAAAGGTCCAGTCGTTATGGGCGGTAACAAATGCAGACAAGGCGGTACCAAGGCAGGACTAACAAGCCTATTTACAAATCAGAAGCCACCATTTAAGAAGGACAATGACACAAAGCCAATGACAAATATGGGCAGAGAGTGGGTGGGGCTGCTAGTGCATACCCTAATACAGCACCCCTCGCAGAGCGAGCAGCGAATGCACGCTGCACCTAGGCTCGAACTAAAAAAGAAACTTCGGCCCCGGGGACCCCTTCCCCCGGGGCCTGGCCACTTCATTTGGGACAGTGGGGGGTGCCTCAATGCCCCCTCGGGCCCTGTCGGCTCCCAGCCTCCTGCGGGAGCCGGCATTGCTTTCGGATCCAGGGAGCTGCTGACATGCAGGTCCCTGGAGCCCGGTGTTCCTGCCATGCCATAGAAAACGATACCAAAGGGGATGATGGACGGAGCGCTTGAGCTAATCAAACACTCACCCCCAGTCAACTGATCTGGGTTTAATCCATCATCATTCTTTAGCTCACTCCACCACCCCAGTTCAGACATGGCCATATGCAAATCAGTCTGACCCTGTGCCTCATGGGAACAGTCCAGCCCGAACTGCCAAGCCATGTCTTCCCTGGACCGGAAACAAGCATCCTGGGACCGGTTTCTGGCTATTCAGCCGTCATCAGCCAGGCTAGCTTGAATCCAGTGGCAAAGTGAGCAAGGGACCCACGTCTGGGCATACCCTGCCAACTTCGGGCGAACAAAGCGATACCAAAGGGGATGATGGACGGAGCGCTTGAGCTAATCAAACACTCACCCCCAGTCAACTGATCTGGGTTTAATCCATCATCATTCTTTAGCTCACTCCACCCCCCCAGTTCAGACATGGCCATATGCAAATCAGTCTGACCCTGTGCCTCATGGGAACAGTCCAGCCCGAACTGCCAAGCCATGTCTTCCCTGGACCGGAAACAAGCATCCTGGGACCGGTTTCTGGCTATTCAGCCGTCATCAGCCAGGCTAGCTTGAATCCAGTGGCAAAGTGAGCAAGGGACCCACGTCTGGGCATACCCTGCCAACTTAGGGCGAACAAGCGATACCAAAGGGGATGATGGACGGAGCGCTTGAGCTAATCAAACACTCACCCCCAGTCAACTGATCTGGGTTTAATCCATCATCATTCTTTAGCTCACTCCACCACCCCAGTTCAGACATGGCCATATGCAAATCAGTCTGACCCTGTGCCTCATGGGAACAGTCCAGCCCGAACTGCCAAGCCATGTCTTCCCAGATCAGATGACTGGGGGTGAGTGTTTGATTTGCTCTAACGCTCCGTCCATCATCCCCTTTGGTATCGCTTTGTTCGCCCTACGTTGGCAGGGTATGCCCAGACGTGGGTCCCTTGCTCACTTTGCCACTGGATTCAAGATAGCCTGGCTGATGAGGGTTTTGAACCCGAAACCGGTCCCAGGATGCTCGTTTCCAGTCCAGGAAGACATGGCTTGGCAGTTCGGGCTGGACTGTTCCCATGAGGCACATGGTCAGACTGATTTGCATATGGCCATGTCTGAACTGGGGTGGTGGAGTGAGCTAAAGAATGATGATGGATTAAACCCAGATCAGTTGACTGGGGGTGAGTGTTTGATTTGCTCTAACGCTCCGTCCATCATCCCCTTTGGTAATGCCATAGAAAACAGCAATGTCCTGGGGGTGGGCACCCCGGGACATTGCTGGAGCTGGCCCAGGGGTGGTAGCGGTCCCCAGGGCCATGTAAGGCTCCACAAAGGGGGCCACGAGTCCCCCCCTTACCCCGGGGAGGTGGTGGTCCCCAGGGTAAGGGGTCTGCAACGGACCCCCTTCATGTTTGTATTTGTGCCCCAGGGAGACTCCGGGGCTGCGTGGGGGGGGGGGTCGGAGCCCCCCACGCTTTATTATTTATGTTAGCCCCGGGGAGGTGGCGGTTCCCGGGGCTGTGGGGGAGGCCGTAGGGCCCCCCGCACTTTTTATTTAAATTAAAAATATATGGGCTCTGGTGAGGTGGCGGTCCCCGGGGGCTGTGGGGGCATTTGTGTGAAGCCCCGGGGAGGTGGCGGTCTAAGTCGCGGATCGGCAGCGACTCCCAATGAAAATCTTTAGAAAAAAATGCTTTTTTTGGCCCCGTGGGAACCCTGAACAGGCCAATGGGGTCAGGTTGTTTCTACCCTGACCCCTTTTCTTTTTTAAACCTTTTTTCTTGTGACTTGGTTCAACCGAGTCACAAGATGGCTGCCATCACTTCCTGGTTTGAAGTGTTGGCAGCCAATCAGATCTCAGGGACGAAATCGGGAGGGGTCGCGGATCCACAGTTGTATATCTGAGAAATCTTTACATTTCTCAGCAATTACTGAACGGATGTACACCATTACCAAAAAGACTGCTTTCTGGACCAAGAGCTACCTTTTTGCCAACTTTGGTGTAATTCTGTTCAGTAGTTCGGGCTGTAGCCATGGCTTAAGTTTCCTACGGAAATTAACATGGAGAAAAAGCGTTTTAGGGCCCCCTTTCTTGGCCCCCGCTTGAAGGATCACACCAAAATTTTCAAGACAGCAGCTGAAGTGACTGCCCCGATAGTTTTGGAAATTTTGCGAAGATTCGTCAAATGGCGACAAAGTTATTGGCAAATCAAAAAATGCTCTTCCTATAGAAACAAGGGTCTAACTATAACTACCTACTGGCAACTGCCAGTAGGTTATAGATCTATATATATATTATATATACACATATATATACATATACACACACACACACAAGGCTTGCAGAAGCTAGAAGGCAGGGAGATGGTAATGCCAAATAGATATGGGCGGGAAAAGTTGAATGTTTAAGTCAAGGTCAATTTTTCCATGCAGCGTTTTAGGACTATAGCAGGGAGATGTTTTCCGTGGATGTAACCCAGTAAAGAGAACCAATTTTTGAATCGTCCTCTAAAGAAATGTGGTTTTAATAGTCTTTCTAGAAACACTTGAGCTTTTAAGAGGTGCCAGTTATTTGCCTCGCAACAAAAAACAACCACATTGCTCGTTAAGATCCCCTTACTAGCGACTGTCAAGCAGTGACATTTAAGCACATCCCAGTACACAGAATTACCATTGGACTCCACCACCACCATTGAGAAAGCTCTTGTACATATCACCCCACGGTAGGTGCAATAAAAATAGGTGCAAACCCAGAAATGGACACCTGTGTGTACCTCCAGTTTATGTATACAAATTATTTTACACCATACACTACACTCAAACAACTTATGTAAATACCCACCTGCGTAATATACAAGAAGACAGTTGATAAACATATTGCAGCAATCATAATTAGTTAATTCAGTGCATCGTTTATATGAATTAAACAACTATGGACGAACCCTGTCTATGTGTGGCACCATCACTGGTAGGCAGTGTTAGAACCCACTGGGCTTGTTAAAAGACCGCTCACACACCAACCTAGTTGGTGTCATGCTTCATCATTGGGGTCCCAACCGGGTGGCCGAATGCCCCCCGGTTGTGCTACGACGCCTGATTACAGCGGAGCTGGTGTAGTGCAAAGATGTGATGTGAATTAAAAATATCTCTGAGAATCCTTGCCTCTTTATATTTATTACTGGCGGCTCAGGATATCGTTAAAAAATTATGTGTGATGCAACTAAAAAAGAAATAATTATCTTGTAGTTGGCTATGTGATGGGTCTACATGTTTCAGCCCGCACGAGGAAGTAAGAGGGGCTTTCTTCAGGACCGTGGAAATAAAGTGAGTGGCAAAAACTGTGTTGCCACGTGAAAAGTGCAAAAAGTAAAATAGTACTCTACACACGCGCTAAGGTGTGTGGACTGCGTGTCTACGTACTTACGGACACGTATATGAAGAAGAACACTATGGTTGAGAGTGAGTGGCTGATCGGGGCTCGGGAGGAGTTCGCTCCTATAAACGACTTTGATCTCAGAGCGAACCCGCTAAGAACCTATTGTGGTCTCTCGTCATCCGGGACGTTGGGCGCCATGTCGTGTAGTTCCTATAGTACCCATGCAGGACCTGCACGTTTGGATAACATGAACTGTGGGCTTGGTGTTAGACTGACTCTGTGCACCCCCACCGTATATGTTAGCCGGATTTGCATTAGCTAGCTCACAGTGCCACTAGAATCTCCTCTTATCGGGGAAGAGATTAGCTCCTGGCAACCTTAGACCATGACAACCCTAATTCCACAGAATCGTGGAAACAATATACTACTTTTCGCTCAGTCACTCGTGCTTACTTATTCGGTTTGTCTCAGAGAGTTACACAGAATAAACAGTCTGGGCGTTTCAATAAGTATTTATTGAACAGTTGTTATTCTGGTGTAAAATATATGTGCTGCAGCAACCAGCAGACAATAGCAGAGATATATTATCAGCAGTACAATAAAAGTGAAGGGATAGAACAGTTCTACCATATTGCAATAATCATAAATACATACATGAATATAAAAGCATTATGAAAAGTACGTGTACTCCTACGATGCCTAACTAGATGTACCTGAGTGTACCTAGCATATGTGTAGGTCTAAAAGCCTAAGAGCCAAGAATCCTTATAGGATTTAGTCGAACCCCATTACCTGAATAGAGAGAGTGTGGGACCCCGTCCTGGTCTCGAGTTGGACACCCCGCAAGGGCTGTGTTAGACCGCTGTCAGCTGGAGCGACTGCATGCAGGAGCCTCAGCGTCTCTGGTCAGTGTGTCAGCATGGAAGTATCGGTTCCCTCTATCTTACCGTGGCAAGATGTGGTGTATTTATACCCTAAAGTATCTCGTCCCTCAGTATGGTTTGTATTGGTCTTTGTTAGACATGAGGAAGACGTCAGGGGTGAACTTTGTACATACATATTATGCGGGAGATGTAGCTGGTGAATGCTCATGCATAATTTATGAGTACATTGTAGGCCTGTGTTCGGGAAAAACCCTGCAGTGTTCTAACCACAGACTAGATAACGTTCAACCTCAGAGCTTGTTGTGTACTGTAGGGAACTAATGTAGGTGAAAGATCATGCCTATATTAGGGCATAGGAGATCATGACTATAATAGGGCATAGACTATTATGACCAAAATAGGGCATATACGATTATGACCATAATAGGGCATATGCGAATATGACCATATCCGGCATATATGAACGCGTCCATATTAGGGCCTCTATATGAAACATAACAGGCATAAGGTGACATTTATATCATTCAGAGTCAATTTAATATCAAAGATATCATTTATTGTATTTTCTATCATCCCCAGTAAGGATAGATATGTTTGCAAAAAAAAAAAAAAAAGAAATAGGTGGCCATGTCTCTTGGTAGGGTACCATAGTGCCAGCAGAGATCTGAGACAGCCAGAAGTAACTTCACTAGGGGCCAAAAAGATCAATGTACGATTCAGTATTTATATTGACATTTTAAAGCAGATATTTTATGTAATAGAAGTGAATTCCAGATTTTGTCCCCAATTGTGGCGGGAGAGATGTTTATGAGGGCATGAATCATTCCACTTACTTCAATGTGTATTTATCGGAATAATGTTTTTATTTAAACGTTTATACACTATAGATGATACATGGGATTGATTTGTTAACAACTGCAGGAAATTAACACAATCAGAGCAGTGGGTGTCCCAAATTTTCTGCGAGCAACCTTAAGTTTTCAGAAATTATAAAATTAGTTGGAGTTGAAATGAATGTTCTCACCTAGTGTGGCAAACAAGCGAACGATTTTAGTAGTGCCTGAAGAATAAATTGACAGAAGGATACCAGTGGCTGATCATTCTTCCTAAAATACCGGATTTTAATCTACTTTAATGTCTGGATTGAACCATAATAATGAAATGTCACATCATCTTAGTTTCTTGTTGACACATTTGTCAAGGGCTTTTTTTTTATTTTATTTTTTAACGAGTATGTTCACTAGGGAGAACGGTTTAACTAGGTCTACTTTAATATCTACCAGAGAGTAGGGTATCCAGATTCCATATTTTACTACCATGGGGCTGTCTAGTAAGAAAGGCTATCGGACAGAAAAGTTGGTAGTCCATGCCTCCTTCACGTGTACTGCACTCAGTGGGAACGTCTGAGGAGGAGTACTTGCCTGCCCATTATTGATATTGAGCGGGACTCAGTTGTGAATAGATGTGGGTGGTGTTACAAAGAATGGGCCTAGGACAGACATACATCAAATGGAATAAACTGCTGTATGCACAGCTGCATGCTAGAGACCGTACAGGGCGGTTGGTGTCGGAGCGGTTTGAAAGAAAGCGGGAGACAAGACAGGGCTGTCCCCGGTCACCGTTTGCTTTAGTGATGGAACCATTAGCCTGCCGACTGTGGAAGGTGCTCCAGTTTTGGGGGATAAAGGTAGGGAACACTACGCATGTGGTGGCCCTCTAAGCAGATGACACATTGGTATACCTTGGACAACCCACATACTCAGTACCAATTCTGCTGAATGTCCAGAAAGAATTCTGAGAGGTTTTGGGGCAATGTTTATACTGCGACGAGTCAAAACTATTTCCGATGGGACTGTTGAGGGGGCGGAGTATAGCGGATCTATCAAAGAAAAACATACATTGGGTCATGGGGGACTTTAGATATTTGGGCATCCTTATTACGTTAGATGAGGAGGCTAGTCACAGACTGAATATGGAATGAGTGAAATGGTCTGCAATCCTCGGTTACACTTTGAATTACAATACAGCTTTCAGTTATGGGGAGAGTGGTAGTGGCAAAAATGGTACTTCTCCTCAAATGCTTATATATCCTGCAGGGGTCCACGTATCCTATCCCAAATCAAGGTCCCTCAACAATTGCTGGTAGAGTTAGTGTGGGCAGGAAAATGAAGTAGAATCAAGTTGAATGTTCAGAAACATGAATGGGGAAAAAAGGTGGTCAGGAAGTCCCTGACATGTAACTGTACTATATTGCAAGACAGCTGCAACATGCAGTACATTGGTCAGACGAGGAAAATAATTTGGGGGGAAAAAGGTTCCTGGGGGCACTCACAATGGTGAATTACTGTCGGAATTGTTGATGAGGGGAAGGGGTGTACTGTGTAATTTGCCATACATGCTCCCCACAGTTTGCCATACATGGGATAAGATACTTAAGAAAGTGCTGAGAAGTCCCCCATATGCACCTGAGATGGCCATCTGGAGCATAGGGGCATTTGCCAATAAAACTAAAACAATGTTGATGGAGAGGTGGAAACAGGATGGTTGTTTAAGCCTTATACCTACCCTAATTGTAGGAAGGTGGAGTATTATGTAGTGATGCTGGTTAGGCTTCACTATGCAATACTCTAGCAATACCCCAAAGATGGTCCTTGGATTCACAATAATAAATTCTTAGCGAAGTCCTGGTAGAGTGGCAAAAAACAGTCAGGCTTTACTAGAGGAACATGTGCTGAGCATTTCAGAGTACCAACATGGCCGATAAGTAATTGACACGACTCCCCAAAAAATTTAACACCAATTTTTAAAAATAAAGATTTTTATTTCAATTTAGACACCAAAACGAAGTCTATCGTCCAAGTATAACCGGAGTTACGGATTTTAGAAGCAAAAATAAATCAGTGCAAATCAATACTGCAAAACTTTAGCATTGTGGTCCCTCTTCAGGTACCAGGGTATCTCCCTCAGAAGAACTCTCCCCCTGGTACTGTGACTTCTATGAAGCTGCCTTAGCAGACTTATTGCCCTCTCTCTTGCTTTGGGGTCCTTAGTTCATTATTTCAGGCTCCAAGCTCCCAGGACTTCCCTGATGTACGGTTTGTGTTCTTGTGGTAACACATACCCACTAAGGGAGACCCAGCATTTCTGGAGGAGTCTTCCTTGTCACTTCTGCCCAAGCAGACGTTTACAGATCATTTCCCCACAGACACTCCACTGGGATGGCAGGGGACATAAACACCTTCTTTGGGCCAGTTACCCCTCTCCACTCTAAGCTGACCAAGGCCATTGGATGGCGCTTAGTCTCACTGTCAGAATTAGCCACCTGGTGACGAACACCAGATATCATTTGGTCTGGGAAAGCCAGTCTAGCTGCCCCCATAGTGACACTGGCACCTGTATCCCTCAGATCCTCTACCTTGGGCCCACTGATCTTTGGCCTTTATCTATACTTTTCCAGGCTTGGAGGTAAGACAGCCAGGGCTTCAATATCCACCCCGCCCAGGGAAACTAAAGTAGCTTTAATGCAACCTTCGGCCTCTCCAAAGTACACTTCCATGCCCACTCCTATGCTAGCCAATCCCTTGAATTGTCCACAACGGGGGGACTTTTTGGAGCACGCTGCATCTCCTTTCTTGTGCCCTGCCCGATGACAGTTATGACATACCCCAGAAGCCTTTGCCGGGTCCCAGTTCTTATCCTGTTAATCCCTGCCTTTGCTCTGGGAGACGTCTTGGGCCCCACCATCCTGAGAAGAGCTTAGTTTTCTTTTTGAGAACTCCTTATCTTTGTTGCTGCTCACATCTTTCCCTTCTGGGAAGTACGAGCACCCTTTTTCTGGTCACTCCTACCACAGGTCTTTCTGGACATCGTGGTTCTGACCCATTTGTTATCTGTGCTCCCCAGGTCTCTGGGAGAAGACAACTTACAATCCAGCAAATGCTGGTGCAATTTCTCTGTGGTACAATTAGTCAGAATTTGCGCCTTCATAATTAAATTATATAGCCCATCATAAAGGTCCACCTCATTGCCTTTTATCCAGCCTTCTAGAGCTTTGACTGATGTGTCCACAAAGTACACCCATGCCTCGTTTTGATAGTTATGGGTGTCCCTAAACTTCAATCTGTATTCCTCTGTGGCGAGTCCAAATCCTTCCATCAAGGCCTCCTTCCGATGCTGATAGGAATCAGCCAAATCCTCATTAAGGGTCAGAAGTCTATCTCTGCCCTTCACTGAGAATAACTCGCACAGTAGAGAGACAGAATGCTGGTGATCTATCCTCCTCATTTTGCAGGCCCTCTCAAAGGCTGCAAACCATTTGTCAATATCATCACCATCACTAAACTTGGGGACAGTCCCTTTGGAGATCTTAGGGTCAAATGTTTCCTCTTTTTCCATATTAAAGTTGCTGCCACCATTATCTTTGGGCTTAACGCCCATCTTGATCCTTCTTTCTTCAAGAGCTAATCTCCTTTCCTCAAATTAAATCTTTTTCTCCTCTAGTAAGAAAAGATCAAACTCTTCCTCAAGGGTTACTACCACCTTACCAGTAGGGGATCTGCTAGATTGCCTTCCATCACTTCCCACTGGTGAAGGGGGTCTCGGAAAGGGTAGAGAGTTTTGTTCTTCACCTTCTTCCCCATCTTCTTCAATCTGGGCTAGGGCATCCTCCTCAACATCTTCAGGGTCTTCTGAGGAATGGTCCTCGTGCTGTAGTTTCTCTCTCTCATAGCTAGAGAGGAGGACTTTGAGAATGTCCTCAGCTCCTGTTAGTTTTTAGCCAATGCCGCTAGCTTTGCACAAAATGCTTAGATCACTGATCTTCAGGGCTGGGATGACAGGCAGGTCGAGATTATGGTCAGCCTCCATTGTGCCTAACTTTTTACCTGAAAGTTGGGACCTTTTTAAAACTTTGATTTCTTCTTTTTTTTTTTTTTTTACACTTTTACATAACTTTCCAAGTCTTTTGTTTCACTTTTGGAATGGGGGGTCTACACAGAGCCTTAAAATCCCAAATTTAAAAAAATCTCGAAAAACAAAGTTGAAAAAATAATTTTTGAGTCACAAGTCAATAGAGGATTTCTAGTGCATAAATCACTTATGACCAAGTGATACAGCGAAACACAAGTCAAGGATCCCAGTGCTGTAACACCAATGTAGGAAGGTGGAGTATTATGGAGTGATGCTGGTTATGCTTCACTGAAATACTCACAATACCCTAAAGATTATCTTTGGATTCACAATAATAAATCCTTTGCCACTCTACCAGGACTGACCCAAGAGCAGTCAGCCTTTACTAGAGGAACGTGTTAAGGATTTCAGATTACCAACATGGACGATAAGTAACTGACACGCCTCGAAAGAAATCGGACACCAATTTATATAAAATAAAGCTGATTTTTTATATAAATGTAGACATCAAAACGAAGTCAATCGGATAAGTATAACTAGACTTATGTATTTTAGAAGCAAAAATAAATCAGTGCAAATCAATACTGCAAAACTTTTGCATTGCAGTCAATGGCAAAAAGCAGTAGTGACAATCGATCACTTGCATGCCACGTTGCATGGAACCCACTGGGGCTTAAGGTGATGCGGGGCCCAGGACCAAGCCAAGACAGTAAGTTCGATTTTACCTGGCTCGAGAAGCCCTGATGCCGAGTTGTCCTAGTTGTCCTTGTACTGAAGCGGGAGCCGCAGGGAGCTGGTTTTACTGCTTAAACGTGCTGGCGGGGAAACGGGTGCAAAAAGTCGACAATGGGGCCACTGCTGTGGTCAGTTGAAAGTGCTGCAGAGTTCCCTGGTGTTTCAGTTTCGAGTAAAGGTGGGGTTGCCGGACTGGCCACCAACAAGCCTTGGTAGTGGTAAGGTCAGCAAGAAGATATTTTGCCGTCCGGAGGAAAGAGGTAGCCGTCTGAAACGTGCTCTAGGTCAGGACTACGTTTCCCACAATGCACTGGACCATGTACTTTTGCGCGATCCCTCGGAGGGCCCAATGGACAGCGATTCTTTGGTTCCAGAACATTGTTTTCACCTGCAGACTGCAGGGGATTAGTGCCACTAATCTAAGGGAGTCTGGAGTTGCCATTGGCTCTCAAAGGGGTCCCTCGGTCTGTGGGAACCGGTCTTTTGTCCAGGACAAGTCGCAGTTGTTCAGTTTCAGGATGGTTGCCATAGATGCAGAGTATCACGCCTTTGCTTTGTGCAGCTCCTGTTGACGTAGGCTCGGGTCCCTTTTGTGCCCTCTGTGGCAAATCGAATCAGAATGGAGGTTCTGGTGTCAGGGGTGCCCCTTACACCCTAGATTTAGGGGTGTTAGTGATGTGGGTGCAAATAGACAATGAGCAACTAGTCCCAGCGGCTAATCCACCACTGAGGTGACCACATACAGGGGTGTGTGTGTCACCTTTTCTACCCAGAACACTCTATTCTACCACTTTTTAGAATGGCAGAAACCTTCCTTGGCTGTACAAACAAGGTGACCCACCATAGAGGTGTGGCTAGCCTTCTGGGGGTACACACCTGCTGACTACATAATCCTCCCGCCTGCCCGGGTGCAAATGTGCACGGGGCAGGTAGCGGGCTGTTGCCTCCTTTGGGAGGCAGCCTGGCACCACAGGCAGTGTAAGCTTTGAAGCTCACTGCCTTGATGTGCCACTTCACCAGCCATCCTGTCAAGGAGGGAGGAGCTTCCTCATTCCCGTCCAGGTCATTGTTTTTGACTCCTGGGAAAGTTCACACCTCCTGGCAGGGGGTCAGATCCCTGTCTTGGCAGCAGCAGTTGCGAGCTGACAGCCAGAGCACAGGAAAGGCTGGGGCAACCAGGTGGTCAATCTTTAAGGTAGCTACCTGGGTGCATGCCACATCGACTCCGACATGAGAATCATGTCAGGGGCGATGAGGCACGTTGTTTGATAACAAACATGACAGATGTCTGCAGTACCATAATGAAGCTGGCAACCTCGAGTTTGCCGGGGTGCTGGCCCATGTTATCCAATGGACCGCTGATCACTTATAATAGCCCTTAATGTAAAGAGGCTACTATAGGCACGTAAAGGCTTGCACTTATTTGTTCACACCTTTAGTATAATGCACCCAGCCTCCTGGGCTCTGGAGGCCTTTCTTAGGGGTGACAGGCATTTATTAATAAGCATTGAAAATGCAATAGGTCTCGTCTTTAATTAAGTTAAAGCCATTTGCTTTGCTAATGGTATTGTATAGCAAAGCAAATGGCTTTAACTTAATGAAAGGGGAGACCTATTGCATTTTTAATGCTTGTGAAGCAATTGAGAAGCAATTGGATAGCAAAAAGGGGAGAAAGATTGAAGATCCAGGCAGAAAAAAGGAAGTAACAGGGGAGAAAGATTAAATGTGGCGAGCCGTGAAGAAAACTAGAGGGCGGTGGGGAAAAGAGCAGAAAGGAGAAAGAGTGGTAAGGAACAAAAAGTATGTATAAAATAAAAATAAGATTAAGATTGAGATAAATCTATGGAAGCAAAGCGAGACACAGGCTGGGTGAGGAAAGAGGGTGGAGAGATACAAGAGGAGAGAGGGCGAGAGTACAGAGAGAGGAGGAGGAGAAGTGACATGCCCAGCGCTTCCCGGGGGAGGGCCCATCCTGTACACAGCGAAGCTCAATTGTGAACAATTGTGGGAAGTAACCGCATCGTGGCAGAGAAGGTGGAGACACTGGTTGGAGAGTTGTGCTATGCTTCCAATATGGCGTACACCTGAACACATCTTCAAGACACATGATGGTTATCTTTCCACCACAAACCAAATTATAAAAGAAAATTGATGGGGGGGGAAAAGGATTTCAATGCTGCGTGCTATGTGACACAACACGGTAGAGTTAGCTGTAAATGGGCAAGGAATAGGTCAGAACAAAAAAAGAATTGTTTGAAAAGCTAATGAGCCATCCTTTTGTGCCCAACCATTCTTTGCTGGCTGCCTGAAGTACTTTAGTTATTTCCAAAGCACAACACGAGCCATTTCCAGGCACAGGACATGTGAGCCTCCTGCTTGCAAAGCTAATTAAACTGCAACACAAAATAAACAAAAACGAAAAAAAATTATCCCCCGGCTTCGGTTTTATTTACTCATTTCACAATGTTCCTTAATGAATTCAAGCGGCCATTTGTCTGCACAACAAAAAACAAGAGTGGGTTCAGCTGCAGCTTTCCTCTCTGTCCGAGAGGGTGAGGCACACACAACACATTTAGCTGGCATGAAATAATCACCCGTTTTATTGTTGCTTTTTGCGCTCAGCTCATCCCTTGCTAAGGGTCTGTTTCAACAGAAATGTAATAATGAATGCCTCGGAATGGGTATGTGCACAAGCTGACGGCCAACTTCAAACAAAAACATTGCAAACGTAACTATGTTGGAAGCCCCTAAAACGATTAATATTAAGGCTAAAAGGCTTGTAAAGACACTGAGAAAAGTATAACTGCAACTTAAAAACAAACTACAAAAGTTTGCGGGTACAGAGCATTACTCACCGTTGTGTGGAGCTTCAAATATTTGGAGCTTTCACAAATGCATTCCAACAGGATGCCACGGAGTTGCGAAGGAGAAAATGAGATTAACGAAGCAAGAAAACGAAAAACCATCTTTAGCAAGACCCCCGATGTTTGTATGCAAAGAGCCTTACAGCTGCGAAAGAAAAATATCCAGGGGTTTAGAGATACCGACTGAGCAACTTACAAAAGGCTTTGCCGAAGAAAAGTAGCAGCGGAAGAATGGAATTAGCATGAAAAAACGCTTCGCCTGGGGTCTGAAGACGAGGTAGAGAGCCCGCCCGAGGCACATTTTCCAAAAAGCTGTCGGCATTGTGAAAATAAATAGTACGTGTTGACTAATGAAGGAGACTGTCACGCCGCCCGTAAAAGATCCAGTCCATGTGGGCGGGGAAAAAAGTGGACAGGGTGGTAACCAGGAGGGATTAAAAAGCCTCCGGGACAATCATAACACGCTGTTTAGCATAATTGGTGACGCAAAATGACGCGCACCAATGGAAAACACGGGCGGAGCACAAAGCGAACTTCTGGAACCGTATTGATTACAAGCCCTCGCATGGCGAGAGCAGCGCATGCGCGCTGCTAACGCCAGGCGAGACCTAAAAATGGTGCTTTGACCTTGCCACACATGGTAAGGACAAAGCTGAGTTCAACCTGTTTGCGCTCCTGCAGTCTGAAATGGCAGGCCGTTGTCAACTGTTTACTTGGGTCATTCAGGGTTGCACAAAATGCTTCAGGCTCTGGTGACCACTTTAACTCCCATGCCTGGGTACCACTAGTACCATTTACCAGGGACTTATAAGAGGGTAAAGGCCTTGCCAATTGGGGTTACCAATCCACATGTATCACTCTTAGGGAGAGAGCACCGACATTGGGGCTTGAGCAGCAGGCCCCAGTGCACTTTCAGAGCCATAACCATCAGCAGTGGGCAAAAATGGGTGGGGGTGGAGGGGGGTTATCATACAAAAAGGGTACTTTCCTACACTGATGGGTTCATCACATTTGAGGATACGTAAATGTCCTTTGGTGTTGGACCCCGACAATTACTTCAATACACATGGTTGGCACATACTGCTATGGGCACATTTGGACCTGCTTAAACGAGGCCCCACAACTCTTACACACGCTGGTCACGCTACTGCGTCTTCTGCGGTAAAGACGCTTGATCTCGAATTTATATTGAGCGCTGAAATCCGATAGGCCAGCTGCAACCTTATGGGCTTATGAGAAATGGAACACATCTGTTGAGGGTGACCTCAATGATAAGGGATGGGAGCGGGTATGTGAAGAGGTTCCACTGGTATCTACGAATGCATGCTTTAAACTTGTTCAGTATAATTACATACTCATGACTTACCAGGCCTCCTTTGAACTTGCTTAGTTTTAATTCACGGAGAGGTCCAAGCCCTCCTGTGTTTCCAGATAAAGGAAGATATGATATGGTTTACCGATGCGTCCCAATTTTCAGCTACATATTAACTGGAATTCTACCCATAATAAAGCTTACCTGGGAGGCCACCATAATTGTAACTGAATATATGCGTCCCAATAATGTAATATACCTAGACGATAAGGCCTCAAGCAGGCTTTTGATATTAGCCATTAGAATATTTTCAATATGGATTACATTACGACTGTTATTCTTGAATTCTATTCATAGATATTCAAGGCAAGACGGTTGTCATTTGAGAATAGAATGGTTAGCCATGTGTGGCAAACACAGAAGGCTCAGAGGAAGTATTTCCTTTTTTAGGTCGAGCCTAGATGACCTTTTGGAATCGGTCTGCTCTTTTGTACACTCGTGCGTGTGGCGGCATCCACCTTGCGGGAGCGAGCAGCGGCCATTTGTTTTTCTAATTAGCTTTCACTTTCGTGCTTTTTCGAGCAGCGGCGCGCGCAGGGGCCATATGTTTTTTTCTAATTAGCTTTCACACATCAGTGCCGATGCAGGGTCCGCGCCCCCATCCCCCTCCCCGTCGGAGCCCGCGGGCCTCCCGGGGTGAAGTCTAGCAGCTGCCTCCATAAAGGCTTTCACCCCCCGCGGCACCTCGGCGCCGTCTATAAACGCCTCAGATGGGCTCTGTAAATCTGCTGTCGCGCGGCACCTGCAGGGAGCCGCGCGCTCCTCCCAGGGTTATCAAACGAACCCTCAACATGTGCCTTCCTAATCCATAGGAGCGACAGGCCCGGCACCGGGGTCTCTTATCAGTTCTCCGGCTACGGCAGGGGGAGTTCAACGACCTTTGTTCTCTCTACAGGCCCAGGATTCCTCTACATCACCCGCATCACAGCCGTCTCCTACGGATAGACAGCCGGCGAGTGCGAATTCTGTTATAAATCAACCCTGGATTGTGCTGCAGAAGCAAGATGCTAAGAGTGCGAGCAACCTGCTGGGCAGAGTGAAGCCTATTTGCATGCGCACTGCATCCAACACCACATCCCGCTCTGCACCCCGCACCACATCCAACACCACATCCCGCTCTGCACCCAACACCACATCCCGCTCTGCACCCAACACCACATCCCGCTCTGCACCCAACACCACATCCCGCTCTGCACCCAACACCACATCCCGCTCTGCACCCAACACCACATCCCGCTCTGCACCCAACACCACATCCCGCTCTGCACCCAACACCACATCCCGCTCTGCACCCAACACCACATCCCGCTCTGCACCCAACACCACATCCCGCTCTGCACCCAACACCACATCCAGCTCTGCACCCAACACCACAACCAGCTCTGCATCCAACACCACATCCCGCTCTGCATCCAACACCACATCCCGCTCTGCATCCAACACCACATCCCGCTCTGCATCCAACACCACATCCCGCTCTGCATCCAACACCACACCCCGCTCTGCATCCAACACCACATCCCGCTCTGCATCCAACACCACATCCCGCTCTGCATCCAACACCACATCCCGCTCTGCACCCCGTACCGCATCCAGTAGACCATTTTATGCGCCTCACCAACCATAAACTACGCCGCATCCAATAATATACGTCGCATGCATCCTACTACACACCTCATGTCATCCAGCAGAGCAGCTCACCTTGCTGTCACTGTTAATTATGATTTGCACAGCGCATAATTAGTCCAGTACCGCAGCTGGGTGTCCGCAGCAACCGGAAATCTCTGTGGCAGCTGGCCCATTTTGATATATTGGCCTGTGAAGTTTGATACCCACAGGCAGCCTGGCTCTGTGTTGGCGGTACCACCTCTCCTGCACCTTGTCCAGAAAGATCAGCTTGCTCTTTCACTGGTCTCATCACTGCGCTATATCCCTCAGTCACAGACTACCAGACGCTCAGTGGCCCACTACATCAGACATACAACTTTAAAGAACTGGACTTGAAACCCTAAAACCCCACACAGCATAACGAAGTGCAAACATATATCCTACTGGAGACCCCAGGGTGGCACCTCTGCCCCATTGACTGAACCTTTGTAAACAACCCATGATAAAGCCTCTGAGCCTCAAGCCGCTGCCTTTAGTGAACCTAACTAGGATGATTGCGCATCTATTTGATAACATTGGCCATCAGGTTCCATGATATATTTTTTTTCAACTTAGCACTTAACCGCTGTGATAACACTTGGACTTTGGTCATTTGCCTAGGGGGTCCTGGCATTTTATTGGTTTCCACTTTTGCCCTATTTCAACAACCCTATTTTCATTACCTTTAAGCTTAAGTCTGCTCTTCTATGACGTTATTGCTCTGACTAAGCGAGCACAAGGTGATGATGGATGGAGCGCTGAAACTTTTCAGACACTCACCCCCTGTCACAGATCTGGGTTGAATCCATCATCGTTCTTTAGCTCACTTCGCCACGCCAGTTCAGACCCAGCCATATGCAAATCAGTCTCAACCCTGTGCTTCATGGGAACAGTCCAGCCCGAACTACCAAGCCAGATCTTCCCTGGACCGGATACAAACATCCTGGGTCCGGTTTCGGGGTAACACCCCTCAGCAGCCAGGCTAGCTTGAATCCAGTGGCTCTGACTAACATTCAGTTTAATGTGAGATATTTACAGTGCCATTCGAGCGGTGAATTTTATTTCATCACTTCACACGTTCACACTGAATTCGGTTGGAAAGGTACACCTGTGTTTATTAGGTGTTTATTAGGTGGTACCTTAGGTATATATAACAAGCATTGCCATAGCCAATAGGTCTCGCCTTTGGGACCTTATAAGTGTTTAGCCATGCAACAGTTGATGTTGTTGCACCAAGGATATTGTGCTGCATAACTAAATACTTATAAGGTCCCAAAAGCGAGACCTATTGGCTATGCCAATGCTTGTTCTGTTTAGGGAATGACTCTACACTTGTGCTTTATTGGTTGGAAACCGTAACATTTCAGGAACCGCATCTTCAGCCTCACTTGAGAAAATGTGAAAGTCTGCATAAGCAGCCAAAGAAAAAGGGATGCCTTTTATTATAAGATTGCTTCTTATGTTGTAGAGTAGATGTTCTATAGTAAGGAGAAATAGTAAAGGTGACAAGGAGCTCCCTTGCCTTGAACCCTGTGTTAAGTGGACCTCTCTCGAGCTTTGTCCATTTATTTTGATACAGGCTGTTGTTGGCTTGTAATACATAGATATAGCCATGCAGGTGAATAGCTAATCTAATTTGAATTTTCCTAAGGTTTCATTCAGGATTGGCCTTGCAACTGAATTGAAAGCTTTCCCCACATCCAAGGCTTAGCCATAGAAGGGAAGGATACGAGTTTAGCTTTTCATATCATCATCAGCTAACCTACCCTTTATAAAAACCCAGTTTGAGACGTACGTATTAAGGAAAGGAAGAATTTTTTCTAGTCAAATGGCTGATGTTTTAGCAAACATTTATATAGTCCGGATTTAGCACTTAATTAGATCTAAATTGTGTTCTAGATGATGTTTGCCTTCTTTATGGATAACTACTATATGGGCCTCAGGAGCCATACCTTCAATTTTGTCTGTAAATTCAAAATAGTTCTTTAGGACGAGGTAGTAAATAGTCTTGATACACTTTATAAAAAGTAGCAGGAAAGCCATCAGACATGGGTATTTCACGGCCTTTGAGAGCATGATAGCTCTTAGAAGTTCTTTTTCAACATTTTGTTAAGGTCAACTTTCCTATCCTCTGATAATCTGGGGAGATTTAATTTTTCAAGGCATTTTTGGCATGTATGAATATCACTATCCTTGTCTACCCATGTATGTGTGAGCATACAAGCGTGCCCACCCTTGCGCACCTTCAAAATGACAAGAGTGACCCTTTTTAATTTGTTTAAAATAAAAAGTAGGTTAAAAGTGCTTTTTAAGTCTAAAAACATCGAAAAATAATTAAAACTGGACTGCTTGGGGGGCACAATGGAGGAGCAGGTTTGGAGGGAAGCAATAGGGAATGGAAAAAGTAGCATACGAGGGAGAGCAAAATAGGGCACCAGAGGAGAAACATACAGGACAGAAAGCACGCCCCACACAGCACAGAGGCGTACATATGATGGCGAACACCGATAACTCATGCATCTCATGGAGTGCTTAAGAAAAAAGCACTGGTAAAGCCAATAGGTCTCGCCTATGCGAGAGCTATTGACTTTGGCAATGTGCTTTATCCATTATGTACACCAGTGTGGCTGCAGTTCAGCATGGCTAAAAGTTAGTGGTGTGGGGTAGATTGGAGTAGGATTGATTAGGGTAGAGTGGTATCAGGGTAGAGTGGTATCAGGGTAGAGTGGTATCAGGGTAGAGTGGTATCAGGGTAGAGTGGTATCAGGGTAGAGTGGTATCAGGGTAGAGTGGTATCAGGGTAGAGTGGTATCAGGGTAGAGTGGTATCAAGGTACATTGGAGTGGGGTACATTGGGATAGATTAGAGGGGAAGAATGGAATGGGGTATATAGGAGTAGAGTAGATCGGGGTAGAGTGGGGAGGATGGGGGTAGAGTGGGGTACACTGGAGCAGAATCGTGTAGAGTTGAGTGGGCTAGAATGGAGTGGGGTGGATTGGGGTAATCTGGAGTGGGGTAGATTGGGGTGGATTGGAGTGGGTTGGATTTGTGTGGAGTAGGTTGGAGCTGAGTAGATTGGAGTAGGGTAGATCAGTGCAAATTGGAGTGAGGTAGATAGGAGATGGGTAGATCCGGGTAGAGTGGGGTGACGTGGAGTAGATGGGGTTAAGTGGGGTAGATTGGAGTGGAGGAGATCGGGTAGAGTGGACTGGGATATCTTGGGGTAGAGTGGAGTGGGGTAGAGTGGAGTGGGGTAGAGTGGAGTGGGGTAGAGTGGAGTGGGGTAGAGTGGAGTGGGGTAGAGTGGAGTGGGGTAGAGTGGAGTGGGGTAGAGTGGAGTGGGGTAGAGTGGAGTGGGGTAGAGTGGAGTGGGGTAGAGTGGAGTGGGGTAGACTGGAGTGGGGTAGACTGGAGTGGGGTAGACTGGAGTGGGGTAGACTGGAGTGGGGTAGACTGGAGTGGGGTAGACTGGAGTGGGGTAGACTGGGGTGGGGTAGACTGGGGTGGGGTAGACTGGGGTGGGGTAGACTGGGGTGGGGTAGACTGGGGTGGGGTAGACTGGGGTGGGGTAGACTGGGGTGGGGTAGACTGGGGTGGGGTAGACTGGGGTGAAGTGGAGTAGGTCGGGTGGAGTAGGTCGGGGTGGAGTGGAGTGTGGTGGATTGGGGTAGATTGGAGTGGGATAGACAGGGTGGAATATGGTTGGGTAGATTGGAGTGAAGTGGGGTAGACTAGAGTGACATATGAGTGGGGAGGTTTGGAGTGGGGTAGATTGGAGTGGAGTTGTATAAAGTGGTGTGGGCTCGATTGGGTTTGGAGTGGGGTAGATTGGGTTAGGGTGGGGTAGATTGTGTTAGGGTGGGGTAGTTTAGGGTGGAGTGAGGTATGTTAGAATGGACTGGGCTAGATTGTACTGGAGTGGGGTAGATTTGGGTGGCATGTGGTAGATTGGAGTGAAGCTGAGTGGGGTGGAGTTGAGTGGGATAGATTACAGTGGGGTGGAGTAGATTGGAGTAGGGTAGATTAGGGTGGGGTTGAGTGGGGTAGACTGGATCATAGTGGAGTGTTTTGGTGTAGATTGGAGTGGGATAGATTGGGTTAAAGTGGGGTAGATTAGAGTGGACTGGGGTTAATTGGGGTGGGGTAAATTGTGTGGAGTGGGGTAGATTGGAGTGGAGTAGATTGGGGTAGATTGTAGCAAAGAGGAATGGGGTGGGTTAGATTGGGGTACACTGGAGTGGGATGGGTGGGGCAAGTGGTGTGGAGGGGAATGGAGTGTTGTGGCGTGGAGTGGGTGGCGTAGATTCTAGTGGCGTGGCATGTTGTAGAGTGGCATAAAATGGAGTGGCATGGGAAAGAGTGGAAGGGCATAGAATGGAGAGGCGTAGTGTGGAGTATGCATGATGTGGTAGCGCGCTGCCATTACAGACAACACATTTTCAATTGAAATGACATTACATTTGCACCGAAATACAGTTTTCCTGAAAACAAATGATAATGTGTGCAAATGTTATCACCTAGTGTATTAATGTGTTTATCGTATTTAAATATTTGTTTCCATCACACTTCAAAATTACAAAAAAAAATGCTTTATTTGAACAAATTTTGATATATTCTGAAACATCAGCGCAGTTCATTTTTTTGGGGGGGGGTTTGTGTGCTAAGAAAAAAAACATCCTACACACTCTCCTCCAACATGAATACAGAATTGTCACATAAATTCTC
Organism: Calotriton arnoldi; assembly: GCA_963921515.1. Classification (NCBI taxonomy): domain Eukaryota; kingdom Metazoa; phylum Chordata; class Amphibia; order Caudata; family Salamandridae; genus Calotriton; species Calotriton arnoldi. Next base: position 468,031 of record CAWUFW010005471.1, on the reverse strand, counting down.
TCACTTTGAAGACAAAGAAAGAAAAGTAAACGCCAAGCACCCTCAAAAGAGCTTGACATCGGACCTCTATCTTGGAATACATAGCAAATGTGTCAAGATAAGAACAGGATTTATAGGCTGGTTTCCAGAAATCAAGTTTGCGGAAGAATACAGTAAACAAACGCTGGGCAACAGGAGGGACGAACTCAAGCTGGACAGTCTAAACCAAATAAAGACAGCAAATATAAAGTCAGAAAATGTGAATTACAAACCACAGTCAATGGTAAGCAACAGGCGGAATGTGTTTCTAGGTCAGCTTTCTGAATGTCCCCAAGGTGTCGTTAGCAAAACAGACAGCGCAGGTCTGGTAGGCTGCGACCTAAAAAGTAGTTCTTTAAACGTGAGCAGTGCACAAGGAAAGAGGTTATGCTTCAGGGAAGAACAAACAAGCTGGACAAGGTAAGCCATTAAATAAGAAGCAAGCAAATGAGAGGGACAATAAAACCACCCAATGATAAGTAACAGGCAGGCTTTAAGCCCTTTGTAATTTTTGATAAGCCAGAACAGGGTCTTTTGCAACCAGGCATCTGCACTGTCTGATAGGCTCGACCTAAAAATAACATAACGTCTCCAGTCGATCGACAAACAGTAGTCATAGTTTATTAAGGCAGACCAATTAACTTCCTTTAATTAATTTGATATTTTTACAAAAAATAAAGCATAACTTGACCACATAGGATCCTAGATGATTATCACCTCAGTTTCACTTAATTATAATATGCACAATACAATGGTGCAAGATTCTTCTACTGCCCCCAAAGTTTAGTGCAATATTTCTTTATTGTGCTTTCTACTTTTATTCCTCAAAAGCAACTGTTTGATGCTACTCCTCTGCCAGAATTGAAAGAAGACTGCACTCCACGTGATCTCTTTATGATTTTAAATCACACCACACTAATGCAAATCAATGTCAGTGCCCTCTTTTAATCCAACCCGCAATGTGAGGGATGTAACATATAATAATGTTGTTTGGGTTGAAAGGTAGTTTGCAAAGAAAAAAAAATACTAAATTAAGCTCAAGATGCAATGTCCACTAATTGCCAAAGCAAGTAATTTCCCATAGGGGTGACCCAAAATGGCTGAAAAAGGGAGAGTAACAATCATGGTCAATTTAGTTTCAAAGGGAGGCAAAACAAGCATTGAGAAAGCCAATATGGCCCGCATTTGCGAGTTTTTTTTGGTTTGTGTCTGTTCTATAGTAGTAGTGTGTGTGTATATTAATTGTTTATTGTATGTGTTTTGATAATAAAATAGCTTCTAATGTGTTGTATTTTTGATGCATGTTGAATGTTATGACTTGAGAAAATGTTTAATTTAAGGGCTGCTGTATTTAAAAAGCAGTATCCTATACTGTTTTTTGTATTTTGTTGAGGGTAGGTGGTGGTGCTTAATAGTGGTGCTTTATTAAGTGTTGTTTGCGTGTTATGGTGTTGATTTTGTTAGTGTGGAGAGGGGTAGAATGGTGTAAATTGTAGGGGATGTATTTGGGTAGAGTGATTGTCTGGATTGGGGTAGTTTGCAGATTACGTGGAGAATAACAGGGAGAATCCAAGCCAAGGGTCTGGTTTGGCTCTAAGAGCCCATGCACAAGCAGAGCCAAGAAAATGTTAGGAAATTAAATTGTGCAAAAGACATCATGTACAAATATGATAATTTCTATTAAAAATATATGTCTTTACCACGTGGAAGTGTTCCACTTTTGTACATCACCTGATATCACTCCATTGTGGGCTATCTATTAAAAGTGATAGTTTTTAAACATGAACGACTGACCCTAGGTTTTCTGGTTTCAAAAAGCACATTCAAAAGAATTTTACAAAGCTTTTAAAATGTAATTTTATAGGCACAACGGCAAACCTTGCTGTTACCTCAAATCAAGCCGGGTGAATGCATTTAATCCAAAAGCAAACAACATGACTATACAGGAAGAAAAGCAGACATTCCGAAAACAGGGGCAGAAACAAAAGGAAAAAAATAGTGTGCTTAAACCTACATACACAAAAAGACCATGCTCCATGGGAGTGTTTGACACACAAAAAGAAGGGACAAATATAACAGATTACCCACATAGAAGCAAGCCTTTTCGAAGGGCACGCAAAGTAACAAATGAAAAGCAATGGGCGAGCTGTAAGCCCAGAGAGTAGATACCACGTCTCAAAGAGACAGCACATGCGCGGCCTAGGCGAGATCTAAAAATAAGCATTTGCAATGCAATAGGTCGCGCATTTGGGAGAGTTTGAGCTATTGGCATTGTACATGACAATGCCTTTTATTTATGTGTTTTGAGAACTTGCAACCGGTGTGTAAACACGCACTTTGTACTTAGTCTTTGCTTACGAGAAGCAAGTCTGGCAGTAAAAGAGGCGCAGTTACTGCAAGCCTTGCTTCTCGTAAGCAACTTCACGTTACTAGCACAAGACAGTCGTTTGGAGAGCAGGGGCTTGCAAGGACACGGCAGACACATGTAACGCTTAGATGGTAGCCACTTAAGTAAAAAGAGGTAAAATTGCTTTCCTATGGGATGCAATACGAAGTGCTAAAATGCAAAATTTCCCTGTCAAATTTAACAAAATCGCCATTGCCAACCGGCAGGGCAAAAAATAGGAGACTGAACTACTGTCCAGCTCTACAAACACTTTCTAATGTTGGATTTGGGAGCATGTTTAAGGACAATTTGAAACGCAATAGTTGGTACCCAATGTTGGCTCTTTCTACAAGTTTAATTGTTTTGAGGCGTATTATGGAAGTATTCACCCCGCAAGAAAAAAAACTTATGCTAGTAACTTCAGTTGCAGGACGAGGGACTACATACCACGGGAACTGTGGTTGCTATTAAGATCATTTTTCAGTCAAAGAACATTACTTAAGCTTTAAAAATATTTTGCTTCAGAAATAGTTTTCACTATATCTATCTGGGACAGTGATGATGGTGCAGGAGTTTGAGACAGTTCAAAATGTGAAAATATATTGAAGCTCAAACTACCTATCCGATACAATTATAGCACACACTGCCGGACAGATGTAAGCAAAACTCTACCGAATGTAGCTGTGGAACTGGGGGAAGTAGATGAGAACAATACAGGTGAGGTACGGAGAAAGAGTCCAGAGTTTGTTGCCTGCTTTAAGAATGGCGTGGAAATTCTGATAGTTTGTTTGTGAAAATGCGTTAACGTGGATTTTTTTTTTTTTTTTTAAACCAACTGCTAAATTCTAGATATGTTTGTAGTGTAACTGGGGCAGCAGAAAGTTATTTGGAAAACATCCCCTCAACTTTCAAGTATATTTTACTAGGAAGTCAAAGAAATATACACTGCAAAGTTATATCAGGAGAGTAACTACACATGAAACCATCAATAAAAGTAAACAAATCCTAGTACTACCGATTTAGGTCAACAAGAATTCGCTCGTGCAATAAATACGTGAAGCTTTGTTTTACATTTTCAACTGTGGAATTTGCCTATCTTAACAAGACAGTGAGGGCAATCTTTAGGGCTCACACTACCGGCTTGAAGTAAAGATTTGGATGTGTAATCCCCATGTTTGCGCCAGTTACGCCTGTGGTAACCTACAAAATAAACAATGTACCGTTGGGTTTGTGACTGCCACCCGGTGAAGTGAGCTTGCAACAGCGCAGTGGTGACGCACAAGGGTAGAGTTGTTTACCTTGAAGTGGCCCCCCCTCGAAGAGGGTATGGGGGGGCCCCGAAGATTGCCGCCTACCAGTTATAGAGATCCGACTCGTCCACCAGCGTGATCCTGAAACCTTCGACTGGCTCCTCTTGCAGGGACTTGAGCTTCAACATTAGGGTCTTCTGCGAACTGGTGACCTGCTGGTGTGTCATGCTGGAGAGAGCGCCGCTAGGTGCAGCACGGAATCTTCAGCAGATCAAGGAAGGTGGGGGCTCTTTGCCCGGGTTTTGTTTGAAGGCTAGGTGGGGGTCGTATCCACACAGACAGCATGAAGGAAAATCTTCGTAACCCAGAGATAGTCTGCAGGGGATTCTGCTTCAACCAGATATGAGAGGAGAGAGTTGTTTTCCCAAGGAAGAGTGCCGTTTTTACGAGTTGGGTGAGCCACGCGCAACATGCGCAGCCGCCATTATTAAACATGTAAATGAATTTTAAAAACGAGTTGGGTGAGCAGAGTGCAACACTAGGCCGCCATTAAGTATGTAAATATGAGAACATATCTTTAATTAAGACAGCTCCCGCCTTGCAGGCGTCCGTGCAGTGGGGAGGGAGGGGGGTACATTTGGAAGGTCCATCCTCTCAACTAAACAAAAGGGTATCAGACCGTTTATGTATAAAAGGAACAAGATCGGGGCCAAGACAAAACCCTGTTGGATGTCGAAACAGGCCAAAGGTATCAGTACACTATCTCTGTACCATACTTGACCTAGTCAGATACCCTGCAATGTAGTGCACGTAAGAAATTGATCAAAGGCTGGGGCAAACCTATCAAAGAGCGATTAGGTAAACACAATGACAGATTAACAGAGGATGAAACAAGAGTATCGGACAAAGAAGATAAGGTACGTTCCTTTGCAAACACACTGGCAATGGTCTCGAAAAAACTTAGACCATTGAAATTAAAAAATTAAGACTTGGGAGCACTTGGCTTACCCGTGTCAGAGTTAAGGAGAATCCCAATCGTGTTACATAACAAATCTCAGGCTGGAAGGAATATTGAAATTATCAGACCAAGAGCCCTCACCAACCCTTAGGGGTGGCATGCTTCATCATTGGGCTAGCTCCTTGCTGGGCCGGCGCTGCAATGTCCAACATGCCCATAAAAAGGGGCTCTTTGCCGGAGATCTTTTCTGGATTATGCTGTCCGGGTTTGAGAATTCTCTTAGAAGCCCAATGTTGACTAGATATGTAGACTGGTCAACTCAAACGTATTAAAATTAAATAGGGTACCCCTTAAAAATACTTTATTGAAGAGATCCCTGTTAAAAATGTAAAATAAACGAAGCGGGAAAATGATGGGAGATGATGTGCTTGTATATTCTCCTAAAAGGACAACATGTTCCTTGCCATATGCGTCTTTGCAGATCAATGGCAATTCCTCAGTACCAAATCACCTAATCTACAGTTAGAGGTACCCTGTTCTTAATCCATACAGTGTCTCCACTTAGCAAGCCACCTTCATTAGTGAGCAAAAAGGCATAAAATTATAGATCTTATATATTGTAGATCCTCCTAAACCGGATCCTACCCCGACTTTAATCAGGTCTTTTGGTACTCGTGAGATCTCCAGCCACCTAGAGCTATTTGTCTACTGCACATGGCCGATATCCGTGACCTACCCAGTCTCCACGATCCTGACTTTTACGAGGACCTACAATATAGAAGTATAATTTTATGTCATTTTGCTCACTAATGAAGGTGACTATGTATGTATTTTTTGTTCGATATTTTTTGGAAAACATGAGGCTGGCAAGACAGCTAAAGCGGTCTTTAGGACAGAGCTAAAAACACTAATCAAGAAATCAATCAGTACTTGGTCCATGCTCCAAGGAAGAAAAACACAAGGAGCTAAAGTGAAGAAGAAAGCTGCACTCATGAATGAAAAATAAGAACATATGATTGACAATGAAGCCAACAAATGGTAGGTAATAGGCGGGCTAAAGGCCCCGTAATAGAGGTTTTTTTATTTAAAAAAAAAGAAAAGACAGATCTTTGCAAGCGGCACAACATGCACTGTCTCAATAGAGATCCAAAACAGCCCTAAATTCTTGCTTTTTAGTCATATCTATGCAAAAATATGCTTTTCTTCTATGCTTTTACAGGAAAGCTGGGAGGGGTGGGGAGCAACACCAAAATTTTGGGGGGGGTGCAGGGAAGGCGTGAAGTACGAGAGAGAAAGCGTTCACTCTCGGAGTGTTGAATGACAAAGAAAATGTCACTCATTGTGTAAGTGTCTGTTCACAGAGTGTAGTACTGTAGATTTACATGCACTGCATACTCAAGACATCTAGAGTTGGGCTACGACGTCTGCAAGTTGTTTTTCTTCAAAGAAGTTTGAGGCATGCAGCCGGAGAAGATGGCCGCTCAGTAACGCTTTTCCGGCCTCCTCCGTCTTCTTCCCCTTTATATCCTGTGTGGCCATCGCATACACCGGGCGCTCCGCTCTGCAAGCAGTAGCTGCTAGCCGCGTCGGAAGTCTGGGGCCTGCAAACTCACTAAAGCCACGGAGTGACGTGGGTGCGGCCTGCCGCGGCAACGGTGAGCCCAGGCATATCGCAGATAAGGAAGATATCGAGGTGGGAGGAGACCACCACCCGCCGCCTCGCCGGAGAGAAGAGCCGATCCTGGAGATAGGCTGTGGGGTAGCACAAAGCGGAGTCGGCACCCCCGTCCAGCAGCGGGCTTGTCGAGGGCCATGGCGAGAGGTGACGGGAGCCTCGCCCGACCAGGGCTGCGACCGCAAAACTGGTGAGCTGTGCGCAGGGACCCTGGGTCGGGCGGTATGGATTTGCACACATAGCCGGTAAGGGGGGCCCCAAATAAACACAGAGGACCGGTCACACGTGCTGGCGGCCTGATATGCCTGGGATTAATGAGACCGGCCTCCAGACTACAACCCCGATCAAAGAATTGGCCGTAAAGTGGTGGGCGGCACTGCTCACCAAATGTAGACCCAAGTGAAATCGGTAAAATTTAAAGAGCAGTAAGAACTGTGCAGAGGCCTGGAGCGGGCAGCGACAGCGAGTCATCCTGCCTGCCTGACAGTGCCTCGGAACCCAGGATCCCAGGAGACCAACGGTAAGCGGCATTACAACGACAAACTCAAGCGACCCAGGTCGCTGGTGGCATACTTAACAGCTATCAAGCACCGTAAAAAATCCGCTCCATTACAGCCCACCAGGTAAGAGCCAAACCGAGCGAACATACCGCACCACCATAAACAACGCAAGCCCATACGACTGCGGAGTGGGAGTCAACAGGGGAAATCCGACAGGCCGCGGGGAGGATCCTCTGGCAGACGGCGGCGAGTACCCTACTGCTACCCATGCTACACCACTGCCTGCATTACCCCGGGCATAAAGATGGCAATCAGGAAAGGGGGACGTGGCTCGCATCAACAGAAGTTAGAACATTTTTGTGGCAGAAAGGGCAGGACGGGGCGTCGGCCCAACCAGATCCCAAACACTAACCGTTACAGAAGTATCTCGAACAGGGCTCCCCCACCTTTCAAGATATAATGGCAGTCATTACCGAAGTTCGCACCTTCTTGGAGGGGCGCTTAGACTCAGTATTCACAGATATCTCCCTGCTGCGGGCAGACCTCAGAAAGATGGACTTTCGAGTTAAGGAAGTGGAGGATGTCACCCACAGTCTAGCTGCGGATACTAAAACTCTGGAAAAGCAAATCTCAGAGCTGCAGACCACCAGCAACACCCTAGCGGCACAGCTGGACGACTACGAAGGCCGGTTGAGGAGGAACAATGTCAGGATTCTCGGAGTGCCGGAAAGAGCAGAGAGACCAGCGATGGACCTCTTCGTTGAGGACCTAATCACGAAATATCTGCAGCCTCGGAATCTCTCCAACTATTTCTTTATTGGACGGGCTCATCGCGTACCTGGAGGCAGGCCCAAGCCAGGTGCACCTCCAAAGCCCATCCTGGCCAGAACCTTCAACTATAGGGACCGAGACATTATCCTTCAAACTGCTCGTACAGCTCCGCCCTTGAAGTTCGAAAACAGCACAATAACATTTTTTCCAGACTTTACTGTAAAGGTACAGCGACAAAGACGTACTTTCCTGGAGGTCAAAAAAGCCCTGAGAGAGAAAAGGATGAAATATGCCATGTTGTTCCCAGCCAAGTTGAGGGTCGAGGCGGAGGGTAAAAGCTGTTTTTTCACCGCACCAGAGGCTGTCTGGGAATGGCTTATGGGATGGCGGAGAGTAGAAGATCCGGACAACCCAAAACGGCGTGGACGAGGGAAGGACGCAGACCCGACTAGATCCCAGGCAAGAAGAAAAGGACCTTGCAGATGACACAGATTAAACTACCTGCTACTCTTGCTAAAACTGCATTTCACTACTCACCTCTGAAGGAGTCTAAGAGACAGTGAGAGGTCCCACACGGCCAGCGAGGAAGGATCTCCAGTTACTGGGGAGTCGTTTAACGAAACTGAGTGATACTGCAAATAGATGGCGGAGTATAAGAATGACTGTTTATATACAATCCTTATAGTAGTGATCTAGTATAAATTTGGGGACAGGCAAGGGGGTGTCAGGATCATGGCTCCTCCGTTTCAGGGACAGGTGGGCGACAGGCACTCTGCACAGTTGGGGAGGGGGGAGTTTTTGATACCGTCATGCAGGAAGGCGGGGGGTATTTTGTTAAGATGGGAGTTTATTATATGCTATGTGATAATGTTTATTTGCAGCGGCACAGTAGATTGCCAATGACGATTCTAGGACCACCCCTGTCACCACAGACCACAATCTTGCACAGACAGCTTAGGGCACAGGCTAACCAAATTCGCAAACTGGAGATTCACCTAACATATCGCAAGCAGTAACCAAACAAATAGTCACTGATAAGACACGTGCAACCGAAATGTCTAAATCGATAGAAACTACAGACACGTCATTCCAAATCCTCTCCTGGAACGTTAATGGTCTAGGGGACAAACTCAAAAGAGCTATAGTGCTCCAATATATCAAGAGACTAGCTCCTGACGTGGTCCTAGTCCAGGAAACCCATCTGATCGGGAATACCTGTACGGCACTTAGTAGATGGGGGTATAAACTCATCGCACACTCAGGATTTACCTCAGGGTCTCGGGTTGGAGATTCTAGTGCGCAAGCAATTCCCTGTTACAGTGTCCAGCATACATACGGATGTACAGGGTAGATTCGCAGGAGTGGCCGGATCCTGGGAAGGCATCAGGGTAAACATGACAGCTTACATTCCCCCAGCACTGCACACAGTGGCACTGCCAGACATGAGTAAGATGATCCTAGACTTTCCAGAGGGCCCACTAGTGATTGGTGGAGACCTAAATATGACCCTCAACGAATAGTGGTATAGATACCCGCTGAGAATCATTCCCTGCACCTGTAACACAATGGCAGATTTTATAACTGCTCTCGGCCTAGTAGATGTATGGCGAGAACCACATCTCAAGGCAAAACGATTCACATTCCACTCGGGGGCACATAATAGTCTCTCTCGCATTGATCATATCCTCACAAGTGCAGAAGATAAACAACATTTCACAGAAGTCAAACATTTGGCGAGAGGGATCTCGAACCACGCACCACTATGGGCAAAATACAGTCTTGGTAGAAAATCGGCGCGCAATGCCATATCGATCAATCCATGGTATCTCACAATCCCACATATCAAAGACAGCATTATTGAATCCACTAAATGTGGGATCGGTCCAGTCTCCCCGGACCATCTGGGAAGCCTACAAAGCGGTCTTAAAGGGGCAGGCCCCCTCTCTAATGGTCAGGCACAAGAAAGAAAAGAGGGCAAAACTTGATATACTGGAGAGTGAGATACTTGCCTTGGAGCAATCCCCCGCCTCCCTCGCGGAGGAGGATGCCAAACACAAGCTAGACATCAAGCGACAGGAATATAGGAATCTAGTGACGGAAACGGCAAGAGGCAGACTTCGGGCAATGCAGCAGTCTACAAACTCGGAGACATAGCAGGCAAACTACTCGCCTGGTTAGATAGACAGGAAAGAGCAGATAGGTGGGTAATGACTATACGAGACCCGAAGGCGGAATGGCTACGTGACCCCCAGGATATCGCAGAGGCCTTCGCGGTCCACTATACACAACTTTACTCCTCAAAATAACAGACGAGGTGGATGACACCAAAGAATTATTAGTAGATATCCCAATCCCCACCCTGTCAAACGAAGACAGACAATCGCTTGAGGCCGATCTCATAAAGGAGGAAATGGTAGCTGCCATAACCAGCATCCAATCCGGCAAATCCATGGGGCTAAACATTATCCCAATTGAACTCCTTAAATCCACAGCGTCCGAAGTGGCGCATTATCTCCTTAAAAGTCAAAGTAAGTTTTATTGTTTGGTCAATTAAAATCTTAACAATATAAAAGACATTTAAAAAACTTCAATAATATTTGCTAATTTTTAGCACTTTACATCAATATGAAGCTCATAAAATATTATACATAGTTGATTAAAATTATTATTCCAGATTCTTGTCCATTTGCTCTGCCAAAATTCCAACCCTTTTAACGAACTTGATTTATTAATTTTTTTAGAAGTTTGAGTCACTGTACTTTGAAGAAGTCAAACGTTACCACCTTTGGAGTGGCTTTTTTTTTTTTAATCAGTTTTCAGGGCCTGGTCAAAGACATTAAGGAATTTAATCAATTTACAGTTCAATTGTGAGTCAGATAGGTTTAGCCCCGAAATTATTACAGCTCTGCAGGTCCTGATACCTCTGGCATTAAAAAATTTTTTAAGTAAGGTGACTCGTGCATTGTAAAGTTTATTGCAAATACAGATTATATGGATAAAATCCTCTTTGTGGTTACCGCAAAGTCGACATGATTTAGGCCCTGTGTGCTCCCAGGTAGGCTGATCTGCTGTCGATGGTAGCTTTCCAAAACGTATTGCCATTAATTGTTTCCTCAGGTAAATTGAAAATGTCATATTCAAGTAAGGCGCTGGCGCAAGAGTCTTATAATTATTAATCACCATCCAAGCATGCGACCTTAGCCTGAAGATATTTTTGTCGAACAGTGATGAATGGATTTTTGCTGCTTTGTTTATTGCTTGTTTGAAGGACTGCTATGGCAAGTTTTTATTCCATAGCTCGGTCGTGCAGGTTATTAGCAAGGATTTGTACAGATATTGATTGTATGGTGATTTTGTGTCTTCGTCCACTTCAGACCAAAGGGCTTTGTTAATAGGCGAGGTGGCCGCGTTCAGTTTCAACCGATACCAAAGCTTTATTGTGGTATACATTCTCCCTATAGTTTCGTTTAAGAGACCAAATTCAAGACGAACCTGGGCCGGTGAAGCTGACCGATGTATCCGGAAAACGTTTTTGTAAGTAGAAACTATTAGTCTGTTTAAAGGGTCTGAGTCTTTGCCATGAAGAGCGGTACTGGCATACGTTAGTGTTGGCAGGATTTTGGCCGCCATCACCGCTAGCAGAGGTTTATATGATGGTCCATTCAATTTTTTTGCCAGTTGTCTGAATGCAAATGTAAGAGCACTGGTTCTCTGTGTCATGTACGTTTTTTGCTCTAGATGATTTTGTATATTGTCTATATAGAACCCCAGGTATGTGTAGCTTTTTACTTCCTCTAACTGGTTGCCATTGAGCCAGATATTCTGTTTGCTTCTCCGGTGATTACCAAGCAACATTGTTTTGGTTTTTAATGTGTTTATTTCTAATTTGTTGGATGAGATATAATCTGACATTTCATTTAAAGCTCTTTGAAGACCGATCTTAGTTAAACTCATTAACACCACATCGTCGGCGTACGAGAGATGTGTGAGTAGTAGTTTACCAATTTGCGGAGGATGGGAATTAATACAATCTAGCCTCTGTGCAAGATCAGACAAACAAATTAAAAAGGTGTGGGGCCAATACGCAACCTTGTTTAAGGCCTTTAGTCGTAGTCAACTTTCTGGATAGTCTAGAGCCGTCTCCTATCTTAATTCTTATCCAGGTATTAGAGTAGAATTGCAGTATTCCTTGTAGCAACCTCTCCGGGATGTTCCAGGCTCGCAGTTTTTTCCATAGGAGGTGACGGTCTACACTATCAAACGCTGCCTTTTGGTCTATAAAACAGAGGTGAAGTTGTTGTTTCCTCCGCTTGCATTTGTTTGCTATTAGTGATTGAGCTAAGATGTTCGTGATCGTCCCTATGCCTTGCCTGAAACCGGTTTGGTTAACTGGAATCAGATTAAGATTGTTTGACCATTCCTTCAGGTCTTCCAAAATGAGTGAGGCATATTTGGCTTCGACATCTAAAAGGGCGATTAGTCTGTAGTTCGATGGATTTGTTCTATTTCCTCCTTTAAAAATAGGGGTCATTATCGAGCCTTGCCAATTAGGTGGAATACAATTTAGCAGCTCTATTTCTTTAAATAACATGAAAAAGTGCACGCTCCAGAAGGATGGATCGTTCTTGAAGATGGCTTGAGGGATGCCATTAGGTCCAGAAGCACCGTCTCCTCTACCTTTCTGTATTGTACGTATTACTCCATCAGCTGACATGGAGGACCGGTTTGTCTTTGCTTTGAGGGAACTGGTGCCATTTTTACCCTGCAATTTAGTGTTTTCCTCCATTAGGTTAGCACCGGAATCCTTTTTTTTACTATTAAGTAGCTCGTGCTGGCCTCACCTGGTTTGCTTGTATCACTGACCCCTTGTATGATATTTTCCGATATATTTTTTACCTCCAGTAATTCCTGGTTGTTCAATGCTGGCTTATCGGGAGTTGTGATTTTTGTAAACTTTGTAGTTAGAAATTTAGCCCACTCGTGTTCTTGTATATTTGACGATAGCATGTTCACCGGCCTGTTCAATTTATTTATTATTTCCCAGAATGTATTCGAGTTGGTTTTCTTTGCACTACAGAGTAATTCAGCCCAAAATTTGTCATTGTTAATTCTCTTTTCTTCCCATAACTTTTTTTTTTTAATAAGTTTTCCTCAGCTGACGTACATTGTCCCAGGCTGCTTGGTCAAGGAATGTTATTTTTAGCCTCCTGATGGCTTTCTTGAGTTCGCATTTCAGGGCTCTCACCCCTTCCGTTGATTTTTGTTTAATTTCGTTTTTGTTTTTTGGTTTTTAGTCTGGTTTTGTTTCCTGGGCGGTAATGTTGTAAGCTCTGAAGTGAATTTTACCCAAGCTTGGATTTTATTTGGGGCCTCGAATTCACTATCCATTATCAGTCTCTTTAATTTAGTTTGAAGTGCTTCTATCGTTTCATTTGACCATTTTAGACGTTTTAGGTCAATTGTGTAGATGCTTCCTTCTATTGTAGGATTCGCCTGATGTTTGGCTAGTTTTAAGCTAAAATGTATATGCTGATAAGAATGATCAATCCTGGTTGTGTACTCTATGGAAACATGAGCGTGTAATGGCATCAATGCTAATGAGATGGCTGTATAATCCAGTCTAGATCGTGTCTATCCTTCATGAAATGTATGTTTTGGTGGGAAGTCGTCCGTTGTTCTGCCATTTATTACTCTCAATCCAAGAAACTCTAAAGCATTTACCAGGCGTTGACCTACGGGGTCCGGAGATGGTCTCTTTAGCTAGTATTGTTGTGGAACGCTCCAGTATAGGTTGTCAGCTACTAGCTTCTCATCTTCATCCGCGGTGTATATTAAATTGGAGTTAAAGTCCCCTGTCAGTACCATGTCCCATGAGGGGTATGTGCTCCTTATGTCTGTAATTGTGGCAATTAATTGGGTGTTATGGGCTGTTTTTTTTCCTTGCTAACGGATGTGCATACGTATTGATCAGCAGGACAGTTTTTGTTCTGCCGACGAAACCTGAGGTGAGTTTTATTAATTGTATATTTGGTCCCGAAGAGACAATCTGTTCCGATTCGATGTTTAATGAAGTGGATATGTAGACTGCCAATCCCCCTTTCGGCCATCCATGAATCTTTGTTTTTACTGCAGATACTGTGTAGTGTATGTAGCCTGCCAGGGGTAAATCATCCAGTGCCCATGTCTCCTGAAGTGCTATTATGTCACATGTTTCCCAGTTTTTAGGGTGGCAGCCGTTTTCAAGCCATTTTTTGCCCCTCGATGTTCCATGAGAGCAGATGTATGTTTCCTGTGTCTAGCTTATCGGCTAGCTTTTCCGTTGGTCAGTAGCCCTTGTCTAATCTTAACGCTCCTGGCAGCCAGCTCCATCTATCTTGGTCTGGTTCAATCACTGCCATCTCTTCGTTATGCACTTCTCTCCTCTGCGAGGTTGTGAGGCTGCTACCTTTTGCTCCCTGTAGAACTGTAAATACCTGCTGGTTGTTTTTTCTTTGACTTGGTCCGTGACTCTCGTTGTGGTTAGAATTTACAGTCAAAGGGCCAGGATAGCGTGGTATGGTTGGTCTTGACAGTTTAATTCCCCAAGCTTCGAATTGCAGGTTAGAGTTCATAATGAGCTGGGCTTCTTCTTCTGACTGCCATGTAGTCAATGTTTGTTCGATATTGTTATGGTTTTCTTTTGGAATAAATTCTACGGCCAATAAGTTCGATGAATTCAAGTGTTTTAAGGCTGGAATTTCTGCTGTTAATTTCAGTATATTCCCTCGGTTTAGGATATCTTGCCGCCCTTTCGATTCGTATTCTGGTGTTAAAAGTATTTGCTTCTTCGGTAGTTGATGCCCTTGCTCTATCTGCAACATAGGGTCTTCATTCTTATTGTCAGCTATGATTCGCTTCTTTTTGTGCTTCCCTTTCTGGTGTTATAAGCTGGGATTTCTAACAATGACAAATTCTCCCGATTAGTCTCCTTTTTGTTTTTAGTTGCTGTTTCCCACCCTGGGTGTCCTTGGTCGCTCTCTCGTCTGTGTACCGATAAAGGTTTCAATTGCGTGCTCTCATTTAGGCTTGCTCCTTCTTCACCAAGATCTTGGGGTGTTAGATTTTCCAGTGGCGGCCCCTACCCTAATACTGTTACAAAGATTATGAGTCTGAGGCTTTAAGTTCTCTTTTGTTTCGTTTATTATTTTAAGATCTCGATATCCTGCCTCATGGGCTTCTGTGGTTCCATAAACTTTTTCGGACCTTCTTGCCTTTTGCCTCCTTGCCTTTTGGCATTTATTATCAGCGCCCTTTCGAGCGAGAGCATTGGGGCCCTGTGGTTTCCCCACTGTTTTCTCTAACTGATCGTTGTTCTTCCAGTCTTCATCATCGGGATCAGTGCCTTGCCTAATTATCTTTTGTGGCTGTGTCCTGCTTACGTCATTTGTCTAAGTCAGTCGCTTGTTTCCAATTTTATGCCTTGCTACTGTATGTTTTTCCTCAGAACCAAATGTTTTATCTCCTTTTCTATTTGTTGCCTCCTCAATTCCCACACGATCTACACCCGTTACTGGGGTTGTGTCTGCTCCTCTTTCTATGATCTGATTAACTTCAGCCATGATTTCGTTGTCCGCCTCTTCTACCTTATGATAGCCACTCGAGTCTTCGTCTGTACTTGCTGTAAAACCTATCAGGTCCGTGACTGCCTTATTCACCCTAGTTGAGCTGAATATTGGAAATACCTTGGTCGTCTGCTGATTTGTTTGTAATACCAATTTGTTTCTTGCTTTCCTATTACGCTTTTTTTGTTTTCGTGACTGCTTCGGTGCTTTTTTTTTTTCTCCAGGTTTATTTCACTGACATTTTCTAATATCGGCTCTTGATTTATGGCCTTTAGGTGAACCGGGCTTAGTTGAACTAGCATGTCTTCTGATTTAGATGATGTTTTGGTTTGTTTGTGTTCCTCTTTTGGTAGAGACTTGCAGAGTTGCACGGTGTTAACTATATGCTTATCATGTGCTTCAGCATTATTTTCTCTAGTTGCCAAGTTTAGTTTATTTAACAATATTATCTGTTCTAATAACGTTGGTAAGAGGCTCAGTTTGTCAATAATCGGGCTACAAGCACACTGGGCTGAGTATTTGGATTGTACTCTTATAATAAGATTATTCATATTGTCCAATTTTTTGTGTTTATTCCTGCAATTTGTGATGCTATAATATTCATTAAGTCTATTTGAATATCCATTTGGTCTGATTGCATATTGAAAGCCTTTGTTGTTGTCTGTAACGTTTGTAGTAAAGATTTGAAAAGCTCTAAAAAGCTACTTTGGTCACTCAGTGTCTCCCCTTGTAGTAACTGTGATTTTGATTTTTGATTGGGAATTTGATTTTGATTACATGGATAGCTAGTATCATGAGGCGACCACGAGGAATTATTGTTTGAGTAGTTTTTGAGCCTTGTATGACCATATTATTTTGTATGTTAGCATTGTGCATTTCTCCTGTCGGTGTACTTGGTTTGGTGACAGACGTTTGTAAGGAGTCTTTGTTAGATGAAAGCCTGGTAACATTCTGCCATGGGTCAATCAGTCCTTCTGGGTCATCTTGGTCCACCTGATGGACCTGTGCTGCTATTTTTAACCTTGGTGTTGTCCCGTTGTTTGTTGCGAACTTAGGGGTGGAAGATGTCGGATTTGCTTGAAGTATTTTAAACTTTATTGTCGGTGGATCTGTTTTTCTTTCGCCAACAAACTCTTTTAACCCATACTGTAGCGGACCAACTAATTTGGTCTTGTTGTCTGTTATTTCTTCCTTATTTTCTGTTATGTTATCTGCGCTGTTTGTCCTATCATCTAAGAACAGCTCTTTATTTAAGAGTGTTTTCTCGTTATTTTTCTTGTCTGTACTGTCTTCCTTAAACACCTCCTCTAGGTCTGCCGAATTTATTCCTGCCTTGTCCATATCCTGATTCAGGTTTTGTGGACTCTTTAGGCTGTTTGAATCCATTATGACTTGTATGGTGTCATTTTGTATATTTTTTTGGTAATAAATGAAACTGACTTCTGAGGAGCTAATGGTGTCAGGAGGCCTGGTACATCCGCAGGTGTTGAATAGATGAGGGTTCCAGGGTCTTTAAGGAAGGAGAATCTAGCATTCAAAGTTGAATTCCTTTTGCTGTCTTTCTCTATATTTCTAAACATTGTTAGTATTGGAGATATTAATGGGCTTTTTGAGTAAAATCCGGGCCTTCTGATTTAGTTGTTTGTTTTGTATCCTTTTTTTTATGCTTTGCTTTATGCTTTTGGCCTTCTGGGCTGGGGTCTGCCTAATTCTGCCTGATCTCATTTCTCTCCACTCAGTAGTCTCCTCTCTGTAGATCTGTCGATCCTACTAGTTTTATGTTTTTCTGTTGAATTTTAGATGTCTTAAAGCTCTAGGGTTGCTCTTGGGTTGCTCACAAAAATGGATTATCAGTGTTTTTTGGCTGTTTTTCGGCTGTTTCCTCTGTATTTCCACGGTGTACTTGTATGTGTGTATAAGCTTGGTTATACTATTACCCTGATGACCTGCGAACCAATTCTCAGACACCGACGTTTAAATTGTTAGTTGTTTTAGCTGAAAACTAAATTTGATTAACTGTGGCCAAGTCGGGGTAATTCAGCCAAACACCACCAGCCCGAGTGGAGCGAGGCTGCCTGGGCAATACGCAGCTAGAAATGCCCAGGCCACACTCCAACCGCCCCACGCGTTAAGGGTGTTAAGGCTCTTTGCCTCAGCTCGGACCTTTGCTCTAACCTCAGCTCTAACCAGCTCTGGTCAGGCTTATCGGACTGCTTTTGCCACAGCTCCAGGCCCCCGACCTCACCTCTCAGTATTGACTCTGGTGGACGGTGTGCTGCTGCCTGGCTTCACTGTTCAGTCCATCAGCCCTTAGTTTTCAATCTTTTCAATGCTGCTGCACAGCGTTTCTCCGCCGGACCACCCTTCTCCGCTGTTTCCCGCTCTTTTCAGCACCCTCCCAGGGGACACAGTCCTTTCTCACCACTCGCCCCCTGCTGCTCACTGCTCTGCTCAGCACCACTCACCGCCTTATTACTTCTTTAATTCTGCTTTGCATTTGGCCGATGCCAGACACAGACCGGATGTCGGTCTGAGGCTCAGGGCTCGTAAATCATTGTTCGTTGCTGACCTGCAGCCATGCGGGGATATATCCGATAATGCAATAAAATAAATCCCTTGGTTTGGCTGGCTGGTTTTCCCCCCTCTGATGTCCACTCTAAGTCCGCTTCTGAGTCTGCTTCGGGTCGTCCTTGGGTGGAGCGGGAGCGCGGCTCTAGTCCCTCGCTCTGCACCGCTCACCCGTCACAATGCGTGGGGAAAGAAGAGTCAGCGAAGAGTGAAGAGTGAGCGAGCCGAGGGAACAGAGCGAAGGGAGCAAAAGAAAACTGCAGCCGCACCGACCTGCGCGGCTTGACCCTGCTCAACCCCTCAGCTTGACCCCGGCTCCTCCAAAACGCCGGCCCCAATCGCGGCTCCGCTCCACTTCGTCTGCACTGGCGGCTGTCGCGGCTGACTGCGCGGGACTCCTCCTCCCTCACAGGTGAGCGCAATCACAATCGGCAACAACGGCAGCAATCGGCAACAACGGCAGCGGCATCTCCTTAATATGTATGAAGAGAGTAGGCAGATGGGTAAATTACCCTGGGATCAAAGGCTAGCATCGATAGCTGTTATACACAAAAAGTGTAAGTCAGCGGAGGAGTGCTCCTCATGCAGGCTGATTTCCCTCCTGAATGCAGAGGGGAAAATTTTGGCTAAGGTCCTCGCTCGACAGCTGATTCCAGTGGTGACCAAACTGGTACACCCGGACCGATCCAGCTTTATGCCAGGGCGCAACACCGCTCTCAACCTGCGACGACTGAATGGGGTACTGGGCCGGAGGGACTCCATCCGAGAAGACACTGCGTTACTGTCATTAGACGCACACATGGCCGTGCATGTTTGTGGTCTTGGAGCACATGGGGCTAGGCGGGAAATTTATTGCCTGGATTCAATTGCTATATACTGACCCCTTGGCCCATGTGGTGGTGAACGGACGAACATCGAGCATCTTTACCCTAAACCGGGGAACACGACAGGGCTGTCCTCTATCCCCGCTCCTGTTCGCTTCAATACTGGAGCCTCTAGCGAGTTGGGTAAGGGTAGATCCCATTATCCGGGGACAAAGATGGTCAGCGGAATGCTAAGACAAAATTTCGCTCTATGCAGACGACATACTACTGTACGTTGCGTCGCCACGAGCCTCCATCAACAGGATATTGCAGATCTGTTCCAATTTTGGACGATATTCTGGCTATACCATTAACTGGTCCAAACGGCAAAAATTGAGCCACAGCGATTTGTCTACTTGGGCATCTATGTCACTACCAGTGCCGATATCTTTTACGAACGGAACCTGCTGGCCCGCCTATGGGGAGATGTGCAGCACTGGCGTACCATGCCACTATCCTTGTTGGGGAAAGCAGCCCTTTTCAAAACAATGGCACTGCCACGGTTCCTTTATGCTCTACAGAATACGCCCTTTGAAATCCCAGATGCCTACTTTAGGTCCATAAATGGGGAAGTCTGAAATTTACTCTGGGATGGGAAACCTCCCCGTATAGCAGCAAAAAAACTCACCAGAAGCTGGTGCGACGGCGGAATTGCCCTACCAGATATTCGAACATACCATTGGGCTACCAAATTAGTGATAATAAAATAATGGGCATGCTGTACACAAGATGATCCATTGTGCCGTATAGACGAGTGGGTGCTGGGAGCAGGGGGGGTGGGGGGTACAGTGAAGCATTGTACACTAAACCAAAAAAACAGAACCTCACGGGGCCTACAGCCCAAACGGTCTACACTTGGCACAAAGTCACTAAACACCTTGGATGGGAGAATAAATTGACACTTACCACACCCCTCTGATGGGCGGAACGCCTGGGTAAGCTGAGCCGTTATCAAGGTTTTAACAGATGGGACACCATAGGCGTCTCAAGGGTGAGTGACCTTTGGGTACGGGGGACAATTCCATTTGCTAAACTTCAGGAAGAATACGAACTGGCTGACACAGAATTCTTCAGATACTCTCAAATACGACACGCTATCAGGGGGGCAGTCCCGGAGGGGGAGGACGTACCGGAAGCCTCACCACTGGAAGACAGGCTCCTGTCCGACTACATGCACTGCAAGGCCATATCCCTGACATACAAAAAAAGTATTAATAAGTTACCCGACCCGCTCCTTAAGCTACGAGAGCGTTGGCAGGCTGACATTGGGGACTTAGAAGAAGAGGACTGGAGGGAGGCACTGGCGTCACCTCGCGAGGTTGCAGTTTCCTCAAGACTTCAACTGGTACAACAAAAAATTCTTCATCGATCATACATCACATGCTCCACACTAGTCAAAATGGATAAAACAGTAGCTGACCAGTGCAAAAGGCAATGTGGGGGTATTGGCACTTTCTATCATATTATTTGGGACTGTCCTATGATCAAACCGTATTGGGAAGCAGTAGTCCAACGCATTAAAGATGCCAGCGGGGGGAGTTATCCGGGCATCCCCGGGTCTGTGCCTACTGAATATTTGGGAGGCGACCAATATGAATTGCGCTGAGCAGCTCGGGACCACTATGGGTCTCATGATAGCAAAATGTAATATTGCTCAGAAGTGGGGTGCGGCGGAAACACCATCTCTCTAGTTGAGTGGGAAAGGGATATGGACTGGTGCATGATCGCGGAAGTAGAGGTCTATAAAAACAGAATATGCCCCCGGAAATGGAACAGTTTGGGGGAAGTGGAACGCGTACAGAGGTAATCTATATAACCCTCCCCCCCCCCCCCCATGCCCATGGGGAGCGTGCAGGAGAAGCAAGATTCAATGGGGAGGTCCACGACGAGGAAATGTGAGGAGATCTCACCATCTGTGCCAGCATGTGAAACTAAGAAATGTAATCAAGAGCTATTTCTGAAATGTGTGGGTCTAGCTTTGCTGCTGTAATTGTTTGTTCTTTGTATTTAATAACAAGCATTTGCAATGCAATAGGTCTCGCATTTGCGAGAGTTTAAGCTGTTGGCAATGTAAATGACAATGCCTTTTATTTATCGGCTTTGATAATTAACACATAAAAGGCATTGTCATTTACAAAGCCAATAGCTCAAAATCTTGTAAATGCAAGACCTATTTAATTTGAAATAAGCAGCCGCTATTGTCCCGGTCTGCTTGGAAAGTGAAAGCGCGCATGACGCTCTGAATGTTGCAGGAAAGTATCTCGTGTTTGCAGTCGGAGAAACTCATTAAAGAAAATAGTGCTTACAGACTAAATAAGAAATGCCATGTAACAGAAGTAAAAGGGCCAGTCCCCATGAGAGGTTACAAATGAAGACAAGGCAGTACTAAGGAGGGACTAACAAGCCTATTTGCAAATCAGAAGCCAGCATTTACAAAGGACAATGACAGAAGCCAATGAAAAATGTGTGCCGAGAGTGGGCGGATCTTTAAGTCCATACTCGAATACAGGATGCCTAGCAGCGCATGCGCTGCCCAGGGTCAACCTTGAGACTGATTTAGCTAGCAACAACCATCAGTGGATGCTAACATTTTCGTAAGCTTTAGGTACACCGCCTAGAAACAAATAGGCTGCCCAGAAAAGCCATTTGGGACCTCAAGCATACTCACTGATTGTAGAGTCCACTGGAAAAAATGCAGGGCAGATCAGAGAATGTTAAAAAAAACCTGTGTGTCAAACAGAGCTCTCTAGTTCCTTAAGGCAGTGCATGAATAGTCTAGGTTTTAACATTGCTTTCTGGGGCTTGTAGTACAGTTTAGCCTGTTATAGAATCATAACTACAAGTTCCAGAATGCAAAGCAACAACCTAGACTAAATGACCTACTCATGGATGGACATAGAAATCTTGAGGGCTCTGGTAAAATGCGTTTAGACTTGCAGTGTCTTCACTTCTCGTAGCAAAGTAGATGATCTTGGTGCTCAAAAGTTAACGGGACAAAACCAAGACCTGAACGAGAGGGTAGCATCCGACGAGAGGGTAGCATCCGACAAGAGAGGGTAGCATCAGACAAGAGAGGGTAGCATCAGACAGGGTAGCATCAGACAAGAGAGGGTAGCATCAGACAAGAGAGGGTAGCATCAGACAAGAGAG
The DNA here is from genome assembly GCA_963921515.1 of Calotriton arnoldi. NCBI lineage: Eukaryota > Metazoa > Chordata > Amphibia > Caudata > Salamandridae > Calotriton > Calotriton arnoldi. The sequence goes on along the minus strand of CAWUFW010005471.1, from coordinate 446,291 downwards.
GGTAGCATCAGACAAGAGAGGGTAGCATCAGACAAGAGGGTAGCATCAGACAAGAGGGTAGCATCAGACAAGAGGGTAGCATCAGACAAGAGGGTAGCATCAGACAAGAGGGTAGCATCACACAAGAGAGGGTAGCATCACACAAGAGAGGGTAGCATCACACAAGAGAGGGTAGCATCAGGGTAGCATCAGACAAGAGGGTAGCATCAGACAAGAGAGGGTAGCATCAGACAAGAGAGGGTAGCATCAGACAAGAGAGGGTAGCATCAGACAAGAGAGGGTAGCATCAGACAAGAGAGGGTAGCATCAGACAAGAGAGGGTAGCATCGGACAGGGTAGCATCAGACAAGAGAGGGTAGCATCGGACAGGGTAGCATCAGACAAGAGGGAGGGGTCCTTCCCTCACTGTCAAATAAACCCATTGTTGTCTGGGGCGAGTCCTCCCGACACTCCCTTGAGGGAGGGCCCACTTACAACTTTACATCACAAGATTACTTCTGATTAACCGGTGCAAAGGCACCGCCGGCAAAGGACTGAATAATAGAGGCTTCGACTGCAGGAAAGCACAAGACGTGATGCACCAGACACCGCCCTACAAAGATATGGAAAAAGAAATTCAGCAATCTACCCCCAAAGGAGCCCACGAAGGGCCTGGCTGGACACCACCCGGAGTGCAGGGTAACAATCCATCCACCCAAAGACTGATGGCACAACTCGCAAAGCGCACCGAGGAACTGCTGGTGGGCGCTTTAAGGCGCTTTAGCGCTCAGGAAAGTTTGATAAATAACACAAGAGCTATAGAATTCAACCCCGTAGGAGAACCATGTCCAACATTCTTATCGGTTGTAGGGGTTTATGTTTTTCTAATGGTCTGTGCGGGCCCTGTCACTGGGGCGAAGTACACTGCCGAACAGAATCAAGTGACGCCCTAGCAAGCTTCGCACACTACCTGCCAAACCTTACAACAGTGGATATTGGGATCGCAGCTGAGCCGTGCCCATGCGATCCCTGGCCTCTTTGCAGGCACTGCCACGTGGCTGGCTCATTCTTTGAAAAGGAGGTGCAGGTTGATGGAAAAGGCAGAGAGAGGTGTGGGCAGGAGGAGGCGGCTGAGAAATATCCAAGCGGCAGAGTGAGATGTATCCGTGTGATAATAGACACTAGCTGAAATGTTTATAATGTGTAACTTAACGTGTATTCAAGAAACGAAGATAGAAGCAAAACTCGGGAGGGTGGACATGGCCCCGAGGCCCGAGCCCCTGAACCTGTCAGAACCCGATTACTCACATGCTCAAATAACTACACTGAGAAGAGCGGCATGAGAAAACAAACATTGGCAAAGCAAGTTGTACAGCAGCCCAACATGGCTGAAGAGTATTTTAAAACAAGCTGGGACTTGCAGGCCTTAGCAGGGTCGCGCTGGTGAACTGTACCCACGTCGAAGCTGGGTCGGGCAAGTTGCACCCAGGCCAAGCCGGTGCTGGTAATCTGTACTCACTCCAATCTGGTGGTCGGAGCAGGCACGTGCATGCGCTCCGAGACCCATCAGCACGTGCCCTCACTCCATCTGGGTGAACTTGAAGCATCGCCTGCAATGGCCGATGGTGTCGTCCATGGGCCCGATAAGGACCAAGAATGCATGACACTGCGGCGGAGCTCCGAGCGGAGATGGCGCGATTATAGGACTCGCACTGAGAGCCCCAGGACGAATGAAACACCACGGCTCCGGGTCTTCAGTGATTATTACAAAGCAGGGAGGCTCTGCGAAGCCGCATCTCAACATCACCAGGCAGGAGAGCACGGCGAGTCACTGATGGAACGCCTCTCTGTAATTTCACACAAAAACAATTCAAACAAGTGGCGCGCGCCACAGCTAAGCATGTGATTTCAATTATCACGCCCGTGTCTGGGCACGATAATTGAAACCACATGGCCTATTGCTGTCTATTACGCGCACCAAGCACGTAATAGACACCAATAGGCCATGGGCGGAGCAATGCGCCCGCCTTTGGACAATTGCGTGCAGTCTTTTATAAAAAGACGCACGAAAAGGCCAATGGGGTAGCACGAAAGGAATCGCACACGCACGAGCGTGTGCGATTCCTAGGTCAGTGCTGAATCCCCGTTTTTCACCTACTAAATGTCTCGTGCTGCGCAGTGCAACGCTAGGCGCGAGACCTAAAAAGATATAATAAAAAAAATTAAAGAAGTTTTTTGAGTAACGAGGTATATGGTGACTCCTCCCTTAGTTGGCAATGTGCATGGCACTGAACTCTATGTGACACAGTTATCCACAAAGTAGGTGAAAGTAGTATGAAGTGATGAGTAAAGAATGAGTAGAGAATATGGCCTAATGGCTAGGGCGGTCGACCTCAGAGCTGGGGAACCGGATTAGAGTCTCGGCAGGGACGCTCAACATTCTGCGATTCTGGGCAAATCACTTAATCTCCCCGTGCCTAACAAAAATGAATGTGTCTGTCTGTAACGTAACTGGTGCTCATGTAAAGCGCTCTGATACCTCCGGGTCTAATTTGCGCTATATAAAACTCCACACACAAAAAAAAAAAAAAAAAACGCAGAGTGGTGCACATGAGAACTGCAAAAACACAGTATTTAGTAAAGAAAGATCTGGGATTAGAAACACAACACACGTTTCTGGCAGAGGAAGATGGGCACTTGTGAATCTAGAGCGCTACCTGCTACAAACAGATGCTTACACAGTAAGAAATATTTTTTTTGTTTATGGCGTGTGTTGCTGTAGGTACACATACCCTGCACAGACGGTAAAGCAGCACCCCTTGCACACAGTGGCTAGAGAGTGTATGATGCAGATATCTGAATTACAGGACATAAGACCATGTGGCCAACCATAGCTATTGTTTGGCTAAGATGTCCACAAAATAACGCTTGCCAAGGTGTGTGAGGATGCCCAAGTGGCAACTTTACATATGTCAGCTAAGGGTATATTTCCAAGCAAAGCTAGGATTGCTGCCTTCTTCCAGGTAGAGTGCGCCTTTGGTGCGACAGGGAGGGCTCTTTTCCCTTTTCAGTAACAGGTCGGGATACACCGGACCATCCATCTGCCAATGCCGGCCTTGGATATAGGATGCCCTTTATGAGGTTTAGCAAAGCTTAAAAACAGTTGGTCAGTTTTGCAAAAAGGCTTGTTTCCATCAATGAAACACATGAGAGCCCGTTTGACATGTAAGATGGGTAGGGCTCTCTAAGCTATCGAATCTGGTTGAAGATTAGGAAGGGGAAAACACCTTAGGTAGGAACTTCTGTGTACATCCCTATCTTTGTGAACCTGAATGAAAGGTTTCTAGAGTGTGAGGGCCAATAACTTACTAATTTGTCTAAGGGGGGCTATGGCCATAAGGAAGGCTACTTTTCAAGAAAGGTACTGAAGAGGGGATAGTGCAAGCCCACAAAGGGAGGCCCCATGAGACTGGTGAGGACTAAATTAAGGTTCCATTCTGGAGCTGGGGGAACCCTGGCAGGGATGACCCTTTTGGGGCCTTACATAAAAGCCTTATAAACGGGTGTGCAAAAAAGAGAGGAACGTTCCCTGTTTTGCATGTATGCAGCGATGGTCATTAATGTAGCTGTACTGAAGTGTAGGCAAGGCCAACTTCTGGAGGTGAAGCAAGTAGCATATGATATCTGCACTGCAGGTTTAAGGTGAACCGTGTGTCACGCGATGCAGTAATGGATGAATCTCTTTCATTTTGGTGCATAACAGGCTTGTGCGGTAGGCCTGAAAGAATCTATCAAGAAGTATATGCATTCCTATGTGAGGCGCAATTAGCCAAACTCTAGGTCCTCAGGTGCCAAATTGCTAGACTGAGCTGCTTGGGATGCCTGGTCTCATTTTGGTTCCTGGTGAGATGGTCAGCCTGTTGGGAAGCTTCTCGTGGGGACTGACTGACATCACAAGGAGTGCAGAGTACCAGGCCTGTCTGCACAACTTGGTGCTACAAGGATGAGAGTGAGAGGTTTGCCACATCTTCTGAAACAAGAAGGGAAGGAGTAGAAAAGGCAGAAAAGAGGTGGAAAGATCCTTGACCAGGTCATCCATAGTGCATTGCCCAAGGACTGTGGGTATGAGCACCTAGATGCGAAGTTTGGGCATTTTGCCTTTTCAGGAGCAGCAAATGGGTCTTTTTGTTGAGTACATCAGAGCCGAAAGTACTGGAGGACCTGTGGGTCATTGTCCACTTTCGGAAGATACTCCCCTCACGAGGTGGAGGTGCTGGCAGAGCGGCCAATGCCAGGTTTTCTGGCCAGGAGAGAGAGAGGCGAAGAGTGAATGCTGCCCTGTTTTTGTAGGTAATACATGGTGGTCGTGTTGTTCGTCCTGATGAGGACCACTTTGCCCTGAAAAAGGGCAAGGAAGGCTTTGAGTGCGAAGCGTATGGCTAAGAGCTTGAGATAAGTGATGTGATGACCCTGTTGGTGAGAGGCCCACGCGCAGTGGCGGCTGGCATCAACGGGGCGGGGGGGGAATCTGGTGTGTGTTTTTGCTTCAGCTATACTCATGCTCCTCACCAAGGTCTTGATTCAAGGTCCAGAAGGCATGGAGTCAATGGAAGCCTGCTGACCTTCATGCTCCAAGTCGGAGCCGGAGGAGAAGACGGCCTCCAGGCTAGGGGACGGCTGTTTAGGTACCTTGCCAAGAAGCTGTCCTCCTACCCTCGACATTATGGTATGGATGTTCCCCAAAAATGTCAAGGGGGTCGGTGGAAGCTTCATACTGCGTTCTGATGTGTGCCCATCAACGATATAGAGGATTTTCGTTGAGCCGAATGTCAGGCAGGCCTCACACAAGGTCATCATGGTCAGGGGACAGGCAAAGGTTACGCACCCAGTCAGTCCATGGAAACTTTGTGTGAAACTGAAGAGTTCTGAAAGAGCGCCTGACCCATCACCCTGCATACATTCTCCACTGGAAAGTCTAAAGCAATGTGAATAAGGCCCAAAGAGGGCAGGGTCCCTAGTGGTTCAGATTTCGATGGTGGATCGGACTGTGAGATGTTGTTCCAAAGGAAAAGTAACAAAGGCCATCTCTACCAAACATCGGAGTCAAATAGGCCAGTTGGTCCCAAATGGAAGCGTAAAGAATGCATCAAACTTGGAACCCCAGACATACACATCCGAACCTGATGGCGGGGAAAAAAGCAATCTAATATGGATTTCTGTGCCCACGCACATTGTCAATTAAGGGAGGAGTCAGCATATACCTCATGACTCAAAAGACTTCTTCAAAGAAAAACAACTTGCAAACATGCGAGGCCAACACTAGGTGACAGAAGTTTGCAAGCAGGTGTATCTACAATAACACACTATGAACAAGTAGTTCCCTGAATGTGAGCAGAAGAAGGATACAAGCAATACAACCAAAACGATGGTAAAGAGGCTTTGCTCCATGGAAGGACATACGCACGAAGATGATGAAAGCCAATGAATAAGTAACCAAATGACAGTAATAAGAAAGCCGACTAATGGTAAGTGACAGGTGGCCTCAAACCCACTAAGTTTTTGGTATGGTGCACAAGTAGTATTTAGAGAATAGACAACTAAAAACTGTCTGTAGCCACACTTGCTAATACTACAATAAGTTGTTTTAATATTTAAATGACAGTGTTCAGTCGGAGGGAACTGTCCCTCTCCCCACCCTTCCTGAACAGGGATTACTTTATCTGTCCTTTCCTTTTACTACTAGCTACACAAAGGGTGCAGTACCTCGGTTTTTACTACAGCTCACAATTAAGCAAGCACAATGAGTGAAGTACCTCAGATCGTTACTAGAGATTCCACTGTAGTCAACAGAAAAAGTGCAGAATCTCAGGTCGTTATGTGAGCAACCATTAAAGTGAGCAGAACACCGGTAGTACTTCAGGTCTTTACTAGAAATACTTAGTCAGAATTTAGTCAATACAGCATATGTTGTAGGAAATGTCTAACAACTTAACTATCCCATCATTTCTGGTTAGAAATGAAAGATTACGACAAATGCTTACCTGGTGGTAAACCACCTTCTTGAAGCTGTGGTCTTGGATAGCAAGTTGCTTATGCCCATTACACAATTGGACTTGTGCATGGCTTAACAGGTTATTTGTTTGTCTATATGACTGAACACAGATTAGTACCTCAGTTACAATGAAAAAATGGGTTTAGCAGGATAAAGCCAAGCCTATGGGTACATCTGGCAGTAGCTGAGACGAGACTCAATATCACATTTTGTACGAGTCATATTTTAGCTTAGCTGCTGTCTAACACAGAAGAATTCAAAAGCTGTTTTAGCCACAAACAGCTGCCAGAGCTGGCACACAGTTTGAGTGAAGTTATTGCTGTAGTTTGTTCTAAGCATTCCTTCTGTAGACCCACAATCCATAATTATCAGCCTACACGCAGACCGTTTCATAGTATTTGCACACCCACAATCCTTTTCATGATCACTTTCCATTTATTCAATTTTGATAGAAAAGAGCCATTTTTATTTTTAGCAGTGTATAAAATAGGCAACATGTTCTGTCAGAGCCTGCATAATATACAGCTCTAACCCTAAAAGGTAATTTGTGTTGGAGGATGTACTCTGCACAATCAATGGGCAACAATTTAGAAAAAATTACAAGGATTCAACCACGGAGCAAATTGAACTGTGAAAAAGGCAGTATGCTTATAGACGCTATCCTTTGAGTGCTCGTGTTTTCTTTCAGGGGGTGTAAGTGTGGTTTTCAAAGCCAAACATACTTTCAGGTCACATAGCTACACTGCATAAGCAGTAAACTGTTATAGGAGTCTTCTAGAATGGTGCTCCACTAATGGGAACAAGAAGAAAATGTGTCCCGATTTAAAGGGCAGTGAAAATAAATGGATTCTGCAGAATGAATTCAAATTGCTCAACAACTGGCAGCAGCACAAATAAAGAGTTCAATTGATATGTTACCCCAGTTGTAGCATTAAAAAACAAAATCAGAGTATAAAGAGGTTTGTCCGTCTTACTCAAACAGTTTGCACATCTTTTACTTTTAACTTTATTATTTATATAGATTTTTAAATAATGTTCACTTCGAACATTTTTAGGAGTGAGGTTACTGCTCCTGTACTTTTTTTTAGTTCTCTTGCTGCATATGCACAGTCCTTTGGTGTATTGTATACAAAGCCAATATCATTTGCCTGGGCTCTTATTTATTTTTATATGAATAATTCTTTGTGAAGGACTGTTCACGCTAGAAGACTATGCCACTGTAACTGTAAAGAGTATAGTTATAATTAACTAATCCTCAGTTGTAGTTTGTTTTATATCGAACTGACCTAGGACAGCAGTGCTCTAGGTGAGAACAGAGGTGGGGCAGGCGGACACTGTGCAAGGGAAACAAAACGGCCACTACAGCTGCATGTTTTAAGCAATAGCTTTCTCACAACTCGGGCCTTTCAGAAACATGGATGGATGGGATGGCATCCGGTCATTTATCTGCGTGGATGGGCAGAAAGGCACTTTTTTTTCAGCGGCATGTGTGGTCGCTCCTCTGCCTGCACATCTTGAGGAGCAGGCTGGTGTACACTGTTTTACCAACAGAGGCTCTACATGCAGAGAATGGAGCAGCGTTTGATCTAGTACCACGCGACTTGCTCTGGAAGATCATGCTCGACCTAGGTGCTCCTGCGGATTTGGTAGCAGTGATAGCCCGCCTCCATATGGATAATTATGCCCAGGTTAGGTGGGGGAAGAATGGCGAACTATCAGAGAAGATACCGATACAGCGAGGGGTGCGACAGGGGTACGTTCTCGCCCCCACGCTGTTTTCCCTGTTTATAAATGATGTGGCGAGTCGCTAATGGCTTGTAGGAATGATGCACCCTCCTGAATGGTGAGAAAGTCCCTATCCTGCTCTTTGCAGATGACTCTCTACTAATATCTAAAACACCCATGGGCCTGCAAATACTTTTGGACGGATTCCTAGAATTTTGTAGGGACAGGAGATTAGAACTTAACACCTCTAAGACTAAATACATGGTGTTTGGAAAAGTACGGGGTGGTCTACGGGAGATTAAGATTACACATGAACCCCTCGAACGGGTAAAAAATGTTGACTACCTAGGCATAGGACTGAATGAGTTACTTAAATGGGAATATCAGTTAAACAAGAGTTATCTAATTCGATGCCAAAGATCCAAATCCATACTAAGATTTCATAAACAATCTTATACCCAACCCCTCTCCCCAGCTCTGGAAATTTATTGTGCAAAAGCCCAAAGTGGAGCCCTGTACGGAGCTGAGATCTGGGGCTACACTACTGTTAACAAGCTAACGACTTGTGAAAACATCTTCGTTATGTCCCTTATTTCTGCACCTATCACAACTCCTCTAATTCCCCTTTTTCTTGACCTCGGGTTGAAGAGAATTGGTGATTTGGCTGCTCTGAAACCCCTAGCCTACTGGTTGCGCCTATGGATAATCCCCCAACTTACCGACTATCGAGACTCTCTACGGGAGGTCATGAAGATCAATGGTGCATCAAAACTACCATGGTTTAAAAGCACATCGCAGATTGTTGCAAGCAAATGAACATGATGGATTTGTGGGAACATCCAGATAGGGCTACAAGAGAGGATCTATTGAGATTAAAAGTCAGATACTGGGAGGTGGTGGGAGATCACTACACTAATAATTTGTCTAGTGGTCAGTTATCATCCAAATTTTTAACAATAAAAACATGTCCGCAATTTGAACCTTTTTTGGACCAAATTTCACCCCCCCCCTCGCAAAAAGCTTATATGTTAGATTCAGATATGGCAATTTGCTCCTAAAATTTCCTAGAAAGGAGGAGGTTGGCTTACTACTAGATACATGTCCTGCCTGCACTAATGTCAAGGAAACTGAAGAACATGTTTTATTTTTTTGTCCTAGATACCATCTGTCACGCAGGAGGTGGATAAGACCAATCTGCCTCAATTTAGGAGTTAGGCAGCATCAGATTGCGTATAGAATTTTAAAAGCGGATGTATCTGAGCCGATAGTTTTTGCTGTTAGCCGTTTTTTATTTGCCTTCTGGACAATCCGACAGAAGCTTTTATCACAGATTGCACCGTAATATCTGTTTTCATGTTAAATATGCACTTTATGTATTGCGGATTGCAGGATTGTTCCCCTTTTATTTTTTTGGGTTTTGCACGCTGTACGGTTTATAGTAGGAAGCATGCCTTACAGCTGTTATTCAATGAATTTCGATGCATGCTTGGCTGGTCATTTTTATGTCCCTCTTTTTAATAGCAACTGGATATGGATTTGTTTTTACATTCTTTTTAAATTGTAAATAGACATGTTTTATCTTTTGTATACTTTGATGGTTTAGTGCAAATAACCGAATAAAGTTATTTGATGATGATGATGGAGTGGTTTTGAACATCTGCCCAAAGCAAGCCACCAATCCCACTGAATGAAGCATGTACAATACAATGCAAATAAAGGTTATACTTCTGTGATCTAATCCTAAAGTAAGGAGCAGACTGGTGTACACAGTTGCTGCGACAGAGGCTCTACTTGCAGAGGGTGGAGTGGTTTTGAACATATGCTCTTAGCCAAGCCACCAATCTCACTGAATGAAAAATGAACAATACAAGGCAAAATAAATGTTATACTTCTGTGAGCTAATCCTAAACTAATAGACTATAAAGCCATGCATAGGTGGAAGTGAAATATCCCAAGGCAACCAACAGATGAACAGGGAGCAGACAAACCTCCTTTCTGTATATTAGGCCATCATGTGTTCTCTTACTGTTGTTACCCCATCACCTACAACCATTTCAGAGAACGAATACATCCACTAAATGCCATGGGGTAGTTCCAAACATGACAATCTAGCAAGACAATGTCTAAAGCCAGCTCACTCAATGAAGTCTGTGTCTTAAGACGGGTGGCACAAAGCCACTTTCAGTATGTTAGGTGTTGTGCTGACACAAGGTCTTGCCCAACCGTCTGTAGTCAAACCAGCGATGGTTTCTCCACAAGGGCAGGAGAGCATCGCCCCCGCCTGCAGCGAGACGCGTGGCAAAAAAAAAAAAATGGCAATTAAATAATTTAATCGCAATTTTATTTTTTACCGATGCTCGCGCTGCAGTGCCCCTGAGCCAAGAGACATGCAGGCTGTGTCCTCTGCTTCCGATTGGCAGCATGAAGGACTGGAGCAGTGGCTGGCCAGACGCTCCGAAGTGCGCATGTCAGTTTGGCCGGCTGTTTTGCGAAGGCCAGTCTGACATGCGCACTTTGAAGCTCTCAATCCCGAGCAGTCCTAGACAGCTGCGTGGCCTCCAAGGCCTGAAGGAGCATCCGACCAACCCGCTGCATCCAATCCTGGCACTTCTCTCATGCTGGTTAATAGCATGACAGCAGTGTCTGGACTGGTTAGGAGAGCTCCACATCAGACTGCAGTTCACGAACACCGAGAAAAACGTGCAGCAGTGGGTTAGTTTCTTTTTTTATTTTAAATCTTAGTGTAGTTTTATTTTGGGCTTTTGGAAGGAGTGATTGTTTTGTTATGGACTTTGAGGGAGGGTGTGTTTTGTTTAGTTTTGTTATGGACTTTGAGGGAGGGTGTGTTTTGTTTAGTTTTTTTGGAAGCGGTGGGGCTGTTCGCTCGCCCCGCCGCTTTTCAAAGGTTACCAGCTGCCCCTGAGCCAAACGTAAAGTTGAGTACTACTGAGTTGGGTAATAGCAACATCTCCTAGAACCCAGGAGTACCCACTGTTGGTTCAATGGTATCAAGCTAACTTTGAAAGCTTCGTAAAAGATAATTACACGAAATGGCCAAAAAAAGGACAAACATGTATTTTTTTTACTTAAATTATGCTTAATTAGGATCTGTGGCACAGGTATACCGCTAACTGGGAATCTAAGAGACCTGGATTGTGTTACTGGCGTCTTCAAGGGTGGACATTGTAGGCCTTGATCAACTCACTTCAACTCCATATATCCAAGTTCCTAGTTAGCACCCACAATGGAGAACACGTGTAAATAAAGCTGCATGAAGGAATCAAAACATTCCAAGCTTATATTGGGGAAATTGTTATAAAGGGTATTTCAAGAGCATACAGATCCCTGGTTGTTAATAATCCTCATCCACTAAAGGAACCGAGACCGCACAAGGAATAAAACATCGGTAGCAGATTGGACAGAGATGAAGGTAGCTTCAAGATGCCTGGCGATCCCCACTCAACTCAGGTTAATACAACTTAAAAAATTCCATAAAACCCATTAAAACCCTGAGAGGTCTGGTAGATACGAAGTGTCTCAACATAATACTCTTCTTCACTTCAACCTTCCACTTTTCAATGCTTCCTCTTCCACATAGATTCTTAGTTATACATCATGGACAAGAATCTACTTGGCGAGGTTAAATATTTAAAAAGGTGCCACAATAGCACTGTCTCATGCCATAGACCACAGAGCTATTCCTCAAATAAAACAGAGCTTGGAGACTCAGACAGCAAAGCCAACACTGAGGTTATAGATACCTTAAAGGCTCAGGTTTTTTTTTTGTTGCTTTTTTTTTTTTTTTTTTTTTTTAAGTTAAACCAACTTAAAATACAGTATTGGTATTGTCAACATGAATGGTGGAATGGCTCCCTATTAGTATTAACACAACTGTAGAAGCAAGATCCCTCTCCCATTGCACAGCCTACAGTGGATCCTGGCACTTCACATATGACATTCTTCTACAGAAATAACATTAGATTAGATCCACAAAAAATCTATTGACAAGAATGGCATTTTACATGTGGATAGCTTTTATTTAAAGTTGGTTCAAGAAGGTTTATTCAAGGTTACAAATAAAGGTTTGTGATTGTACTATTACTTACAAGAGAAACCTGTTCAATAAATATCTGGATTATGGATATGAGAAACATACATTAAACCTGGCAAAAGAAAAGATGCAAACCACCAAGACAGAAACTTCAAAAAAGTGGAGAAAGTTTATAAAAGTGCTAACAAGAGATATATGATACAATTTTCACGACAATGAAATACCATGTGGAAATAAACCAAGCTGAACAGGTGCCTCCAATCAGTCGTTCACGAGCTACCAGTAGCTCGCAGACACGTTCAGAGTAGCTTGCAGCCTGTGTTTTTTTTTTTTTAAATAGGCACAGGGTCACATTTTCCTTTTCAAGTTACGGGAAGGCTGAGTTTATTCTACACTATTCTCATGAGGCTGCAGATAGAAGGGACTAATAATGGTGAAGAACTGAAGCATGGAGGTATTTAACTCCTAATTAAAAGTCCTTGTCAACTCAATATTGGAGCATGAGAACAGCTCATCCTCTCCCTATCCAACGAGCCCAACACCGCCAGACGCAACTTTCGAGAAGGCATGGAAGCCGTCGCCAAATGGATGAAAAACAGCTGCCTACAACTAAACACCAACAAAACAGAAGTATGTGAAAATAGTGGAGCGGTGCACTACCAAAGAGTTTTCTTCAATAAATCCAAATGTTCATTTTGTATAGTAGTTTATCAATCCTTTATTTTCAATATCAAAATGTGCAAATTCCAGCCAACGCGTTTCGTTCATACATAAAATGAACTTCTTCAGGGCAAATGGTGATGTGAAGAAGACGCAGGAACACAGAGGCAATGAAGAGCCCTTGATCTGAGATATTTCAAATTCCTGCTGTCGACGCACAAGTATTTAAATTTTAAAGTCTACCATGATAAGTGCCTGATGGTTGTATCTCTGGGGACACAGTCCTGTTATTATCGTCCGGTCGGCAGTCAGTGTTGAAAATAAAGGATTGATAAACTACTATACAAAATGAACATTTGGATTTATTGAAGAAAACTCTTTGGTAGTGCACCGCTCCACTATTTTCACAGTTTTCTCTCTGCTTGGCAGCTGGCATCCAACAACGGCAGGTGCAGGAGCTGTATGTGCACACCCAATCATACTATCCATTACAATTTCTTAAACAAGAAAAGGAATAAAGCAGGGAGGTGCGGTTACTCAGATCCGCCGTTGCTCATTCATTCTCTATTAACAAAACAGAAGTACTCATCATGGGCCCAAACCCCGATGCCTGGAGCGACTTCTGGTGGCCCCCCGCCCTCGGAAACCCGCCAACCCCCACGGACCACGCACGCAACCTCGGAATCATCCTGGACTCCGAGCTCAAAATGGACCGCCAGATCAACTCTGTCTCGTCTTCCTGCTTCCACACCCTCCGCCTCCTACGTAAGACCTTCAAATGGATCCCCCTCGAACACCGAAAGACCGTCACTCACGCTCTGGTCACCAGCAGACTCGTCTACGGCAACGCACTCTACGCCGGAATAAACAAAAACCTCACCCGCAAGCTACAGAACATCCAGAACACCGCCGCAAGACTGGTCCTCAACCTGCCAAAACACTGCCACATCTCCCAGCACCTGCGCACACTCCACTGGCTCCCTGTCGAGGCGAGAATCACCTTCAAGATGCTCACCCACGCACACAAGGCCCTCCACGGCACCGGACCAGCATACCTGAACAGCCGACTCAAATTCCACGCACCCCAAAGGACCCTACGATCAGCCCAGCTCTCCTACACCGTGATCCCCCGCACCAGAAAGACCAGATCGGGAGGCCGCTCCTTTTCCTTCCTCGCGGCCAAAGCATGGAACGCCCTTCCGCTCCACCTCAGACAGACAACATCGCTCCCCATCTTCGCAAGAAACCTCAAAACCTGGCTCTTCGACAGACCCCCTCCTTGATGGATGGAACCTGCACCCCCCCCCCCAAGCGCCTTGAGACCCTTACGGGTGAGTAGTCGCGCTTTAACAAACCCCTGATTGATTGATTGATTGAATGATGTTTCTGAAAGCTTTAAAATAGGAGAAAATTAAAGTGAAGAATTAACTTAATGATTAAGTTAACTCTTCATTTTAATCCTCTCCCATTTCAAAGTGCTGCATTTATAAACAGCAGGCTTCTTGCTCCCAGTGGTCAGTAGACACTGATGTATTTATAACTGAAAAATAGTAATTTTTTCAAATGGGAGAAAGTTAAAGTGAAGAAAAATATTTCTATGAAACATTAAGTCTTGATATGTTTCCCCACCTTCAATTATGCCAAATATGTCTTAATATTTAATGAAGCATGATTCTTCACATAATATGGAACATTTTCCTGCACTATAAAATTCTTCCACTTAAAAAGAAATAGCTGTATTTTTCTCTTATAAATATGGGACCGTTTCTACAGGCCACTGGGTGAAAAATCCCTGCTATTTGTAAATGTGAAATTCAAATGGGAGAAAATTTAAATGAGTTTTATGGAATCCATATTAACAAATTTCACTTTTCGGTTTAATTTCCTCTCATTTCAAAGTGTTGCATTTACACAGTGCAGGCATCTTGCTCCCAGTGGGTGGTAGACACTGTACCATATTTATAAATTAAAAATACAGCAATTTTCTTTTTTTAATTGGGAGAAATTTATAGTGCAGAAAAATGTTCCATAATATAAACTTTCTTGCAGAAAATATTTCTACACTTTAAATTTCTCTCATCTAAAAAACTGGTTGTATGTTTGAGTTCTATATCTAACGGTGACACATAAGGCAAAAGGTATCTCCTGTGCCATAAATACATATGACACAGGCTCCCATTCACCCATACATCACATTCATATGCATATATGTTCATGCATCCCCAAAGGCCATGATCTCACTGACAAACATGGCAGCCCGGTCATAGAGCCCCTAGCCGAATTATTTTGTTCAAACCATAGTATCTGGCTCTCTGGACTTTAAGCTTAAAGTCAATGAGGCTGGGCGTGGGAGTGTACAATGCAAGTGGCTTGGCCTTCAGTAGCTCACACAGGTTGTTTACAAAAGGAAGTGATGTAACAACATCCTTTTCAATTTGTAGCCGACAAGGCCACTGAACGTAGAAAGAGTGACATTGTCTGAACACTTGTAGAGAATGCACTGAGGCTAAGGATTATGATCTGAAACGCAAACATCTAGGACGCTTGAATTAAGAGAAATACGCTCAAAGAGATTATGGGTTTGACTTCATGAAACACACATTTTTCTATTTCTAGCTACAGTGGGGGAAAGAAATAGGATTTCTGTTCCGCCAACACTATGATTTTGTACACAATCTCTTGTCTCCAATAGTTTTTGTGTGCCAATTAAGTATCTGATCAGTTGAGAATTTCTTCGTTGTATCTTGAAGGCTACAAGAATCCAATTCATAACAATCTTTATAAACTGTTAGTTTAATAATTAAATGCAGCAGTGCGGGGAAAAGTTGTAATACAGCAGGCATTCAGAATGAATGCCCCATCTCAGTAATGCTAGTTGATATGCAGCCCCTATTTAATAGAAGAAAGAATGTTCAATTTATAAGAAAATCCAGCACCAAACCAATTGAACAAACCTTGTTGAATTCCTAGCCTCTCTTTAGAACAACTGCCTTTTTAGCATGTCCTTAGTAGCATACCTAGATAACCTCCCACTAACATCTATTTAATTTACTGTAGTACAGAAATCGTCAAATCAGTGAGCCAATTTTGACAGGGGTTTGGAGATTTTGCAATCATCCCCAAGAGTGGCAGCTTTTTAAACTATAATTTGGAGAAGTCTTACTCGTCTTTTCCAGGTCCTTCCAGACTCCTATGAAGTCCAGGACAACTAGCAGGAGCAATGACACATAAAAAAACAAACCCCTAATTCATTCACAATTCCTAACCTATCTACTCGCTGTATTATCTTCACAGAGAGATTTTCTGTCAGTCAATGAATACAGACAATTCACCACCGAGAAAGCAGTCCTCTTTAATGACTAAAAATAAGCTTTTATTCAGGATGAGGACTGTGCTCTATGAGGCATGGTAAACATTCATTGTCAGATCAACAATACTCTTCTCAGCATGGATGCTAGATCAAGTATCAATTCTTCCTTCCTCATAATGCTGCTCCAGCACTCGGAAGTAGGGCAGAAGGCAATGGAACTTTGCATCAAACTAATTAAGGATGTTGTACTGCAGTTCTTAGGATACATTTATTCTTTATAAATCACTGGTGTCTCTGCATTTTGCCATTAGGAAGAATTACCAACATCTTGCTAGGTGACCTAAATATATCAGGGAGGGTCCGCCTCAGATAGCTGCCCCATACTTTAAAAGTCCTGTGTAAATATTGTCTAGGAACAAAGCTTCACCCCAAAGTTGTAAAGCAAGAACTCTCTTTGTTACTGTCACTATAAATGTCAGAAACCTTCATTAAACAACCAGCTGCATTATTTGGGTATGCTGTACATTAGAAGGAACAGAGATGGGCTTACAGAAACCCTACAACTACCATTGAATGTTGACTCAAGAATAGGAGTGGAATCATCCCTCAGGATATATATTGAAAAGTACCTTTATCTATTTGATGACAAATCTGGCAATTTCTATAATAGGGTCCTACAAAATACGGAAAAATTATCACACACTTTTCAACACTAGAGCCTTCCTATTTTTTTCCAAGGTAAAACCGATAAATACCACGGTTAACAGGGTATGGTATTTTAACATACGTAAGTAGACATCCTCCAATGCACCGCTTTGCAAGACAAAAGGGATGCAGACTATTGTAGGTATCTATGAGACAATTATCAACCTACAGCTTTTAGCTCACCAGTGCCTATTTCACAGAATGGAAGAACTCTTCTTCCCTAATGGAAGGAGAGGCCCCTTTCAAGAGTTAATCTTGATTAGGCTTAATAATAATTTCAAGTTTATCAACTCCAAGTCCAGGAATCATCTCATGACCAAGGTGCGAAGGGACACGCTGCAATAGAAAACCCGAAGGTTTGGTACTGCTAGCTATATCTACTATGGTAAAGGTCTTGGACAGCCATCCGCCTGTAGAGTATGTTTAAAAAGTTGTTTATCAATGAAACCATATACAAATGCACATGATCCCTGAATACCATTATTCTCTGCACCAGCTAAAAAGAATTGCAAACTCGATGAAATATGAAATCCCCAAGACAAAAAAAGTAGAACATATGCGCACAAAAATTGGTGATACACATTACAGAAGAATTAGTCAAAGCATTGGAGAAAGCACTGCATCTTCAAGTTGTCATGCACATTGGGCAAAAAACACTGCTCTTAATGTAAGAGCATCCACCATCTTACAAGGCTTGCATCACATACTGTAAAATTAGAAATCCTCTCACTAGTTCCCATCCTGTCAGGATGCATTACATTCCCAAAAAATACTAACACACAGGAGTGCTGAAACCACTTGACATCAAAAGAATGCAGTATTGAGCATGCCACACTTCTAGAAACAAGACGATGGGACCACCCAATCAACACTGAAACAGTAGTAACCTATAAAAAAGAAAAACTTCATGCGATTATTTTAGGAAGCTCCAAGGACAATACCATATAAAAAGGCCACACTGCCCATTTCACACACAACTCACCATGCTCTCCAAAATGGAATCCACAGGGGGGTGAAAAATAAAGATACCCCTGCTTGTGTCATACCATAAAGTCTCAACATAACTTACAGGAATGGCAACACCACCCTCTCATTAACAAGATCCTTTATGATCCTAATTTTCCTATTTGAAGGAATCTGCTAACCTCCTCTAGAGATCAACCGGGGCCTATCTTTTTGTGGTATCCTATCCCGATTCTGCTATTTAAAATATTAAAATATCTACTTGCCCATGGGACAGGTTGCTTCATAAATCTACTTTTCCTGTAAAAAAAAATACCACTTTCCCCCTTGTTGCCATGTAATACGGCAATAAATTATGGCAGCAATCTTATTATATAAGAGTTCTGATAATAGCCTCTCTGGTTATACAAGGCTCATACTATAGTAGCGTTGGAACTCTAGCAATTCACTTATTTTGCCATCTTTCTACATACTGGGACTGGAGGTAGCGTTAAGCAATAATTCCAGGGTTGGAATGTGCTTTTGAGTCCGTGCAACCCTACTAACTTGCATGATTTAGGGGTTTTCACCAGCTCTTCTCTAGTATTTTCCAGTACTGAGAAATGCTGGAAATTTACTCCTGACAAGAGCAGAAATAAATTGTCTTCCAGGAGTGTAAACGCTCAACAGATTTTCACGTGAGCAAATCTACACATGCATATTTGCTCGTGCTAGAATGCACTTCACAAATATTTTTTAGAAGTACGATTTCCTGGCCTACTTTTGTAAATTATTATGAATTCATGAAAGCTGCAAATCTGCACTAATGCAAAGACATTAACTATGGGTGCACTTTTGTTACTTTAGGTATTGGGCCCCTAATTAGGTCTTGAGTTAACCAAGACCTTTTATTTTTAATAATTTCGATAGCTCGCTCGATCTATAGGCTGGCTTCACTGTGGGTGACAGCACTCTACGCCTTCACAAGGAGCATATTGGCACACAAAGTAGTTTTGTTCAATGCCAGGAACTACTGTGGCAATGTGTGCTTTTTGAGACCAAAAAATATTATTACTTTTTGCCAAAGTTTGTTATAATGATGAGGGCCTGCCAGCTCCCACGACAATAAAGTTTTACAAAAACCAGGGCAACACAAGACATGAATTGACAAAAACAAAAGGATGATCACCGGTGTCAGCCCTATTAGCTTTGCCAAGGATTGTTTATTTTCATGTTTCCCATAATCTTGTTGAGACTAGTTGCACTGATTTTCCATTATGAATATTTTTGGGGGATTACTAGCATGCATTAACACACTTTACTGGATGATGCTTCAAAGAAAAGGTAGTTAAAATTTCACAGTAGTTTAGCAAAAACGTTTTTTTTCTAATTGCTTTTTTGTAAACATTTATTTTGAAAGTAAAGACTCCGCAATCTTGCTTTCAAGCATTTTACGTACTCTTATATCATTCAACTTTCCAAACATGTGTACGCATTAATATACTGGAACCACTGTCAACAGTGCAGTACGAGCTTACAACATTTCCTTAGTGCGTTCACCCTAATGTTCCCTTATAATAAAGGCTTTGCATTAATGAACCAGGAATACAAGTTCAAACAGCATTAACATACGAACACAAATATTACCCTAAGTGCAGACAATGCCCTTCCCTGATCCACAATGTGGAACTGCAAACTACCAGTTAAAACGTTTGTGCTACAGGGGGTTGAGCCTACTTGTCACAGACGAAATAAACATGAAAACGTGTTATCCTTGACCCCAAACAATACGTACTGGGACTCGGGCTATAGCAATCCTATTCCATCTCCTCTAGGGATCCTATGGAACTACTCCCTCTTCTACCAGAGAGCCACGTCTGCTTTCTGTCCCTCCATCAGATTATTTGCTGTCTGCTCACCCTCCTTTAAGTATATTCAGTAGCTTGTTGAGCGCTCCCCAAGACATGGCCAACCTTATGTCAGGACCACTCCATGGCAAACTCGCGGCCCACTAAGGATCCTCCATATTCACTTTCACACAATCACATTCTCTGTGGCACCCGTGACCATTGTGGATCATCTGCGGTCTGTCCCGCACATAAAAATCAAGTATCCTTCTCACGTCGCCTGTTCACTTATCTCTCATCCATGGAAGAACTGACCTACATCCGCAATTCCCCACTGGCTAGTACCAATTCCTAAAAAGAACCCCTCACGTCCTGTTCCGAAGATTCTCCACAGGTTAAACTACCTCCTCCTTATGTATAGTCAACTTTATTTCCCGTCACGTAAGAAATCAGCAATGACCGGTGCCCCTTTACCTGTGTAAACCAATATGGCCTACTAGGATTCGACCCCCCCCCCCCTTGCAAACAAGACCGGTTCCTTCTCCTGAACTCCTTCCTCAGTGGTCTGCTGCCCAACCTTCGGCGATCTTCTCGTTTTTTTCAAGACCCCCCATGAGTTACCCCGCATCCTTCGTGGTACTCTTGCAATACTCCGTATCCTAGACAACCCGCCGCCGCCCCCTCCAAGGACCCTCTTAAGCCCGAACCCATTCTCATCCAAGGGCATTCTCCGATCTGCTCTGGCCTACTACAAGGACCATTTGTGATTCTCTTCCAATCTTTACCGATCCTATCGCCTGCTCCCACTCTTCTAGGGATGCTCTGTTATATTCCTCCCATGCTTCGAGGTTATCTCCAAGTATCGGTACTGTCTCCAACAATGTTTACTAGACAGTGCCTCCTCCAGGGATCAGGTTTTCCTGTGGCGTACTCCTTTCAACTCTACCCATATTACAGGATTCACTCGCATCCTCTGTCAGTAATACTGCACGCTTGCACCACTCTCCACTGGGATCCTCCGTGGCCTGCTCCCTTCTCAGGGACCATTCCATCTATGCAGAAGAATCGCTGACATCCCTCACTCTCCCGCGGAGTCCGTCCTCCCCCGGGTGTACTTCTTTGCACCAGATAGCCGTACTCACCACACCAAATCGCCTTGTCGCAGACTTAGCGCCGCCACCGTAGCAGCCATTTTACCGATCCTTGGTCTGCGTGAGACAAGCCGCGCGTAGCATCTCGGGATCCGGAAGCCACGCCTCCTCACGTCCGCCAAACAGAAGAGCGACGAAATCGAAATGAAAATAAGCCAAATACAGATGACAGCAACGTACATGGAAATAGAGAAAGGACACGTATGGGACTAACAAAGAGCTAGAGTGCTAACATTGGTAGTGATAGTACAAAACGATATTCTAAGGCGACATGTTTATTTATTAATTCTTTATTTTTATATTTGTAAATAGCGCGAAAAATACCCGATGTTGCCAAAGCGCTTTACAGTAGAGCTATTCCCTTACATAGATAGTTACAGAGAGTTCAAAAATTACCAATAATACCAAATATAGTTACATAAGCTCTAGAATTACAAAAGAAAGCAAGTTATACATTAGCTATGTGATACATGTCAACATCTTCGAAGAAACAGGTGGGAGACTTAAAAAACATAATCAGGAGAATGTATTTGTCCCATGACTTCGATTGAAGCAGAGGCAATTTCAGACGAGAGACAACCAAAATGAAGCCATTTCTAGCTTCAACAAGCATTGGTATAGCCAATAGGTCTCGCCTTTGGGGCCTTATAAGTGTTTAGCCAGAGCTATTGACTTTGCCAATGTCTTCAAGCTGTGCTGTAGAGAAGTGTGGCTGCTGTGCGGCATGCTGAAAAGTTATAATAAAAAAGTGTCAGAAGCATTTTTGTTACTTTATATATGACCAAGAAGGCATTATGTAAAACTGAACGACCATATTAAAAAAAGTATTTACAATAAAAAATTTCCTCAGTTTTCTTTTGTTCTTGCAATGCTGGCAACTTGTTTCTGCCTATTGCAATGGTTGTTTGTTAAAGCTTTTTTTTTGAGGAGGCATAAACAATCGGAGGGTGAAGGTTGGGAACTAGTACCTGTATTATAACACTAGCAGCGGCCAGACGCTAGGGGAGAATCAACAGATGCTAGATTCCGAGAGCAGGCTGAGGTGGTGCTGAGTGATGCTGAGGTGGTAGTGGTGGTGGTGGTGACTGTTGCGGAGACGATGCTGAGGTGATGCTGAATGATACTCAGGTGTTGCTGAGTGATACTGCTGTGGTGCTGAGTGATGCTGTGGTGGTGCTGAGTGATATTGTCTTGGCGCTGAGTGATGCTGTGGTGGTGCTGAGTGATATTGTCTTGGCGCTGAGTGATGCTGTGGCAGCGCTGAGTGATGCTGTGGCGGCGCTGAGTGATGCTGTGGTGGCCCTGAGTGATGCTGTGGTGGTGGTGAGCGATGCTGTGGCGGTGCTGAGCGATGCTGTGGTGGCGCTGAGCGATGCTGTGGTGGCGCTGAGCGATGCTGTGGTGGCGCTGAGCGATGCTGTGGTGGCGCTGAGCGATGCTGTGGTGGCGCTGAGTGATGCTGTGGTGGCGCTGAGTGATGCTGTGGTGGCGCTGAGCGATGCTGTGGTGGCGCTGAGCGATGCTGTGGTGGCGCTGAGCGATGCTGTGGTGGTGCTGAGCGATGCTGTGGTGGTGCTGAGTCATCCTGTGGTGGTGCTGAGTCATCCTGTGGTGGTGCTGAGTCATCCTGTGGTGGTGCTGAGTGATGCAGTGTTGGCCCTCAGTGATGATGTGGTGTCGCTGAGTAAAGCTATGGTGGTGCTGAGTGATGCTGTGGTGGCGCGGACTGATGTTGTGGTGGCGCTGAGTGATGCTGTTGTGGCGCTAAGTGATGCTGTTGTGGCGCTAAGTGATGCTGTGGTTGTGCTGAGTAATGCTGTGGTTGTGCTGAGTGATGCTGTGGTTGCACTGAGTGATGCTGTGATGGCGTTGAGTGATGCTGTGATGGCGTTGAGTGATGCTGTGATGGCTTTGAGAGATGTTGTTTTGGTGCTGAGTGATGCTGTGCTGGCTCTGATTGATGCTGTGCTGGCTCTGATTGATGCTGTGGTTGCGCTGAGTGATGCTGTGGTGTTGCCGAGTGAGAGATAGAGTGAAGATATAATGCCCAATTAGAGAGGGTGGTGAGAGAGAAAGAGAGAGAAAGGGTGTACATAGAATAAAGAGTGGAGCGGGATAGAGAGAGAGAGAAAGAAGGGGGGAGAGAGTGAATGAAGGAGTTTGAAAGAGAAACAGATAAAGGGGTGAGAGAGAATGAAAGGCTAAAAAAGATAGAGAGGGGAGAGTTAATTAAGTAGAGAAGAGAATTAGAGAGGGGAGAGAGAGAGAAGGAGAGAGACAATAAGAGTGGGGGGTGTGGAGTTTAAATAGAGTGAAGAAGTGACGCGGAAAAAGTAACCTTAAATATAGCTTTGTGCTTATGCGCGAATAAATATAAAAAAACAAAACAGTGAGAGACAAAAATACTGGTAATTAGGCTGTGACTCCCAATATAAAACAAATAGCGATATAAGGTGAAATCAACCCACCGAAGCAATATTTCTAACTAGACAAAAAAAAGCTTGCATTTCAATGCTAATCGCTGTTGTTTTTCATGTGACTGTAGTCCAGGGCCCTCAGTTGGTAATGTGAGCTGCTGCTGCGATTGAAACATCAGAGTCCAGAGAGTTAATGAGCCATGACGAGGAAATGAGGAAGAGATAGGAAACCCAGATGGCAGCTGCGCGTGCACGCCATCGTGAACTCAATCAATCAATCAATCACGGCATTTATAGAGCGCGCTACTCACCCGGGAGGGTCTCAAGGCGCTGGGGGAGGGGGTAAGTTACTGCTCGAACAGCCAGGTCTTGAGCTGCTTCCTGAAGGAGAGATGGTCCTGGGTTCGCCGAAGGTGAGTGGGGAGGGAGTTCCAGGTCTTGGCTGCCAGGTAGGAGAAGGATCTTCCTCCGGCGGTGGCTCTGCGGATGCGTGGTACGGTGGCGAGGGCGTGGCTGGTTGATCGTAGCTGGCGGGTGGGCGTGTAGAAGGTCATGCGGTCGTTGAGGTACTTGGGGCCCAGGTCGTGGAGGGCCTTGTGTGCGTGGGTGAGGAGTCTGAACGTGATTCTCTTGCTGACGGGGAGCCAGTGCAGGTCTTTCAGGTGTCCGGTGATGTGGCTGTGTCGGGGGATGTCCAGGATGAGTCGTGCGGAGGCGTTCTGGATGCGCTGGAGTCTTTTTGAAGTTTGGCTGTGGTTCCGGCGTAGAGGGTGTTCCCATAGTCCAGTCGGCTGGTGACGAGTGCCTGGGTGACGGTCTTCCTGGTTTCAGTGGGGATCCATCTGAAGATCTTGCGGAGCATGCGCAGGGTGTTGAAGCACGAAGATGAGACGGCGTTGACTTGTCTGGTCATCGACAGGGAGGAGTCCAGGATGAAGCCCAGGTTGCGTGCGTGGTCCGTTGGCTTGGGCGCGGTGCCTAGGGCCGGGGGCCACCAAGAGTCGTCCCAGGCGGAGGGTGATGAGCCCAGGATGAGGACTTCCGTCTTGTCTGAGTTCAGTTTAAGGTGGCTGTTCCTCATCCAGTCGGCGACGTCTCTCATCCCGTCGTGTAGGTTGGCTCTGGCGGTGGTGGGGTCGTTGGTGAGGGAGAGGATCAGCTGGGTGTCGTCGGGCGTAGGAGATGATGTTGAGGTTGTGTTGGCGTGCGATGGCTGCGAGGGGGCTCATGTAGACGTTGAAGAGGGTTGGACTGAGTGAAGATCCTTGTGGAACGCCGCAGATGACTTCGGTGGCCTCGGATCTGAACGGGGGAGGCGGACTCTCTGGGTTCTTCCGGCGAGGAACGAGATGATCCATTCCAGTGCTTTCTCTCGGATTCCGATGTTGCTGAGGCGCTTCACTAGGGTGCGGTGGCAGACGGTGTCGAACGCCGCGGAGAGGTCCAAGAGGATGAGGGCTGCTGTTTCCCCGTTGTCGGTTAGGGTTCTGATGTCGTCGGTGGCTGCGATAAGGGCGGTCTCGGTGCTGTGGTTGGCCCGAAACCCGGACTGCGAGGGGTCGAGGGATCCATTCGTCTCGAGGAAGGCGGCAAGCTGTCTGTTGACGGTCTTCTCGATGACTTTGGCCGGAAACGGAAGGAGCGAGATGGGACGGTAGTTCTTGAGGTCGGTGGGGTCCGCCGTTGGTTTCTTCAGGAGGGCGGTAAGCTCGGCGTGCTTCCAGCTCTCCGGGAAGGTGGCGGTGTGGAAGGAGGAGTTGATGATGTCCCGGAGATGGGGTGCGATGGTGGCGTCGGCTTTGTTGAAGACGTGGTGTGGGCAGGGGTCGGTTGGTGATCCGGAGTGGATGGAGTTCATCGTGCGGGTGGTGTCTTCGGTGCTGATCGGGGTCCAGTTGCAGAGGGTGGTGGTGGCGGGCGTTGGTTCGGCGGTAGGGTGCGTGGTCTGTGCGTCGAAGCTGTTATGTATGTCGGTGATCTTGCGGTGGAAGAACGCGGCGAGTGAGTTGCAGAGGTCTTGCGAGGGGTGATGTCGTTGCTTCCGGCGCTGGGGTTGGAGAACTCTTTGACGATGCTGAAAAGTTCCTTGCTGTCGTGGGCGTTGTTGTCCAGTCGTTCTTTGAGTGCCGACTTCTTGGTGGCACGGATCAGCTGGTGGTGTTTGCGGGTGGCGTGCTTGAGGGCGGTCCTGTTGTCTGTGGTCTGGTCGAGTCGCCAGGCTTTCTCGAGTGTGCGGCAGTTCTTCTTGGATTCCTTGAGTTCGTTGGTGAACCAAGGGGTTTTCTTGCTTCCGGGTCTGCTGGGAGGGTTTTTAGTGGTGCGAGGTCGTCGGCGCAGGCGGTCAGCCACTTGGCGAGGTTGCTGGCTGCTTCGCTTGGGTCCGTTGTGTTGGTGGGTGTGTTCTGGCTGAGGGAGGCGGTGAGCTGCTCGGCGGTGATCTTGCTCCAGCTCCGGCGGGGAGCCTGTTGCGGGTGGTGGTGGGTCGCAGTCTTTCTGAAGCTGAAGTGGACGCAGCTGTGGTCGGTCCAGTGGAGTCCGGTGGCGTGGCTGAAGGAGATGTGCTTGCTGGAAGAGAAGACGGGTCAAGCGTGTGGCCGGCGTAGTGGGTGGGCGTGTTCACCAGTTGCTTGAGTCCGAGGTTGGCGAGGTTGTCCAGCAGGGCGGTGGTGTTTCTGTCGTTGTTGTTCTCCAGGTGGAAGTTGAGGTCCCCTAGGAGGATGTAGTCGGCGGAGGGCATGGCGTGCAGGCTGATGAAGTCTGCGATGTCTTCGCTGAATAGTGTGCGTGGTCCCGGGGGTCTGTAGATGAGGGTGCCTCGGAGGGTGGTCTTGGGGTCAGTGTGTATCTGGAAGTGTAGGTGTTCGGCGGCGGTGAAGGTCTCGTCGGAGTTAGTCGAGATGCGGATGGTGTTCTTGTGTACGATGGCGATGCCTCCTCCCGTCTGGTTGACGCGGTCCTTCCGGGTGATCTTGTATCCGTCCGGGATGGCTATGGCGATGTCGGGCGCCAGCCGAAAGCCAGTGTTTGCACTTCCAAAACCCGCTTACTAAAACTCTCGGCCAGACCAGCGCAAGCGCTGGTGCAGGCCGAGACCTAAAAATTGGGAGCCTCCGGCCTGAATCAGGTATATTGGTATGTATGCAGTGCTTTACCCTCGTACTGTGTACCTGCACTTCTTTCATTTGAAAGGGAGAGTACCTGCACTTCATAGCTGCCAAGGTTCCAAATTGCTATGTGTGACATTTTCATAATTTCAGTGTAAATATGAGTGACATTTCAACGACTATGAATGACACTTTCTCGCGAGCAATATCAAGCAATGAAGACAAGGGTAACATATAAATAGCAGAAATTACACCCATTTCAGCAACACAAAACTCTAAGAAGATCTTAAAACCACTGAAATGCACAAGAAATGGAAGGGCACTAACCATGACTGCCGTTCTCACTTAAAGAGGGCAGGCAGGCACTGCAGCTGGTCTGAAGATGATCTCATTAATCTGATGATTCATGACTGTGCGCTAGCCTAAAAAGCACATTTTATAGCATAGCAAGTACATCTAGGAGATATACCATCACGCAGGCACTTACACATAGCTGCCAAGTTTTCAGACTTCTTATGTATCACATTTTCATGATTTCAGTGTACTTAGAAGTGGCATTCAATGACAACATGTGTAACACTTAGATTGCCACTTTTTCGCAAGTCAAACCAAGCAATGAGTGTATTGACAGAAATAAATATCAGAAATTACACACTTACGAACAATGAGACGCTCTAAAAAGATATTGAAACTGCTACAAAATACCTGAAAAAGAAGTTCACTAACCTCCTGCCCCTTTCTAAGATGATCATACTGTCATCTGTCAGGGGCTCAGTGCTGCAGAGAGTTGTGGCATACATTACACTCGACTGCTGTCCTTTAACTTTGTCATCAGTGCTGGTGCTCACTGTACCTGACAGGCTGAGGCAGGAAATAGAACATCGGACCTGCGCTAGTTTGACACTTGTGTTGCCTGCGGGCCGGCAGAAAAACAATGAGACCATCCTTCCTTTTAGCCAGCCTACGCCGAATGGGGCCCCTGGCTCCTACCCTGGCATTGGCAATCAATAATATTCGCATGATGCATTACAGCCCTTTGGACTCCAGGCCGCTCTGTGTCCCACATAGGACTCGGGCAGGGGGGCCAGGCTGCCACTCGAGTTTCCAAGAGGATGTGAAAGGCCCCAAACACGGTCCGATCTCATCATCAGCTGCTGCCTAGAGAGTCAGACTAAGTCAGCGGACTCACTCGAGCCGCCCGGTGCCACAGACGACACTGGACATTAAGTATCGAGAGTCAGTGTTGACGAGGCTAAGACAGGCTGATCCACTCCGTCAGTCACATTATAGGTCACAGCCAGGCAACCTCAGGCTGGCTGTATTTCAAAAACACCAAAGTTGTTTAATGTTTACAGCTCACGGCTGCACTGCGCAGGCAGCCAGCCTGTCACACAGGCCCGGCCGCAACTGCACCAGATGATAACACAAGCCGCGCGCACGGTGCCGCCAGCAGCCACTCGCTCACAGAGCTGCTGGGGCGTCTCTGCTCAACTTTAGTAACGGGAGCAAATTCATTTATAGCACAAGCAGCAACTTACTGTTATTAAATAAAGTCATTGATTCTCACACGGGAGGCACTTACTTCTTAGCACCTAGCGAGATGAGAAGAGCAATTCGGTGAGGCACACTAGACCCGATGGCAATGAATGGAAATGCCCGGCCATTCATGATTCTGGGCGGCTGGTCATGTGTACTTAGCTCTGGGCTCCATCACTTGCGGCTGTCTCAAACGGCACATAGTTACCGCCAACCTGGCCCGCCTTTAAGTGCCCAGTCTCGGTTGCGCAGCCATTGGGCAAATCACTGCACTCTCCTGTGACCTGCGCACGTGATTCAGAATGCTACGGGT
Organism: Calotriton arnoldi; assembly: GCA_963921515.1. Lineage (NCBI taxonomy): Eukaryota > Metazoa > Chordata > Amphibia > Caudata > Salamandridae > Calotriton > Calotriton arnoldi. The sequence continues at coordinate 418,499 of CAWUFW010005471.1, read as the reverse complement.
GAATGTATCCAGAGCTTGCTAGCGCAGCTGAGCCAGCCCCAAGCGGTGAGCAGCGCGGCAGCGCAGACCGCTGACAGCTTTGTTCAGAGTGATAACATTGCAGCAGCACTGAGCAGATGATCTTAAAATTAATTGTTTCTGCTCTGCCTGGCAAGTGAAGTCTGCTGCGGCGGGGGGCGTAGGCAGCCAGTTTCAGCGCTGTCAGCAGAGTGCGGTCAGTGAGTGGCAAAAATGCGTGACAATGCATTTCAGTGCGGTGATGCGGGAACACCACACTGAAATGCGTTAGCGTCTGATGCGTGATACTTGGCAGGCCTGGCACTTCTCAGCACTGCTGCAATACATTTCAAGGCTACTCTACTGCTCCAGATTCCTGTGCGCAGAAACCTGATTCGGAGTTTTGTAAGACTGTCAAAAATAAAATGTTGATGCCTATCATGCTGGCTCTAATCTCCCCCTCCAAGAATTATCTCTGACCTCTGTTTTTCTTTGTGCTATGTTATTAAACTACCAAAAATGAAATGATGATTGCCTGTCACTATTCATACCAATAGATCCGGTTCAGACAGATGCCTCTGCTTCAGAAACAAGCATTGGCATAGCCAATAGGTCTCGCCTTTGGGACCTTATAAGTGTTTAGCCATGCAACGGTTGATATTGTTGCACCAAGGATATTGTGCTGCATAACTAAATACTTATAAGGTCCCAAAAGCAAGACCTATTGGCTATGCCAATGCTTGTTTTTTTTGCGTTAGCCGCAGTTGATCAGAATCGGCAACAAGCACTGTCAAAGTCAAAAGATCAGCTACCACTTTCAAAGGTGAGACCTCTTGGCTTTGCCAATTATTGATTTTGTCTGTGGGTGGGTTTCGGCAAATTTCTAGAGTGGAAAACATTTTGATGCTTTGCGAAAAACCTTTAGACCACTCTTCATGCTGCTAACCACAGTTTCACCTTTTTACAGAGGAACTCTTTAATGGTAAAAAACCTATCTGTCGGGCAATCTTTCACAGAAAGCTGTTTTGAATTGAAGGTCTGGGTATGCGGTATGCGGTGTCTCGCATGTTTGCTTTGCATTTGTAGACCCCGATGCTGAGGAGAAAGAGCTGGGCAGTGCATCTGTACACCAGCACACACTGGGGTTTGTTTACCCTCAGAGGGATCGTTTGGTTTTCAGCACTTTGGAATAATGAAGACGGATGATGGTTGTGTGTCATGAAAATGTCACACATACGCCATCTCAAACCTTGGCAGCTATGCCCATTTTGTTAGTAAAGTTTGATAGGAATGTTATATTATTATTTTGTCTCGCCCTGGCGCCCCCACGTTCCACACTAGCATTGGACCCACCCACCCTGAGCGTCAGAAAAAGGTATGAGTAAAAAGGCCCGTTCTTCTGGAAGGAGGGCGGAACGTGATAATCATTCAGTGTGCGTCCGAGTCTTTTGTATGGCTCAGCACTGGAGTCAGTTCAGTGCATCTGCACAGCACAGCATATGACGTCTGTCAGAGGAGATGGACACTTCTGGGAAACCACTGCAGCGAAGAAGAAAGGACTCCAAATAAGACATTTACCGGTAAGTAATTGAAACATTACAAAGCGTTTCTAGTTCATAACGTTAAAAGCACGGGCTTTATCAATTTTGGTTCCGGAATAGAAGTTATTATCTTGTTTTTACTCTATCCAATTAAAAAATAAAAGTATGCTAAATCGTTCATACACAATTATGGACACATTTTCACATACGTACATACTGCCTTTTTTGTTGCAGATTTATATAGCGCGAACTCGACCCGAAGGCATTGGAGCGCTAATTTACATGAGCACCAGTTATTTTACACACCAGTTACTTTTCCCTGCTTTCATCCAAAATTGTTGACATTTCTCAGGTTTTGTTTACTGCCTCCTAACGTAGCCACTAGTCATCACTTTATTGCAAGCCAATGCTGTTGACTTGCACCTCTATGTCTACGAAACGGTTAGCAGCCAATGTTTCACGCTTCCACTTTGTGTTAATAAATCTTATAATTACAGGTGAAACAGTCGGTTCTCAAAACCCAACGGTAAACAAGTAGCTGGAAATAGTATATCGCTGAGTGTACGGGCGCATGCTGAATAATCTGGACCCGGTCGTAGACCTGGAAGGTCATAACGAAACGATGCCAAAGGGTGTGAGTGTGCACCAAAGCGAGTACATGCAATAAAAAACCGCCAAGCCCGGCGTATGTTATAAGTAAGAAAGCGTGCAGGATTCAATGCAAGTTATCAGCATTTACTTACTTCTACTGGCGTGTGGAAGCGTCTGATAGCGCTGATGGTACGAGTGTCCAAACGCAGAGTGTGACGTGTTAAAAGCTCGTGTAAAGTAAACAGTGAGAAAGGGACGATCACTGGGCAGTAAAGTGCGGTGAAACGATGGGCGCCATTTTGTAATAGATAATAAAGTGTAAAAAGATGTTCTACAGTTAAAGCAAGTGAGCGTAAAGTGAGTTAAGAAAGGGACTGCAAGTGAAGCTTCCTGTGACAATAAACAGTAATAAAAAATGAAGATCACAGTAGATAAATCGCGAAACAAGGGAATGTGCACAAATCTGAAAAAATATTACACAGTTGGCTGGTCATGAATGAAATAAATAAATCACGAAACAAGGGAATGTGCACAAATCTGAAAAAAGATTACACAGTTGGCTGGTCATGAATGAAATAAAGAAAACGGCAAACGTGAGTGGTGCGCGCGCGCGCGCTTGGGAGAGCAGTCTTCACTTTTCAAGCACTGCAGTCGTGCTTGTGGCGCGCCGCTGCTCGCTCCCGCAAGGTGGATGCCGCCACAAGCACGAGTGCGGTGCTCGAAAAATGAAGACCGATGGCTAAAGGCCCTCCTAGGGCAGCGCATGCGCGCTGCCTAGGCGAGACCTAAAAATCAGCGGAGAAAATACATTCTCCAATTTTTTTGTTAAATCTCCTACTTCCCTGCTCTAAAATGTTTGCATGAATGCATACATGGCAACATTTTACAAGCCAAAAGTGGGAGATTTTGGAAAAAATCAGGAGAATGTATTTCCGCCATTAAAATACATTGGATCTGAGGCAATTTCGGTGGGAGACAGGTACAATACAGTCATTTTTGGCTTAAAAAAATCAGGAGTCTCCCACCTGAATAGGGTCTATTGGCATGTATGAAACTGGTATTTTAAATAGTGAGTACTGCACTTCTATATTTCCATTTTAGCCACTGTATGTATGCTATGTACAGTAGGTATATATAGCAGTGAGGCAGTAGGTATACAAGAGTGAAATTGCTGCCAAGTTTTCAAATATGCTAAAGAAAACAATGTTCCCATACAAGTAGGGTAATTACAGTATCACAATTTAGTAATCAAAATTGGAATTATAAATGTATCGATGTAAAATAAGGATTTTAATTAACAATTAAGTTCAACGCACGGATAATATACAAAAAAGGTGAGTGAGCAAGACGTGACAGGGTAAAGGGAAATCAGCCGATTTCCTTACCACAGGCAAGTGACTTAAAAAGTGACTTTTAAATTCGTGAGAATGTAGGTAAACAAAAAGTCACAATCAGGGTTACATCTCATACTCCACAATTGGATACAAATTATAGTATAGAGTTGAAGATGTATGTGTCGACGACGTTTCGATCCCAATTGAGGTATAGGGATCTCATCAGGACTAAGCGGTAAAACAAGTGCCTGGGAAGTTGCCTGGATAAGTATAAAAGAAGGAGGAAAATGGGGAAAGGGTGTGGGAAAAAGGTAAAAGCATCGATGGCTTTTTGTATCTCTGGTATTTACTGCATTTTTTACCCTATCTGGCACCCCATACCTCGATAGCCAGAGTTTAACATAATTAACCATGCATGACCTTGCCTCCTTGCTATACTACCTTTTATCTAACTACTTTTAACTCAAATGCTTTTACCTTTTTCCCACACCCAGAGGCGCCAGCCCCACTCTGCATGCTGCGGGTGCAGCAACAAGAAAAAATAAGTTTTGCCCTCCAGTATTTAGGATCATTCATTGGCCAGTCCCAACACTTACTGTAACACTGACGTTGCGGATTGTTGTGGCAGTTGCTGGAAAAGCAACAAGGCAAAACGCCGCCCCCTGAATCATTCAGGACAGGCTCACAGCTGGTTGATTTGATTACTCCAGATAGGATGTTGTGTCTGTGACAGCCAGCCATGTCATGTGGTAGCCGAGGCTGCCACAGCCGGGTTGAGTAAATATCAGCCTGATGAGTGAATGTATCCAGCCCCCAGGCAGCAGCGGAGACAGTGCCAATGTACTATTATGAGTTGTACAGTCTGTCCTGAATAAATTGTGAGACTGAGGCTACAGCATGCAAGCACAGTGGTCAGGCAGTGCAGTGTGCATGCTATCAGCAGTGTGAGGCTCGTGCTACTGATGTAGCGGGCCTCTTCATTCTTGGTTTGTGCCTTGCAGCGCCGGTGGTGTCAGGAGGTGCTATATATGCGTGACTAATGTGTTTTAGTGTGGTGATGCAGACCACCACACTAAAATGCATTAGTCTAACTCCTGATGCGTGGTACTTGGCAGGGCTGCTGTGAAACATTTGCAAGCACCTGATGAAGTGCAGGTACTGCAGTTCTGTGCCAAGAGGTGTGTGAGCATTTTCTCAATGGAGGGGAATGGCCTGCAATGACGTAGCTAAAGTATAGTTGAAGGAGGAGGGCTTTCATTTCTGTTTTGGTCACCAGTGAGGTAGTTGTGCAAAGGTTTGGTAGAAGTGGGTTCCAAATTCTGGTTGCGCTACAGGAGACGGATTGTGCCGTGACTCATTCCTTTTTAAAGGGTGGGGGTTGTAGCAGCAATGCTTTGGCATTTTGCAATGGTCTAGAATCTCCTGAAAGCTTGAGTTTGTCTGTCAGGTAACGGGGAATGCATGTGTGTAGGGCCTTATGAGTGATGCAAGCAGTTGTGTATATGGCCCTGGCTTCAATGAGCAACCAGCTCAGAGAGCCCAGCATAGGAGTGATGTGGGCATTCCTTTTAGCCCCATATACGAAGCTTACTGCAGAGTATAGAATCAATTTCAGGGGTTAAGATGGGTTTTGGGGAGACCAATTAGGAGGGAGTTACAATTGTCAACTCAGGAGAGCACCAATGTTAGAAATGGGGGTCTCTAGTTGGCTGAGGTAGGTACCTTTGTCCAAATAGGGACCCTTGCTTCTAGTCAGGGTAAGGGGATACACACTCTAGATAATCCCTGCTCACCCCCTTGGCAGCTTGGCACGAGCAGGCAGGCTTATCCCAAAGGCAATGTGTAAAGTATTTGTACCAACACTCACAGTAACACAGTGATAACACCACAAATGGTCACCACACCGGTTTAGAAAAGTAAAGTATCTTTATCTAAACTTAACAAGACCAAAACGATAAAAATCCAACATACAAGTATTAAGAAAAATGACTTTCAAAAGGTTTTAGCAACTGAGTCCATAGAAAACTATGGATGCGTGATTTCTTGCAAAGTACCTGTTGTTGCGACAAAATTCACCAAGCCAAACAACCGCAGCGATGAGAAGCGTCGAAAAACAAAGAGATGCGTCGTTCCTGAGACCTTTGTGGATGCGATGCAACAGTTCCGCTGTACACAGGGGAGAGATGCTTCGGGTCCGGTCTGTAGGGGGAAGCGATGCGTCAATTCTGAGACGACTCCGATCCGCGGGTGATGCATCGGGGAAAACTTGCCGCACAGGGACGATGCATGGAAATCCGGGAAGTGTCGGTGAACGATGCGGCGGCGGCGCTGCGTCAACCTTTTCAGCCACGATCCCTCGATGCGTCGATTCTTGCTGCGGCGACAGGCGCTGCGTCATTTTCAGCAGCGGCGGTGCGGGGAGATTATTCTCGCACCACGGCGTTGCATCGGAAAACTGTCCCAGAAGAGAGATGCATCGACTTCCTTGTTTGTTGCGTTGCTTTCCAGCTCCCAGCAGCAGAAACAACCTCCAGAGGCCCCACACAGTCACAGGCACTCCTGGCAGGTCAGAACTCCCAGCAAGGAAGTTCAGGGGAGCTGGGGGTGAAGTCTTTGTGTTCCTGAGACTTCAAAACAGGAGGCAAGCTCTACCCAAGCCCTTGGAGACTTTCCTCAAGCAGGGGACACACCACACAGCAAAGTCCTTCTCCTTTCTTTGGCAGAAACAGCAACTGCAGGCCAACCCCAGACACACAGCAAGGGCAGTACTTCTCCTCAGTTTCTCCAGCTCTTCTCCTCAGCAAAGGTTCCTCTTGATTCCAGAAGTAGTCTAAAGTTCAGGGGTTTTAGGTCTAATACTTATACCCCAAAATGTCTTTGTTCTCTTTGTGCAAGGGTCTCTGAACCCAGTCCAAACCAGTTCTGTCCTCTCTGGTGCAGCTGCCCGCCAGGAGGTGGAGACAGCATTGTGTAAGGCAGACAGGCCTTATTCAGGTGCAAGGGAAATCTCCTCCCACCACTCTAAATGCAGACCGGGCCTATTCAGGTGCTAGTGAGAACTCCACCCCCTAATCTGAATGCAGCCCAGGTCTATTCAGCCCAGCCCTGACTCATTCAGGAAAGGCAGGACACACATCAACCCCTCCCGGTGGCTGTCTGAGAGAATGCACATCCCCAGCCCCTGTCACTCCAAAACCAGACAGTCAATACACAAACAGGCAGAGGCACACAGAATGGTTAAACAAGAAAATGCCTACTTTCTAAAAGTGATACCAAAGGGGATGATGGACGGAGCGTTTGAGCTAATCAAACACTCACCCCCAGTCAACTGATCTGGGTTTAATCCATCATCATTCTTTAGCTCACTCCACCACCCCAGTTCAGACATGGCCATATGCAAATCAGTCTGACCCTGTGCCTCATGGGAACAGTCCAGCGCGAACTGCCAAGCCATGTCTTCCCTGGACCGGAAACAAGCATCCTGGGACCGGTTTCTGGCTATTCAGCCGTCATCAGCCAGGCTAGCTTGAATCCAGTGGCAAAGTGAGCAAGGGACCCACGTCTGGGCATACCCTACCAACTTAGGGCGAACAAAGCGATGCCAAAGGGGATGGTGGACGGAGCGTTTGAGCTAATCAAACACTCACCCCCAGTCAACTGATCTGGGTTTAATCCATCATCATTCTTTAGCTCACTCCACCACCCCAGTTCAGACATGGCCATATGCAAATCAGTCTGACCCTGTGCCTCATGGGAACAGTCCAGCGCGAACTGCCAAGCCATGTCTTCCCTGGACCGGAAACAAGCATCCTGGGACCGGTTTCTGGCTATTCAGCCGTCATCAGCCAGGCTAGCTTGAATCCAGTGGCAAAGTGAGCAAGGGACCCACGTCTGGGCATACCCTGCCAACTTAGGGCGTAACAAAGCGATACCAAAGGGGATGATGGACGGAGCGCTTGAGCTAATCAAACACTCACCCCCAGTCAACTGATCTGGGTTTAATCCATCATCATTCTTTAGCTCACTCCACCACCCCAGTTCAGACATGGCCATATGCAAATCAGTCTGACCCTGTGCCTCATGGGAACAGTCCAGCGCGAACTGCCAAGCCATGTCTTCCCTGGACCGGAAACAAGCATCCTGGGACCGGTTTCTGGCTATTCAGCCGTCATCAGCCAGGCTAGCTTGAATCCAGTGGCAAAGTGAGCAAGGAACCCACGTCTGGGCATACCCTGCCAACTTGGGGCGAACAAAGCGATACCAAAGGGGATGATGGACGGAGCGTTTGAACTAATCAAACACTCACCCCCAGTCAACTGATCTGGGTTTAATCCATCATCATTCTTTAGCTCACTCCACCACCCCAGTTCAGACATGGCCATATGCAAATCAGTCTGACCCTGTGCCTCATGGGAACAGTCCAGCGCGAACTGCCAAGCCATGTCTTCCCTGGACCGGAAACAAGCATCCTGGGACCGGTTTCTGGCTATTCAGCCGTCATCAGCCAGGCTAGCTTGAATCCAGTGGCAAAGTGAGCAAGGGACCCACATCTGGGCATACCCTGCCAACTTAGGGCGAACAAAGCGATACCAAAGGGGATGATGGACGGAGCGTTTGAGCTAATCAAACACTCACCCCCAGTCAACTGATCTGGGTTTAATCCATCATCATTCTTTAGCTCACTCCACCACCCCAGTTCAGACATGGCCATATGGAAATCAGTCTGACCCTGTGCCTCATTGGAACAGTCCAGCGCGAACTGCCAAGCCATGTCTTCCCTGGACCGGAAACAAGCATCCTGGGACCGGTTTCTGGCTATTCAGCCGTCATCAGCCAGGCTAGCTTGAATCCAGTGGCAAAGTGAGCAAGGGACCCACGTCTGGGCATACCCTGCCAACTTAGGGCGAACAAAGCGATACAAAAGGGGATGATGGACGGAGCGCTTGAGCTAATCAAACACTCACTAGCTAGCCTGGCTGATGATGGCTGAATAGCCAGAAACCGGTCCCAGGATGCTTGTTTCCGGTCCAGGGAAGACATGGCTTGGCAGTTCGGGCTGGACTGTTCCCATGAGGCACAGGGTCAGACTGATTTGCATATGGCCATGTCTGAACTGGGGTGGTGGAGTGAGCTAAAAAATGATGATGGATTAAACCCAGATCAGTTGACTGGGGGTGAGTGTTTGATTAGCTCAAACGCTCCGTCCATCATCCCCTTTGGTATCGCTACTTTCTAAAAGTGGCATTTTCAAACACACAATTTAAAAGCCATCTTTAGTAAAAGATGTGTTATTAAATTCTGAGTTCAGAGAGCCTAAACTTTATTTTTCTATGTTATCCCTATGGGAAGATATGCTTGTAAAATGTTACAAAGCATTCCCCATTCTGTCCTATGGGCAAGATAGCCTTTCAGTAGTGAAAAACGAAATTGGCAGTATTTCACTATCAGGACATGTTACACACATCAGTACATGTCCTACCTTTCACATACACTGCACCCTGCCCAAGGGGGTACCTTGGGCCTACAATAGGGGTGTCCTTAATGTAAGAAAAGGGAAGGTTAGGGCCTGGCAAGAGGGTACACTTGCCAGGTCGACATGGCAGTTAACAACTGCGCACAGACACTGCAGTGGCAGGTCTGAGTTACATTTTCAGAGCTACTCATGTGGGTGGCATAATCAGTGCTGCAGGCCCACTAGTAGCTTTTGATTTACCAGCCCTGGCACACTTAGTGCACTTTACTAGGGACTGACCAGTAAGTCAAATATGCCAATCATGGATAACCAATCATGTTCACAATTTACACAGAGAGCATATGCACTTTAGCACTGATTAGCAGTAGTGAAGTGCCCAGAGTCCTAAAACCAACAACAACAGGTCAGGAAAAAATAGGAGGAAGAAGCAAAAAGTTTGGGGATAACCCTGCAAAAAGGGCCAAGTCCAACAACCAATGTATGAGCGAGAGATTTCAGATTTTGCTCTGGAATGTAGCGGTAGATTCCCCAGAGAAGATGCTGTTGTAGTAAGCTGGCTCTGTATATACTATACCAAAATGAGGTATAGTGTGCACAGAGTCCAGTGGAACCCAAAAGGTAGGCAGAGGTAAAGTAGATAGCACCTCACTCTCTATTTGTGGTAGTGTGGTCATGCAGTAAGGCTTTATCAGAGGACAGTGTTAAGCATTTGTTGTACACACTCAGTCAGTAAACGAACTCACACACTCAAAGACTGAACTTCAGACCAATTGTTTTTGTATAAAACTATTCTTTTAGCTATTTTATTTTCTAGAACCAAGCAAGGCTGGCACAGGTAAGCAATAAATACTTTACAGTAGTAATGCAGTTGTAACACAGTTTGAATTGCAATTGTAAATGTACTTTGATTTGGTTACAGTAGTGTTACTGATAATGCAATGCTTTTCAGAATACAGAACATATACTTTGTATAGGATTTTTGGTAGAATATCATTTAAGTTACTTTTCAGATTACTTTTCTTACACAGGGCAGTATACCTGGATACTGCACTGGGACATTTCCTGTAAACAGGCAAGTAAAAGCGTTTTGGTTATTTAGTTACAGTTTTAAAGGATTTCTTAGATTTTCCAACTCCACACTTAGAAACTTTTCATAGAAAAACAGTCAATGTTATCCTATGGAGGAAAATAGTGTTATCCGTCAACAGGTAAGTACTTTGTTGTGGGAGTTGGTATTCTGGGATTAGACTCAGGGGTCCCCAGGGTCAAGGATACACTCTTGTTACACCCTCAGCGGCACTAGGGCGGCCGGGTGCAGAGTGCTGAGGCCCAATGTTATCCAATGGGAGATAGTGGACCTCCGGTTGGTGGCTGCTGACAAGCAGGCCACTGGGTTGTGGGAGCAAAGCTCCTGGACTTAAGCTCAGGGCAAATGGGGGTTTAGGCCAGCACAAAAGATGCACCCTCAGCGGCACTGCAGAGTGCTGTTTTGGCGTTGGAAGCCCTGTAGCTTTCAATGGGGAGTCTCCGGTTTGCAAAAGCACTGCAGGCTGGGGGACGAAGGTCTTCTGGGTGTGACCACCACTTGGAGAGGTAAGATGGGATCTTGGGGGTTTGTTAGGCACCGTCGGTTGGGCCACCCAAGGCTGTGGGGCGTCGGGTGCAGGGGTGCCTTTTAGGGTCGGATCTTCTTACCAGCTCCTGGTCGCGGTTGGGGGGACCTTCCGGTTTGAGGCTGCAGGCGTCGGCTGGAGGCTTGAGGCAGGTCAGGGGTCACCGGATCTCAGGTCAGAATTGCCGGGGAGACCTCCTCTTGGTGTTGGGCCACTCGAAATCCGTGGGCCGTGGGAGTCGGGTGCAGGGTGGTGCAAACTCACGGATCCTTGCAGAGCTGGAGTCTGTTGTTTGAACAAATCCGGTGTTCACGGGAGACAGAGTCTTTGGGATTGAAGGCAGGCAGGTCCTCCGGGTTTCTTGAGGTTGCTGGCTAAAGGGCACACCGGGATTTCGCTGGAGCAGGTTTGAGGGACATGCCGTTAGGGCTGGGGCCAGGTCAGTGGGCGTCCTCCTCTTGTTAGCTTCGGCACGGCTGTTCGGTCCTTCTTCTTCTTTTCTTCTTGTAGGTTTGTGTCTGTGGAAGCAAGGTTCAGGGGTGCCCCCAAATACTAGATTTAGGGGCGTTACAGGTAGGTAAAAGGTTGGGACCAATGGGTCCCTTCCCTGGGGTGGGTGCATCACCTATTATGCCACCCTCCACTGGGATGGGGGCATAAGCCCTTCCCTGGTTGGCTCGGTCCCCACATCTGCAAGATGGCGGGGACCGAGAGTTGTGCTTCACCTCGCCTCCCCCACCTGAGGGGTGGAGTTGGCAGAGGTGGGCACACCTCTCTTCCTCACTTGTTTTTCCCGCCGGTTCTCCCGCCCAAAGTGGGGGTCAGAACCAGTGGGGACCAGTTGCTCAAAGCAGCATGTGGCCTGGGGAAGCTCACAAAGGCGGTAAGCATTTGAAGCTTCCCCTTCGTGGACTCTGCCCATCCTGGGGGAGGAGTCTTGGCACCTCGTCCCTGGATGTGCATTGTTTCAAGCTCCCGAGAGCAGCAGGCTCTCGACCTAGGGATCCAAAAACATGTCTGGGGGTGGCAGCTGGTGAGCAGCCAGTCAGCCAGGACACTAGAGTTAGGTCGTTTTTCAGAGGGGTATCTCTAAGATGCCCTCTGAGTGCATTTTTCATTAAATCCCACACTGGCATCAGTGTGGGTTTAAGGAGCTGAGAAGTTTGATACCAAACTTCCCAGATTTCAGTAAAGCCATTATGGTGCTGTGGAGTTCGTAATGATAAACTCATTATGGCTTTACTGCACTTACAATGACCAAGAATAGACTTGGACACTGTAGGGGTACAGGGCTCATGCACCTATACCCTCACCACTGGTATAGTGCACCCAGCTAGAGGGGTGACTGATCTATGCCAGGGCAGTGGGTTGTAGGCATGGCACACAGGGATGTGTGCCATGTCGACTCTTCACTGTGTTCTGCACCAAGATAAGCAGCCTGCAAAGGCAGTGTGTGTGTGTAAAGGGCCTCTAAGGGTGGCACAATAAGTGCTGCAGCCCTTAGAGGTCTTCCCAGGTCACAGTGCCCTGGGTAACTGTGGTACCATTTACCTGGGGCTGTGGCCAGAGAGGCCAATTGGATTTGGGTTAGTTTTGGGGAAAGAATACAGGCCCTGGGAACCTGATTGGCAGGGACCCAGGGCACATCAAGTCAAAGTGCATCAGTAGTCTGACAAAAAGTGGAGGGGTTACTGCAACAGAAACCCAGCTTCTCACAGCAGTTGATAGTGCACATTTCTGGATATGGTGCTGATTTGAGACTGCAAGTTAAGCTTCTTGTCTAGGATGACTTCTAGGGATTTGGCACTGTCAACTGTGGTTGGTTTAGTGTTGAGGATGCTGAGTGTGTACATCCAGGATTTTAATGGAAGTGTTCATTTCGTAGGGGAGATGATAAGAAATTCGGTTCTTGATCGGTTCAGTTTTAGGTGAAGTCATCCAGTTTTGAACAGAGTTTAGGGTGATGGCAAGGTGCAAGATGTTAGTTGGTGAGGAGACTTTTAGATATAGTTGTGTGGCATTTGCATTTTGATGATAGAAAATCCTTGTTTTCTTAAGGAGAACTCCAAGTGGATTGATATACAGGTTAAATAGGGTTGGGGCAAGGAAGGATCCTTGTGGCATCTCTTGCTCCACCACCATCAGCATTGAAAGACAGTCATCAACAATTTTTATCCTCAGCGATCTGCCCATGAGGAATGATTCAAACAATTTAACGGCCACACTGTCAATGCTCATTTGATTTTTGAGCATTTCTAGGGGCATGCAGTTGTTGACTGTGTCGAAGGCTGATGACAGGCCGAGAAAAATCAGAAGGCAGGAGTTGCCTGAGTCTAAGATTCGAAGTGCATCATCGACCCAGGGATGTGGAATTTCTATAGCCCGACGCCCAGTACTTATTGTTTGGGGTCAAGGGCAACAAGGTTTCATGTGCATTTTGTCCTTGGGACAAGTGGGCCCAACCCCTACAGCACAAACTCTTTGGCTGCCAGTTTACAGTAACACATCATGGATCAGGGAAGGGAGTTGTCTGGAGAGGATGTAGCCTTACAGCTAGAGCCGTTGACCTTGAAGCTGGGGAACTGGGTTTGAGTCTTGGCAACGATGCTAAAACATCCTGTGTTTCTGGGCAAATCACTTAATCTCCCCATGCCTAACAAAAATGAATGTGTTCTTCTGTAATGAAACTGGTGCTCATGTAAAGTGCTCTGATACCCGATTTCTCAGGTCTAGTTCGCGCTATATAAAACTCTAAGAAAAAAAAAAGGTAATATTTGTATCCATGGGTTAATGCTGTTCAGACTTTTATTTATGGTTCATTAATGCAAAGCCTTTATTATTAGAGTGAATGCTTAAAGTAAAAGTTGTTAACTCCGACTGCACTATTGACTGGTTCCAGTATAAAAATGTGCACAAACATTTTCAACGTTTAGCAATATGAGGCTATGTATAATGCTCCCAGAATGCTCTCTGATAATATGCAAATATTTGCAGAAGCTTGAAAGTAAGATGGACGATTCTTTTATTTCAAAATAAAATGTTTCCAAAAAAATGCAAGTAGGAAATAAAAACATTTAGCTAAAGTACTGTAAACGTTTAGATACCATTTCTTTGCAGCATCATTTAGTAAAATGTGTTGATGTATGCTAGTATTCCCAAAACTATTCATAATAAAAAAATAAGGGAAACCAGTTTCAATAAGATTATAGGAAACATAAAAATAAACACGCATTGGCAAATCCATAGGTCTCAAATTGGTGATCAGCTTTTTGGCTTTGTGAGTGCGTGACTTGTTTTGGCATGGTTTTTGTAAAGCCTTATTGGTGTGGGAGCTGCTAGTCCCTCACCATTTTAACAAACATTGGCAAAAGCAAAAATTGTTTTCGGTCTCAAAAAGCACACATTTCCACAGTAGTTCCTGGCACTGAACAAAACTACTTTGTGTGCTGATAGGCTCCTTGTGAAAGAGCAGTAGGCTGCCATTCACAGTGAAGCCAGCCGATAGACCGAGAGAGAGACAGAATTTTAATAAACACAAAAGGTCATGGTTAACGCCAGACCTGATTAGGGGCCCACTTATTAAAGAAAGTCTCAAAATAGCATCCATGATATATGTCCTTGCATTAAGTGCAGATATACGGCTTTCATGAATTCACAAGAATTTACAGAAGTAGGCCAAGAAATTGTACTCCTAGAAAATATTTGTGGACTGCATTTTAGCATTAGAAAATATACACACGCAGATTTGCTCATGCAAAAGTTCAAGTTGCAAGTTCACATTCTCTCCAACCACTTTTTACCCAACCCTGGAAAAAGTTTTACGTCTGCCATTGTCCGGAGTAAATTTCCAACCTTTCTCAGTATGGGAAAAGATTAGAGAAGAGTTGGTGAAAACCCTTAAAACACACAAGTTAGTAGGTTTGCACAGACTCAAAATGGCATTCCAACCTTGGAACTATTGCTTACTACTACCTTTTGCCCCAGTATGTAGATCTGCAGAAATGCGGTACCATAAGGGAACTGCTAGTATTCAAACCCTACTATGATATGAGCCCTGGCAAAATTAGTGGGGCTATATCAGAGCTCTTATAAAATGAGATTGCTGCCATAATTTGTCGCCACATTACATGGCACAAAAGGGACAAGTGGATTTTGTTACAGGACAAGTAGATTTATGAAGCAACTTGCCCCATGGACAAGTAGATATTTTATTAAATTCCACACCCCTGTCGACCACCAGTAGTAAAGCTGTTTCTGTGCTGTCGCCCTGATTGAAACCGGGTTGGTATTCGTCTAGGAGGTTATCTTTGATGTGTTGGGTGAGATGCTTGACAATACATTTTTCAGTTATGTTTGCAAGGTGAGGTAGGCTGCAGATCGGGCAATAGTTGTTGAGGTCATTAGTATCTGCGGAGGGCTTTTTGAGGAGAGGGGTGACTTGTTCAGTTTTCAGGCAGTCAGGGAATGTTCCTTGAATGAAGGAGAGATTCACCAATTTTGCCCAACAGAGGAGCATGTGATTATAAAGGTCTATGGCAATGTTACCCGGGACTGGGTCCAAAAAGTGGTTTGAGGGTTTGGTTTTCATGATGATTTTGACTGAGTCTTCCTCAATAATGCTGTTAAATATTTGCCAGGTGTCTTTGGATTTGCACATCAAGGGAGGGTGGATGTCTTGGCATAGAAGCGATTTTACTTTTTACTTTGGAGTTGAAGATCTGTAGTCATTTCTCTGCTTTCATTGGAGGGTCATCAAATTTAATAAATGTGGAAGTGGAGAGGCTGTTTGCAGTTTTGACCAGATCATAGAGTTGCTTCGGTCAATTCTTGGCTGAGTCCAGGAGGGATCTAAAGTGATTGGATTTCCGACAAAAGCTATGTCTTTTATACAGGCACCATGCTTTTCTGAGACATTTAAGGTTAGTGGCAGAGTGCAACTGTCTCCATTTGTTCTCTTGAATTATTAAGACTTTCTATTCCTCATATAAGGCCATGCTGAATCAGGGCTGATGTCTTAGGATGTTTCTTTTTGCCTTGACGTGGAGCAACATTATCAAGCAGATCAAAAAGGCATCCAAGACTGTGGGAGGTCAGATCATTGACGTCTGTGATAGGGCTGATGGGAGGTAGTATTTTCTGGGCAATGTTGCTATGTATACTGATGTCCAAGTTCTTGGTATCGCAAAATCAGGTAATTGTTCTTTTAGATTGGCCCAATGCCACAGTATGAGAAAGTTGTAAGGTGAAGGTAATAAGGAAATGATCGGACCAGTCTACTGATATGGGTTCATCCACTAGGAACAGGTCTTTTTTGGAGATAATTAGGTAGAGTATGGACATTTTGCATGGATTGGTTTTAGGTTATGTTGGATCAGATTGTCGTCGGAGAGACTGGAGGCAAAGCGGTTCAATGCAGACTCTTCTGTGGTGCCATAGTGAAGATTAAAGTCTCCTAGAAAGATCACTTTGTCACTTTGTGTTGTTTGTTCATTAACAAGGCCAATGCATCCCTCCGAAAAGGCTGTGTTATTTCCTGGTGGTTGGTAGATTGTGTTTATTCTGAAAAGGGGATTGTGCTGGGTGCGGAGATCCATAGTGAATTTGAATTTGAATTTATTACATTTGCATAGTTACTGAAAACCATTGCAATACAAATTACGATTAAAACGATAGGATCATAATAAAAATATTAATTACACGTTTGTAAATTCCATAAATAATTAAAACTTTGAAACAGTTAATTTACTGACAGATTAAAAGTGCTTTGTTACTCATGCAGATAGCTGCCAGTATAAGGAATGCAGTCAGTACGAAGTTCGTTGCTCAGTCTGGAAGTGCTATTGTCCGGAAAGATGCATTACTAAAGGTCCAATCTGAGCACTCTGTGAGGGCTTCCCAGCTCGGCCTTGTTTGGAACAGCCTCTTATCTTGATTTGGATGGAGTAACACTATAATCGCTGGTGTTTAAACAGCCGGCCACCTGCGTGGGAAGATGACCTGTCGGGCTGCCCCTAAACCCAGGAGAAGCTTAAGTCTAAGATGGCATTTTTTTCCTCGGCTACAACGAGAAATCTCACTAATCTGCAGTTTAGTTGTGGTGTTGCTGGATCAAAGCATGCCAAAACTGCTTGCCTCCTTGAACGAATTCCTCTTTGGTTAAAGGGGATTTTTAACAGCTGTCTCCTTTCGTGTAGCAGCTCCTTGCAGGAGCATAATAAATGGGTGATGTCGCCCTGGCCATTTTTGCACAGGCTACAAGATGTTGAAGTTGGCTCCTGCTTCCATGGTGGAAAGTTCTGGGTGCATGGGATCAAGCTGAGGCTGAGCTTTAGAAATTTTAGTTTCTGTGCTTTTTGGTAACTCAAATTGAAATATTTTTGGGGGGCTAAGATCTTGTAATTGTTCAGAGTCATCCAAGCGTGCGATCTGGCTGAAAAGGCTGCTTTGTCCTCCACCAGCGACAGTTTTTTCAAAGATTTCCAGACTAATTTCTTGAAAGCTGAATGATGACTCTGTATGTTCCAGAGGGCCAAGAGTCCGGTGCTTGCCAGAGCCTCCTGAAGGTAGCTTCTTGCAGGAGAATTCTCCCTCTGTTGGAGATCTTGCCATAAGAGCTGATTTAGAGTTTTAGGGGCAGATGATCTGATCTTGTTCCAGCAGATGATGTATGAGCCGTATCTGGCCCATGATTGCTTTAGTAGGCCAAACTCCAACCTTAGTTGCGCCGGGGAGGTGTAGTTTGGAAGGCTAAACATAATTCTATATGCTTTAACTAGTGTTTTGTCCAGCAATTTAGCATCTCTACCTCTCAATGCTTCACAACCGTAGGTAATTGTGGGTAGGATTTTAGCCTGTGCTACATTCAGTAGGGGACTCAGCGTTGGACCCGTTAATTTAGATGTTAAGCTTTTCATAGTTAGTGCTGGCACCAGCCCCTTCCTTTTAATCTCTTCTTGATGTCGTTCGAATGATCCTTCTTTATCTATGTAGACCCCTAAATACTTGTAGGCCACCGCTGGTTCTATTTGTGTGCCGCCCAGATGCCAGAATCTCACTCCTTTCCTTTTGTTATTAATTGACATTGTCTTAGTTTTCTTTAGGTTAATTGACAAGTCGTTTTCTTCTGCGTAGTCCTGCATTCCTTTGAGGAGATGTTGCAAGCCAACTACTGTATGGCTAAGCAGAATTACGTCGTCAGCGTAAAGGAGATTGGACAGAGTTGTGCCCCCCAGCCTGGGCGCATGAGAATTGCAGGAGTTAAGTGTCTGTGATAAATCTGCCATAAATAAATTGAATAGGGTGGGTGCCAGCACGCAGCCCTGTTTAAGGCCTTTTGTTGCTTTCACTTTCCTCGAAAGATGCGTCCCTGTTCCTAGTTTCACCTGTACCCAGGTGTCTGTATGTAGAAGCGTTAGCATTGTTAGGAGAGCATTTGGGATGCCCCAATGGGCTAGCTTCGCCCACAGTCTTGCCCTATCCACATTATCGAAAGCAGCACTAAAGTCGATGAAACAAGAGTGCAGCTGCAATTTCTTCGATATTGCTGCATCGATAAGCAAAGAGTGTCTGGATGTTAGTTGTTGTTCTGTTTTTTTGCGGAAGCCTTTCTGGTTTAATGGTATTATCTCATTGTCGTCTGCCCAGGCTGTAAGTTCATCCAGCAGCGTACCCGCAAAATATTTGGCCTCGTTATCGATCAGTGCCACTAACCGGTAATTGCCAGGCGAAGCCTTGTCGCCACTTTTGTGGATAGGGATAATCGTGGAGCCTTTCCATGAATCAGGGATAACGCCCAGTAGTCTCACTTCCGAAAATATTGGTTGAAATATTTTTGCCCGCTCTGCCGCCCTCTGTTTAAACAGAGCGGGCGGGATTCCGTTCGGGCCCGGCGCCCCTTCCTTTCTTCCCTTTGTAATCTGCTGCATGAATAGAAGCTACTCTGCGGCATGTGTCTTTTCCTCCGGGAGTTGATCTAAATCAGAGGGTTTATGTGGGACTCTTTCCTTTATTCGAGTGTCAACATAGCGGTCATCCGGAGCCGCCCTACTCAGGTCAATTTGTGGGGATCCCGCGATTTGATGATTAAAGTGTTTTTTTAGGTAAATGGCCCAAGTTTCCTCTAATATGTGTGAAGAGGTTCCTCCATGTTGGGGGTGGATGATTGTATTTACCATTTTCCAGAAGCGGGCGCTGTCGTTATAATTTATGTTGGGAAGGAGTTTTGCCCAGATGTCATCTTCGTAATTTTTGTTAATGCCCCATTTTAGCTTCTTTAGTTTTGTTCTTTGCTGTCGCAAGGAGGAGAGGAGCAGTAAGTTCCCAGGATCATGACGCAGGGATCTTATGGAGCCGTTTATAGTGCTTTTGAGGCCTTTTATTTGTGCACCTTGTGCTATAGTTAGCCTTTTCACTTGCTCGAGGGCCGTAGGGCGCTTCGTTTTTATTTGCGATACATGACGTTCTCTAAGACTGGTTGTAAAACGTTCCCAGTTTTGTATGTGATCCATTTCGATCGGATCTGAGAGTATGAGATTAATTGCTGATTCTGACAGGAACTCAATGTTTTCTGCCGTAAATTTAATTCTCCTGTAGTTTGAAGTATAACTGGAGCCCCAGAGTGGAGCTGGCTGAATGCCAGAAGGTGCAGTTGCAGCTATGGAGATTTCTTGTGGGCGATGATCGCTGTCCCCCTTGTCACCCATTCTGAAGCCAATTATGAATGAGAACAACGAGAGACTGGCGAACGTGTAATCCAGGATCAAGCAAGTTGTTGCGGAATAATGGCTGGCTACAGGGGGGATATCGCCGGCAATTCTTCCGTTGAGGGCCCTAAGATTGAAATGTTCTCGGTCTTCCAGAAGACGTCTGTTTTTCTTATTGATTTTCCCATAGATAAAGTCCCCTTGTGTTGGTATGTTGCAGTTTGAAGATTGGAGACTTGCTTTGTTTCCTTCTGACGATCCCAATAAATATTAGTTCAGATCCCCCGACAGGATAAGGTTTGGTGATTCTATGCTGCCTATATAGGTAGTTATTTGGCCAATTAGCTTCGCTGAATCAGTTGCTGTGCATTTTGGGTGGATGTATGCGTTGACGATCATTACTTCATTTTGTACCCCTGCCAAGGAGAAAGTGAATTTGACTGCTAAAGCAACCTCTGTTGCAGGGCCGACTGCAGCTGCTGTAGGTATGGTGGTTATGGATATGTAAGTTGCCAGCCCACCCGAGGAATGACCAGTTTTCCCGCCTTTTGTGGCTGGTATGGCAAAGCAAATGAACCCTTGTATGTGTAATGGTTCTATAAGCCATGATTCCTGCAGCAGGATTATATCAAACGTGTTGAGATATTGAAGGAATTCTGGGTCTGAAGTTTTTGTAGCTAAGCCATTGACATTCCAAGAGCAGAGGCGGATCTCCATTTCTTTTTGTGGACTATTGCCTATGTCTAATTGGCTGTATTCATCTTAGAATGACGGGAGCGTAGCTTTACTCCCATACCGGACGCACAGCTTGATTGCTGCATTGCAATAAAGATACTGATGTTTTATCCTTTCAATCATATGTAATGACTCTCATGTGATGGAGCAAAATGGAATGAACATTTGGAACATTGGAATATCAAGAATAAATATGATTGAAAGGATAAAACATCAGTATCTTTATTGCAATGCAGCAATCAAGCTGTGCGTCCGGTATGGGAGTAAAGCTACGCTCCCGTCATTCTAAGATGGATTCTTGCTCACGTGGTTGCAGGGCGGACCGCGTATCCGGGCTGCACGCACAAATAATTAAGTTGATAAAACTGACAAAAGTTAAACGGTGAAGAAAAGGTGTGCACTTTCACCCTCTAGTTTAATTGGCTGTATTGTCATTGAGTTGCTGAGGAAAAGGTTATAGTTCTTGTAATTGGCTCTGGATACCGGAGGCTGCTTCCAGGAGCTATTTCTTCCCGGGGTAAAACGTGTTGAGAGCCCTGATTGTGAGGCCTTGGTTGAGGAGAATAACCCAGTGCTCCTCTAAGAACGGAGGTTGGGGGCCTTGGACGGCACTTGGAACCAGGCCTTGGGCTGGGGATTAAAAGAGGTGCTGGGTAGGCTGGATTTTGGTGAGAAGTAACATTGATGCCCCAAGCTTTAAAGGTGTGGTGCTCATTTAATACTCTCTGAGCAATAGCGACTGTTTTCCATGAAGCCCTCGTTGCCTCAGGCATTGCTGGGTTTTCGGGTGTGAGAAACTCTATTGCAAGAAGGTCGGTTGTGTTCAGGTCTACTAGACTGGGAATAGCCCGTAATAATTTCAAGATGTTACCCCTATTCAGGATGTCTTGGTTCCCTTTTGAGATATACTCAGGTTCGAGCAATGTGAAGCTCGAGCCGAGTATCAATCTTTTCGTGGCCTGCATTTGATTTATGGATTCTCCAGGGTGCAGTACAGGGTCATGCTGGTAATTAGGTTGTGCGTCCTCCGTCGATTGAGGAGGCTCATCCTCTCTGGGGGGGCTGTAATTGGTTTCAGTGTTTGTTATTAAGGTTGGGATGCCAGGTGGCCTCGGATGCTGCAAGGGCAGAGTGCCCTGAAACAGCTGGTCTGGGACCTTCCGTGGTTGCTTTCCTTTTCTGGATGGTGCAGGTTTTTGAGTATTGAGGTTCATGCAGGTGTTTGTCTGGTCATTATTGTCGTGGTGATCGGCGGTAGTCTGCCAGGTTGCGTCCGTTCTAGACACTCGATTTCTTTCTATTACTGGGTCAGTAATTTTTTGAGATTCTTCCTGTACTTCAGGCCGAATTGGATCGATTGGTGGCACTTGGGGCGGTAATAAGAGGGCTAAGCTTGGGTCGGTGTTATCACTTCCTCTATGCGGAGCCGTCGTTACCTGTATCTAGTTCCTGTGTCCTATGTCTGCTAGGGACCTTTCAGTGTTAGGGAGACGAGGAGATGCTGCTGTGTCTTGGTAGATGCTGGTTTGTGCCAGAACTTTATTTTGATTGCCCACCTCTTTTAGGTCAGTGTCTGATTTAGGGCACTGTTTGCTGAAGATTGAATAGGTAGCTGCTTGGTTAAGAAGAAGTAGTTTTTGGTTGCGGCCCTTTCTTTTCTGCTGACGACGTTGTTTGGCATTTGCCTTTGTAATGAGGGGATCCATAGTGAGGCTTGGAAAGTGGAAGAAGAGCCATTAGGTATCTCCAAGCACTACAGTGAGTCTCTGAAGATGGCTGCAACACCTCCCCAGACTTTGCCTACCATGTCCTTTCTGATGATGGAGTAGTTTGGAGGAAGTTGAAGATCATAAGTATTATGAGATCTGTCATTCTCAGTAAGAATTAAGAGTCTGAGGTTGTAGTGTGTAAGGGTGTCTGGGATTTCCAGCATGTGTTTCATTGCAAATCTGTAGTTGTGGAGCATGCAGCGTAGAGCTGAGGTAACTAATTTGGTTTGAGGGGTGTCATGGGTTTTGGGTATAGTAAAAAATAATGTTCCTGTTTGCTGGCGACTGCTTTTGATGGATCTGGTGCTTGGGACGAACCAAGAAAACAGTTGGAATTCTGTTTTGTATGGAGTTGTCTCTAGAGATGGTGGCAATTGAGAGTAGAGGGGGTGGAGGAGGCTGGGGGCATCAGGGTGTTGCAACTTGCAAGTAGGTCGACAATGGTAGCTTGGGAGAGAATGGGTGTGAATCTTTTGGGGTGAGGTAGACTGCAACTCCTCATTATTGAACACCAGGGATAGTGTGTCTTCAACTGTGGGAGTGGAGAGTCTAAGAGAGAAGATAGTCTAGTGCTTAGATAGTATATAGTGTCATCTAGCTGGGCGAATTTTATGTAGAGGAGATTAAGTCTGCGTTTTAGGCGGTGGGCCATGGAGATGAAGGTATGGGGAGGATAGAGTCCACAGGGAGGGTGGGAAGATGTGTGGTGTGTGGTGTTGGTGTGTAGAAGGAGATTACATTATGCGGGTGTGTGAGGCGTAAGGGAGTGTAAGGTGCAGTGTATAGGAGAGAAGTGAGGTAAAATGTGATGTGTGTTCTTGGTGGGATCGTGGAAGATGGCCTCCTTGGTGGTGGCTGGATGAAGTGGAGACGAATGACAGTGTGTCAGTGTCGTGAGTGGATAAGGAGTAAAGTGAGCCATTGATGAGGAATTGTAGTCTGAGTGAATGAAGGGGATGCATGCATAGTCGGAGCTAGGTAGCTGTAGCTGAGAATGATTATTCAGGTGTGTGGTTGTCAGTGCGGTGATGTGGGGGTATGATTGTACAAATGGGGACTCATTATGAGAAGGGAGTCGTGGTGTAGTGCAGTGGTTCTCAACATTTTAACTTCTGGGGACCCCCACTTAATCATTACTGGAAGCCATGGACCCCCACAGAATCATTATTGGAATCCGGGGACCCCTCCACAGAGTCATTACTGGTCCCCATCCTAAGCACAGTCAATGATTTGAACGGCAAAACAATACACAAAAAACGCAGAAAAAAGCATTCAAACAAATACACAATAATGACACATTTTATTTCATTCAAAATACACATAAATAAGTAAAAACAGCTAAAATGTAATTTTAATTGAAAGGTTGGAGCATTTCTAAATTCATTTGAGGCTACTCATCATCCATACTATATTCTGTTTGATGCACCTGCGCTGCTCCCACAAATCAATCTGGGGATACTAATCAAATTTTTAGCCTCCAATTTCAAATTCCTTCACATATACGGTACGTTTAAAATGTTTCAATTGTACATTTAGGTTCTTTATTTATATACACTTTATTAATCTGTTAATATTATTTAATTTTCTAAGTAGTTGCGGACCCACTGAGGAGACTTCGTGGACACCCCAGGGGCCCTGGACCACAGGTTGGGAACCACTGGTATAGTAGATCGAAGGAAGAAGGGTGCAAGGTGGAGTGAGCAGTGGTCAATACATGAGGAGGTGTGCAGTGCGAAAGATCAAAGGTATTGTAGCAGGGGTGAGGAGAGAGGGTAGTGGT
Organism: Calotriton arnoldi; assembly: GCA_963921515.1. Taxonomy (NCBI): domain Eukaryota; kingdom Metazoa; phylum Chordata; class Amphibia; order Caudata; family Salamandridae; genus Calotriton; species Calotriton arnoldi. The sequence goes on along the minus strand of CAWUFW010005471.1, from coordinate 394,964 downwards.
GCACAGAGGAATAAACCACAGTAGGTCAGTGATAAGTGTACATGTTTGTAATGGGGGGCAGTGGTGTATGACAAGGGGATTATCATTGAGTGGGGGACTCCATGTGTGTATGTGGGAAAAGTGAGAAGGGGTGTGAATTGACACTGGAGGGTGTGATATGGTAGGATGGGTTGGTCTGTGTGTGGTTTGGTAGAATGGAGGTGTGCCTGTGGGGACTGGTTTGGGAGGTGGTGATTTAAAAAATGTTAGAAAATGGTACTTGGGAGGGTGGGATAGTAGTGCTAGCTAATTGTGATAAGGAATTTGTGGAGATTGTTATGCTTGCATTCTAGGGCCTGAGTGTTCTAATGTAAATAATGGAATGTGAGAGAAGTTCCGAGGTCGACAGTTGCTGCCTGAGTCTCAGTATTGCTGTACTGGTCTAATACTTTTACCAACTTTGCAGGAGTCATCTTCCTTTTGACTAGCGACGAGTAGCAACCTCGAGGGACCCGCATGTATGTGGGTCGTCAGGGCCACCAGAGGACCGCTAGGATATTCATGGAGTCACACAGGACATCCATCTGGGTGAATACTGCCTGAGGCGCTGGAGATGTGTGTGCACGGTGTCGCAGGGAAGTATGACATTGTGGAGGATCAACGTGGCTGCATTGTCAGGGCAGTGGTCGCTGCGGGCACTTTTGTTGAATTTTACCTGTAGTGCCACTGTGCGGCCACTCGCGCCATGTCTGCGCAAGCAGCGTTCCATTGCTGCATCACAATAGACTAGTCAATTTGTTGCGGAACCTAGAACTCATTGTAATACAATTTCTGTGAGTGGATTGTTATTGAAATTTTTCCGTAGAAGACGATGGTGAAAAGTCTAGCACTCTATGATGAAGCGTTAATCCAATATGGCGGATTTTTCAAAATGGCTGCCCATTATTTGAGATATAGGGTATAACTGTTTATATGCCCACGTGTGGTATCATTTTATATGTTTTTAGGGACGGGAAAGTCAAAAATAACATCAAAAATTGTTTCTGATGACCATAATATCAAATAATCGCGGAATATGTCAGATAGACAAAGTTTGTATAATTTTTCGTTGACTTATATGACAAAGTGTGAAGGAACGTAAATATTACAATTAACTTTTGAAATAAAAAGTTTGCTATTGTTTGTGTTTTGTTTTGTAACTTTGTTGTTATTGTTTGTTTTTTTGTTAATCAAAAATGTTTCATTTATGTGTTACAGGTTCTTGCGAGTTGCAGTGAGATACAGTGAAAATGGACGTAGAAAAGTGTTTCATTTGTGATGTGGTGTTTCAAGAAGATGACGATGTATCTGTACTCACTGAAAGAGGAGTGACTGGAATTCAAAAAACATGCAAGGAGAGAAAAATATCTAAGTTTCACGTTTGTGTTTGGCAGAAAGTTCACAAGAAATGTAGAGCGCGTTTTGTTAACTTGAAAACTCCGTTCCAGGAGAAAGAATCAGATCCCACAACTTCTCGTGTTCTACGGTCGTGTGAAACCCCGTTTGATTTTAGAAAAAATTGTTTTTTCTGTGGTACTGAGTTAAGTTTATACTTCAGGGAGAGGAAAAAAAATGAGTTGTTTAATGCACGAACAGTTGAATTCAAATCATCAGTTTTACAAAAATGCAACGAACGCAATGATGAATGGGCAGACAAAGTTAAGAGACGTATCCAAAATGTGTCTGATTTACATGCTGTAGATGCATGCTACCACAAACAGTGTTACGTCAATTTTTATACTGGAAAATTCATTCACGGGCAGTTCACTGAAAACCCTCCAATATCTTCAGGTCGACCAGAGGACTCAGTTCGCCAGGAAACCTTTCTTCAAGTAGTTAAATACATGGAGGAAAATGGTGAAGAACAAACTACTGTTAAAGAACTTGTTAATAAAATGCGAGAATTACTGCCAGAAGATAGCGAACCAAACAGTTCAAAGTATATGAAACAAAAACTCAAAGAGCATTTTGAAGATGAAATCTTCATAGGAACAGTTGCAGGGACTGCTGATGTCGTTACTTTTAAAAGTACAGCTGCTCATGTATTGCAAGAGTACCACAGTCATAGCCATGAAGATGTTGGAAGAGTATCGAAACAATCTCCTTATGGCAGCTGCTGAAATAATAAGAAATGATATTAAAGACATCCCTGTAGAACCAGAAACATATCCACCCATTGAAAACATGAGTAGTGTTGACTATAATGTGAGCTATATTCCTGATTCGTTAAGGCTCTTATTATCAGTTTTTGTTACTGATAAAACCAACAGAGAGAGAAAAGTAGCTTCTATAGGACAGGCAATTATGCAAGCTGTGCGCCCACGAGTCTTAGTTGCACCGTTGCAGTTAGGGCTGGCAGTTCAATTACATGACAACACAAGCTCGAGATTTGTAGTTGAAGCAGTAAATCATATGGGATTCTGCAGCTCCTATTCAGAAGTTCTTCGTTTTGAACGTTCAGCTGCAGCAAATGGTCAACATCCTGAAACAATTCTTAAAAGCTGAAAGAACAGGAAATTGGCATCTACATCTTGCAATGGTAAAGGAGATGCTACCTTTTTTGCAGCATGTGGCCATAATTTATATGCCAGTTCTGCACGACTGTATTATGAGAGAATGGTTGAGCTTGAATTTGAAGCTCCTGATGTATACACGGCATTTACAAATGGTCTGCATGTTGTCCGAAGAAGTGATAGGTTTTGGGGTGGCCTTTCCACTGATTTGGTAATTGAACAAGTTCTAATGAAGAATATAAAAGGATTCGGCGGAATGACCCATGGAAAAGGTATGACAGAACAGCAGCAGCTTGTCTGGGTTATGTCACGCCCTATTTGCGCCCATTTGAATGAATGCATGCAGGACTTTGCTTCAGTGAAGCATGCAGCAAGTGAGCAACATGTTACTATGACCAGTTCAAGAATTGAACGCGATAAAGGAGATACACAGAAAGTACTGGTATATGTAGAACAGCTCAATGTTTTTGAGCAAGACAGCAACCTGCGTAACATTGTCACGGGTGTTACTTATGGCAGTGATGTTAATCCTGAACTTGCAGAAGAAATTGGAAATAGAATTCTTAATGAGATGATGGACAAAAGAGTCTCTGAGTTCTCTTTCAGAAAAAGCAACCAGGTGAAGGTAATGAAATCAGTTCAATCTGTTAAATTGAAAGAAGAAACCTTTGTTATGGATCCTGAACTATTGTTTCAGCGCTTGTTGCTTTGTGCTCAGACTAGTGGCGTGGATTTGCAGGAGGTGTTTCGTTATGAGCTTTGCTCATACCCAGCTAGTTTATTCAATAAGCATGGACTTATGAGGGAATCTGGGAAGTCGCAGCTTGCCAATTATATTAAAGAGCAAGTACCAGCCGTTGCTAACATGCCCGAAAATATGCAGTTCGTCATTGATGGTGGGTGGTTACTACATCGCCTTCCTTGGAGTCCGAATCAGACATTTCATGAGCTGCTTTGTGCCTATGAGAGATACGTGCTAACAAAGTATGGCCAGGCAATAATAGTATTCGACGGATATGGAGATACGTTTTCTACAAAATCAGAAGCCCATCTAAAAAGAAACAGAGGTATTGTAGGACCTAAAGTAAATTTCATAACTTCTACCTCCATCGCCATCCAGAAACAATTATTTCTGAGTAATAATGGAAATAAACAAGCCTTCATTGATCAATTATCGCAAAAGTTACAAGAAGCTGGGTGTAAAACAAAGCAAGCTCATAGTGATGCAGACTTCATGGTCGTTTTGGAGGCTATTGAGTCGGCCAAAACTCATCCTACAGCCATTGTTGGCGAGGACACCGATCTTCTCATACTACTCCTTCATCATTTTCAAGAAAACCAATTTGATATTTTCCTTTGCCCAGAACCTGAGAGATCTTCCAAAAACATAACTGTGTATGATATTAGGAAATTAGCAAAAGCTTTAGGTAATGACGTCTGCTCTCACATCTTATTTGCTCACGCCGTATTAGGAGGTGATACCACCTCCAAACCATTTGGATTAGGAAAACGTGACTCCATAAAGTTGCTAAGAAAATCAGGCAGCTTCAAAGAAAGTGCTGCCGTATTCCAAACTTCACAAAAATCAACAGAAGAAATTAAAAATGCTGGTCTTCATGCTATTATAGAGTTGTATGGAGGAATAACAGGAGACAGTACACTACATGATATGAGACTTCGAACTTTCACTTCAAAGGCAACAAAATCAACAATACATGTGAAACCAGAAGTCTTGCCTCCTACAGAGGATGCCTGCAAATTTCATTCGCTCAGAGTATATCATCAGGTGCAGCAGTGGATGGGTATTCATATGGATCCATTACAGTGGGGATTTGAAGTGAAAGATGGAAGATTGGCTCCCATTAGAATGAGTCAAGCACCAGCACCAGATCATTTATTAAAATTTGTGAAATGTGGCTGTATCAAGAGTCAATGTGCGACTCTGCAATGTATATGCAAAAGACAGGGAATAGTGTGCACAGATGCGTGCACGGATTGTCGAGGAATAAGCTGTTGCAATTCCATGGAAGTGGACATGGACGATGATTGAAATCATACTATTCTTATACTGAGGAGTGCTGTTTGAATTTTTCTCTTTAACAATTTTCTTTTGTCAGTGTCATATTGAGAAGTGCTATATTATCTAGTTGAAATTTGTTTATCCTTTTCAAATGATGTTAAAAAATGTAAATAAAAAATAATGTCAAAACTATGTTTGGCATATTAACATATAATTATCGTTGTTTATTGTATTAATACCAATTTGATGTTATAGTCATCAGAAACAATTTTTGATGTTATTTTTGACTTTCCCGTCCCTAAAAACATATAAAATGATACCACACATGGGCATATAAACAGTTATACCCTATATCTCAAATAATGGGCAGCCATTTTGAAAAATCCGCCATATTGGATTAACGCGTCATGATAGAGTGGTAGACTTTTCACCATCGTTTTCTACGGAAAAATTTCAATAACAATCCACTCACAGAAATTGTATTACAATTAGTTATAGGTTAGCCCATTTTTTTAACTAATTTGACTAGACTACAAGCATTGCTGACTGTCTGCACTGTGCGGGTGACTTCAGCACGCACGTGTGTCATTGTGCCCATGTCAGTGGCCATTTTAGTAGGTTGGGACCTATTAATTCAAATACTAAGGATATACGGCATTCAAGCATGTAGTGTGCTGTATTTAATCCTCAAACCAGCCTGTTGTATCTAATGAACAGTGACAAGCACACCAAAAACTGTATTTTATTAGAAACAAACCAGCCTGTCGCATTGTGAAATAAATGGTGACAGGCACACCAGAGGCTACAGTACAAGCTGTGCAGTTGACAAATCAGGGGATATTTTCCTGTTAAGGCCAGTTTTGAAATTGACTGTGAATTAACCTAGGATATTTAGCCATGTGTCTAAGCAGCAACTCAGCATTGCCTGGTATCGTGGAGAAGATTTCTCCACCTCCGTCATTTTTGTCAGTTTTAGGCACCCTACCAATGAATTGGGAACGGTGGCATGAGGCATTCAAGGCATACCTGGAAGCCATTGATGGGGATACATTTACTTAAAAAAAAAAGCCCTGTTAGTATATAACTTAGGTGCTGAAGGTAGAAGTATTGTCAAAATACTTCCTTTGGGGACTTTAATGGTACGTGTTGGCATGGGGGAGATTCGAGATGGTGAAGTGGTAGATGATTATTCCTCCAACATATGTACTCTAAACATAATGTTTAACCCCAAAAAGAATGTAGTATTAGAATGGCACAAATTATTGCAGCGGTGCCAAACACCGGGAGAACCCATAGTTGATTTTGTAGCTGCGTTATGCACATTTGCTATAACGTGCAACTACCCTGATCTTAAGGATCAAATTATAAGGAACCAGTTCATTGAGAAAACGAATAACCAAAAAAATCAGGAAAGGTTGTTGTCTGCAAAAGATCTGAGTTTTGAAACGGCACTAGCAATCACCAGAAGTATAGAACACTCCCAACATTGCATGAAGGAAATGAGTGGAAGCATATCTACAAATGAGATTATTCAGATGGTCAAACATGCAGAAAAAGGAAATGTGAAAGTGTCTGATAAAACTCGTACAGTGAGTGGGGCAATGTCAAGACGTGTTGAAGTGTTGTGTCTTAGATGTGGGAGCAAATAACACGTGAGCAGTGCAAAGCATTGTCCAGCTGCAAATGTAGTGTGTTTTAAATGTGGAAAAAGGGGCCATTTTGCGAGAGTATGTAAATTATACAAAGGTCAGAAAGGCAAAATGACACAGTGGTCAGGTTAATTGAGGATGGCATGTCTGATGAGGACGAAGTATGATACTAATGCTGTCACCATCATCCCATAATGATGAGATCGAACAGGTATCATCTATGCATAGTGTAAAAAAAGGAAGCCTTCAGTGTGTGGCATCACTATAAACAACATTAAAATAAGAGTAATGCCTGATTCTGGTTCACCATGTACATTGATTGGTGAGACTGATTTCGTCAAATGGAATATTCCATGTTCAAATAATTCATGCGTCAAAATATTTGCATATGGGGTAAGAAAGTGGAGTTGTTGGGCCAATTTGAAGCTACTCTGGGTTTTGATAACAATACATCTAAGGGCACGATATTCGTGGCCAATAGTGGTTTTAACCAGCTGAGGGTGGAATGAGCAAGGAGATTTGGTAATAATTCTTGATCCTAACCATCCCGAATCAGTTTTGTTCATACAAAGCTTGTTAGAAATATGTAACAGTGATGTGTGCAATGTGGATGAATGCAAGTGGGTAACTAGATATCCTGGTGATTTGACAGTAGTGCTTGGGAAATTGAAAGGATTTAAACCGCATTGTATTAAAGGAAAATGCTGTACCTAAAGTGCATAAGGTGAGGCGTGTACCTCTCAGTTTAAGGGAGGAGCTCAAGTCTGAGTTGGACAAGTTATGCAAGTTAGGAATCCTTGAACCAATTGAAGGGGATCGTGGTTGACTCTGGTAGTTTTAGCATGCAAATCGAAAAAGACCTTACAATTATGTGTTGATTTGCGTGACTTGAATTCCAACATCTGGGTCGACCAGTAACCACTTACTAATATTAATGAATTGTTATCCACATTAAAGGGTACTGTGGTATTTACTACACTTGAAATGTCGGCGGATTACCACCAAGTTGAGTTGTGTGAGAAGTCAAGACATCTGACTTCCTTCATAACTTCTGAAGGGGCTTTCCATTACAGATGGATGCCATTTGGATTGGCTTCGGCATCGTCTGTATTTCAGAGGTTGATGAACAATTTGTTCAAGGGCATGTCTGTAGTATTGAGTTTCTAAGACAACAGTTTAATTTATTGAAAGGTTGGGTATTACCATGATGAAAAGTTAGAAAAAGTGTTGGTGATTTTGGAAGTATCTAGTTTAACTTTAAAAAAGGACAAGTGCAGGTTTTGTTGCAATGATGTGGAATACTTGGGACATCATGTGTCGAGTAAGGGGATTGAGCCAAAAATGAAAATACTGAAAGCTATCAAGAAAGCGCCCGCACCCTGTTACAAGGATCAGCTTAGGTCTTTCCTGGGCTTAATTGGGTATTATGCCAAATTCGTGGAAAAGTTTTCCAGCAAGACTGCGTGTTTGCGTGAACTGTTGAAGAAAGGCATAAAGTATGAGTGGAGTGGCCAGTGTCAGAATGTTTTTGACCTAATAAAAATGGAGATAATTTCTGCTCATTCCCCCAAACCAGTTGACACTTTGGATGTGTGTATCATCACTGCAGATGCCAGTAACCATGGTTTAGGTGCAGTTTTGATGCAGAAAACAGGTGATGCCAAAGAGGAGATCATTGCTTTCTCATCTAGGGCACTTCGTGGTGCTGTATCTACTTACTCTACTATCAAGAATGAGGCTCTTGGCTTGTGGTGGGGGGTTCATTATTTTAGGAACTTTGCGTGGGGTAACCAATTCTTCCTCTGCCCCGATTACAAGCCACTGGTGGAGATATTTAATACGAGCAATGGAGGGAGAGCAACTCCGTGTATTGCAAAGTGGCAGTACCATATGCAAGAGTATCAGTATAAGTAACATTTTTTTCCAGGAATTCGTAAATTTGCAGCCGATTGTTTGTCACACCTGCCTGTGGATGCTGAGGTGGATAAGGAGGTGGATGGAGAGGATGAGTTAGAGTTTATATGTTCTGTGAATATGGTTACTGGAGGGGCGTTATCTGAAGAAGAGTGGCGTGCAGCTGACAGTGAGGACAAGGTGTTACAGGAGGTTATCAGATGTGTGACTAGTCGTTGGCCGTACACACATGAAATGGAAGAGGGAATGGTCCCATTTTGGAGGTCTGCTAATGAGTTGTCTATTGTTGATGGAAATTTATTAAAGTGTGAGCGTTTGATGGTGGCCAAGAGTGTGAGGCCTAAGATTCTTGAACTCGCTCATAAAGGGCATATTGGTATGTGGGCAATGAAGCACAGGGTCAGAGAGGATTTTTGGTGCCCGGGCATAGACAGTCAGTGGAATATTATGTGAGAGAGTGCAATGCGTGTGTCCTAAGTGACAAGTCACAAGTTACTGTGCCTTCACCTGTAATGGCAGTGGTCAGTAGAGGAGTGTCGTGGCACAAGCTGGCGTTCAATGTCTCTGGACCTTTGAGGGGCTTTAGGAAGTGCACCTAAATATGCTCTACTATCGGTTGATTACATGTCCAAATGGACTGAGGTGAAATTCATTAGCAGTGTCAATTCGAGATCGATCATTAGTTTCTTCCAAGAGGTTTTCATCAGGGAAGGGTTTCCAAAGGAGTTAGTAACGGCCAATGGTGCCCAATTAGTGTCCAAAGAAATGAGTGATTTTCTCAAGACCTATGTCATCAAGCATGTCAGGACCTATCTGTATCATCCCTGCAGTAATGGCCTTGTGGAGAGAGTTAAACCGTGTAATTAAAGACTAACTCCAGCTAGCATTAAACAATGGGCTGGATTGGGAAAAGGTGATCAAGCACATTTTGTGGGTATGAGAACGACCACGCACATTAGTACAGGAATGTCAACCTTTTCTTTGTTGAGGGGTAGAATTGATTGCGAATAACTGTCTGAACAGAATTGATGGGAAGGAAGGCTCTGGATTGTGAGAAGGTGGATAGTGTGTTGGATGTACGTAGTCGTGTACAGGAAAAGTATAGCGCTAAGAGTGATGTGAGTTTCAGGACGAAAGTTGGTGTCTGTGTTGGAGATTTTGTGAGAGTCCTTATTACTCGCCATGTGAGGAAAGGCCATTCTAGATTTTCCTCCCCGATGTTGGTGAAAGAGGTGAAGGATCATGTAGTGATCCTGGAGAATGGCAAAGTGTGGAACAGAAAAATGGAAATCATGGTACCAGATCCAAAGGCTGGTTATGTTTGTGAGAAAATGGGAGTTGAAGCGTCCAAAACGATGGCGCAATGTATAAGCATTTGTGATGGTCGTCCTACCTCAATTGGAAAGTTTGTGCCTAAAAGATTTAATGGTTTTGTGGTGAATAAGTAACAATTTGTATCTAACATGTTAGGAACAATGTTGTAGTTGTATGATGTTAGGGTTTCATTATTTCTGTTCTTTTCTTTTGCAGTTTCTGTCTCTGCTCTTTTTATTCTTATTTCATTTATCAGTTTAGGATTGGGAATTATTGTGATATATATGTTTTATGCTTTTGTGTTTTCATTGTAAAGGGAAGGGGATATGTGGGGATTGTTATGCTTGCATTCTAGGGCCTGAGTGTTCTAATGTAAACGTTGGAATGTGAGAGAAGTTCTAATGTCAGCAGTTGCTGCCTGAGTCTCAGAGTTGCTGTACTGGTGGAATAAACTTACCAACTTTACAGGAGTCGTCCTCCATTTCAGAACTCAGTGTGGGTGCATTGCTGGCGGAGAAAGAGGGAGTAGGGGATAGGAGGTAAGTTTGGGAGTGTGAAGTAGACGTTAGGGTGTATGCTTGGGATGGTGAGGGAGGGTTAGTGGGGATAGGAGGGTGTTGAAATGTGGGTTGAGTTGTGCGTGAGGGGTTGGGTAGAGTGTGAGACAGAAGAAGCTCGCAATAGGACATTGAGCAGGATTAGCAATATGTGGTCAAATAACAAGAAACATAAGTCTGTGGACTGAATCAGAATCTTGCCATTATTGTAGATGGAGACAGTGATTGTTCCATTGAATAGTGATGAGAGGGCAATTCATAACTTGCAGGCATAAGTAATGTCTGTCGAAGATGTAACATTGAGTTTCTTTTGAAAAATATTAGTCCCGGATATAGTGTTACGAGTGTAGATGATGAGGTCAAGTTTGAGCTTCCCATATTCACCACCAAGGTATTGATCTACAAAGATGGTGTCTGGGAATTCCTCCAGGATGTTGTTTAAATCTTTTAACTGAAGTTTTGGAGGGATTTGGAGAGTATATAATCTTAAATGAGTTGATCCTACTTTCTCCATCGTGATAGACATTGTGGGAGATTTTGGGGAGGACAGGGTTGCCGGGGGGGAGTGTTAGTATCACAGGGTCGTGGATTGGCTAGGAGTAGGAGAATACAAGTTTAAAACAACCCAGGGTTTGCTTCCAATATTCAGTAGGTCTCTCTCAGGCGCCCTCTTGCTTTACTTCACTTTAGATTAGCTATTAAGTGTTCTCCATGTGAAACAGAATATTAATAGGTTCACTTCACTTCTCTTTGCTTCACTTTACATCAGCTACAAGGTGTTTGTCCATGTGAAGCAGAATATTGGTAGCAATTGACACTAACAAAATAGGGTCCAAGGCCTATAATTGCTAAGTTGGCTAGAGATCCATTTTTCCTTAGTGTAATGTGTTTATTTTAAGAAGAATAAGGTTAACACTACACAGGTAGGCAAGCATTTCAACACCCCAAAATATGGGTAGAAGCGCTTTGTAAGTGAAGAAATACTGTTTCACTTTGAAGGCCCTTTGTTTGTAAGGACGTTTTCCTAAAAAAAAGTCCCGTTTTGTTTCCTTGTGAAGCCCGACCATGCTAAAAGTGTAAAGACTTGATGGATGATCACCCTAGTTATGTATACAATTAGCCCTCTTTCTAAGGTGAATGGGCCTTGTTAAAAGTCATTGTTAGCCTTTATTCAGTTTCATTTAATTTGTACAGAAATCCAGGCGTCCCATTTATGTGTCTAAGTCAGGCTAGCAAGTTGGATGGCCAGTCCTCTTTCAGTTTCTGAGCCCGGCTAAAAAAGATGTCCTTCTCCCCTGTGCATCAAGGCCTCAAAGCATGCTGAATTGTGTACTTGGGAAATGGCGAGTTTGCCGTTATGGCGACGCTAAACATGTCCTCATATGCCTTGTTAGCGCGATTCATGCTGAACCCCCCCCGCACGATCCAGGAAGGGGTGGGCATGCTGCAGCAAAGCATCTCCGGAGGTCAGCATAACATTCCCTTGAGTGCTGAAGAGGACAGACAAGCAGCGTGAGCCTCAGTCATGCCACCACACAAGGCAGTGCCTGCACACAGACGCTTACCGTCTCAGGCGAGTATTTCTCTTTTTTCCATCCGTGTCTCCCCGGTCCACCGCAGCAGAAGTCAGCTGATTGTGTGGAGGGAGGTTCGGTGGTTAGGGTGACTCACTTCCGCTGGGCCATTTTCTCGCCGCCTTCTTGGAAGCGGGACACTCTAGTCTCCCTCCACCCATCCAGGCTTCTGCAGGGGACGCACGCAGCGGGCGCGCTGGTAGCGCCAAAAGCAAGCCCGTCTGCGCCCGTCGCGCCTGGACCGCGCCTAGCGCCCGTCCCCTTGGCCCTTTCTCGCAAAACACTGCAGGCGCCATCAGGTACTCACGAGATACACTAATGGCACTGAGATTAAATACCCCCACCATAACTTCCTGTCATCCCCCCTGCCCCAACCAAACTGGATGTCCTAGACTCAAGTCTGTAAGGAAGCCAGCGTCCATAGGAGCAACTGGCCAGCCGAATAGGAATGGCTCTGGCACTAACAGCTCAAACATCTCCTGAATGCTATTGAACACAAGATCTCTAGTTAAACACCAGCTAGAATTTTATGATCTAGTTCAAACGCAGAACGCTGATGTGACGTTTGTAACGGAAACATGGGCAGATGCTAGCTCTGGCCCAGATATAGTTGCAGCCACCCCCCGACTATGCCGTATATCGGCTGGACACACAGTTAAAAAAAGGAGGGGGGCTGGTGGTGTTCTATCATAACAACTTTAAAACCATATTCGAGCCACTAACTACCTCTGGTTTTGAGGCCTTAGCCTTCTCGGTACAGCCACCAGATTCACTGGCAATTAAGGGAATGTTAGTATATCGTCCTCCAGGACCAAGGTGTGGCTTTGCTGACAAGCTCAGGATGCTAATGAGAATCTCCTGGTGTTGGGAGATTTCAGCCTTCACCTGGAAAAGGAAACTGACCCAGATTCACAAAAACTAATTGATGCAATGAACGCGTTTGGACTATCTCTAATTACCAAAGGTCCAACTCACAGGGCTCGACACATGTTAGATGGAATTTTCTCCAATTACGCTCCCACCACCTTACTTCCATCTTACCCACTGACTTGGTCTGACCATTGGGTGGTTAAGTGGCTGATAAAGATCGAGAAAACCATCATGCATAGAAACTCCATCCAGCAAATTTCTGGGGAGAGCCTGGCATAAAATACGGCCAGCTGAATTGGGAGATGCTATTACCTCCGATCCATGGCAACCAGGGATAACCTGGAACAAAGTGTTGAGAATTTTACACTCTGGCTAAACTCTGCATTGGATATAGTAGCACCAATCATTCATAAAACCACAGTAAAAAAATATCCCACCCCTGGTACAATGAAAACCTCAGGCTATCAAGGCAAGACTGTCGTAGACAAGAACAAAATGGAGGAAAAATTATGAGGTGGAGGAGAAAAATATCTATAAAGCTAGATTAGCCAAGCATAAAGAGATTATTCTAGCAGCAAAGACCACATACTACTCGGAGCATATAAAAGCAGCCTGTGATACAAACAAAACACTTTTCTCAGTGATAAAAGAACTGGTAATACCAACGAGTCCAAGTCATGCAGTCATAAATCAAAACGTTTGTGAAACACTGGCAAACGTCTTTAAAAAAAAAGTTGTTAATATTTACAATACATTCACTGCAAAAAAAGCAGACAATCATCAGGTTGGGCATGTTCCAACTGACCTGCCGGGTACAATCAGCTTCTACACTTTTAAGGCCCCCTCAGTGGAACAACTCACAGAGTTAATTCCTCTAATTAAATCCGGTGCCCCACATGATCCCTGTCCCCATAGTATAATGCACATGATACCTGTTCAAGTGGCACAATACCTGGGACAAATCCTTAATAACATGTTCGTCGGAGGGATCTTCCCCTCCCAGTGGAAACTTGCCTCGATCCTCCCCCTATTAAAAAAAGACAATTTGAACGCCCTGGACCCCAATAACTACCAACCTATTTCAAGACTCCCTTTCACCGCCAAGCTGGCAGAGAAAGTTATGAATCAACAGATCTCTGAATATATAGAGGTAAGCTCTCTGCTAGACGACACGCAGCATGGTTTTAGAAAAAATCATAGCACAGAGTCCGCCCTGGTGGTAGCGACTGAAGATATACGAGAAGTACTTGACAGAGGGGGGACGGCGGCGCTGAGCTTGCTGGATCTCTCCGCTACGTTTGATACGGTCAGCCATGAGATCCTGGCTGACCATAAGCGAGGCCTGGGGATAGAGGGCACAGTGATGGATCTCCTGAAATCATTTATGGCAAATAGACAACATAATGTGCCAATGGGCAAATTCGTCTCTATGCCTTTTTCCTTGCCCTGTGGAGTTCCCCAGGGCTCGGCATTAAGCCCAACTCCATTTAACCTCTATGTTATGCCACTTGCGTCAATTATCAAAGACTCTGGTTTTACCTTAGCATCTTACGCTGACGACACCCAAATTGTGGTGTCATTAGCAAATTGTGAAAACAACCCGGGTGAGGCATTCAGCTCATGCATGAGTAAGGTGAGCAACTGGATGGATTGCAACTGCCTGAAATTGAATGCCTCAAAAACTGAGGTTATCATTTTCGGCAATAAACCCTCTCTTTGGACACCGGACTGGTGGCCTCCAGACTTGGACTCACTGCCTACACCTTCAAGTAAAGTAAAAAACTTAGGATTTTTGGGAGACAGCAAAACTGAAATTCAAGGACCAAGTTAACAAAATTACATCTGCCTCTTTTTGCTCCTTAAGGCTTATAAAAAAGATCGAAAAATTCTTGCCTCCCGAACTTCTGAAAACAGTAACCATGGCACTGGTCCTTAAAAGGATTGACTACTGTAACCGGAAACAGCGTTTACAACGCTGTCATTACATCGCGTGCTATTACAACGCGGTCGTTACAACGACCGCGTTGTTAGTACGCGATGTAATGACATCGCAAGTCATTACAACGAATTCCAGTAGAGGGCGCTCAGGTATTGGAAATGATTTCCAACACCTTCCCTACTGTTGCGCAAACTGGAGTAGGAATAGTATATAATACTATTCCTAAGTCCAGCGCGCCCCCTACTGGAAGTCGTTGTAAAGACTTGCGATGTAATACATCACGTACTAACAACGCGGTCGTTGTAACGACCACGTTGTAATGGCACGCGATGTATTACATTGCGTTGTATTGTGCCATATTCCTACTGTAACAGTCTCTACCTTACTCTTGCATCAGGTCTTTTGAAGAGACTACAAACTTTGCAAAACGCTGATGCTTGTTTCCTCTTCAAGATACCCAAATATGAATCGGCCAGAGGTGCCATCAGGAAACTACACTGGCTGCCAGTTAGACAACGCTGTAAATTTAAAGCACTCTGTCTGGCATTCAAATCTCTGCACGGACTCGGGCCAGACCATTTTAAGAGGAAATTCAAATGGTATGTACCAGCAAGGACGCTTCGCTCAGGCTCTGCCATGAACCTGATAGTCCCCCCATTTAGGAAGGCCACTTGGGGGGGGGGAGAGTTTTTTCAGGGCTACTGCGATGCTCTGGAACAGTCTGAGACTGACTCTGAAAACAGCCCCCTCCCTTCTCAGTTTTAGAAAAGCCTTAAAAACCTGGCTCTTCACACAGGATTAGAAGGCACCTTGCACACTCGCTCAACCCGCTGCAGACATTGCCACTGCCCTAGTTGGATTTCTGTAGCACCAAGACGCCTCCGGGCATGAGCTGCGCTCTATAAATTACATTTACATTACATTGTACATGAGCCAGCGAGGGACCTGGGTGTCCGCAGGGCAGGCGAGTAGACAGTTTTCTAGCATTTGCGACGAGAATTTTAGATTCTATTAAGGACACAGAGGCGAGGGTTATGCTTCTCAATCTTTACTACTCCCAAAATAGCAGCCAATGGAAAAAACAGTAAAAACATTAGAACACTACATATCCCATGAGGCTTTGACTCACGCCTCCTATTAACCCACCAATAGCCTCTTGGTATCATGTACAAAATAGAGAGGCCCCATCTTCCTGCCTCTTTCTTTGCAAACACGCAGTCCAACGAATAAGAGAACTATGTCCATAAAATGAACGAAAGAACAGTTCCACAGTCTTTCAACGGAGAGTTATCAAAGTCCAGAACATCACATCTCAACAGAAGAAAATACGAATACAGCAACTAGAGTCATGAACAGAGTCTGCCGGAAACAGCCTTGCACAGGGGCTTTAGTTGTGTTTTGGTTCTGAGCCTGAAAAGAAAATTAACATGAATCTCATCTCGACATAAGTTGAATCACAAGGGCAGGCCAAAAGAAAAAGTCTGTACATAGCAGATACTTTGATAACAATTATATCATAAATCTTACCTGTCCCAACGGGTATCAGGGCTCAACTGATGTTTCCGTGAAAGCGAGATGCAAGAAATTGAAGAACAGGTCCCTCCGTCCCCTCACCACTGATAATGCCCAACGTGGGCAAAGCAAGACCAGTCTATAGGGGGGAAGGGGAAACAAGGGAAAGAGAGTTGAAGAGGTTCCCTTGGGGTCACCAGGGCAGCAAGGAATCGTCAGTGGAGGTGGTGTGGATCCCTGTAATAGAGAGCAAGAATGAGGCCCTGCAATGGCGATAGTAAATAACAACGTTTTATGTCACTAAGGTAAGTAACTGCATTCGCTACCTGATTACTCCCCTCTTCCACTAATATCCGAAAAGCAATCTCTCAGGAGCCAGAGTAATTCTATAAACAAGAAAAGAAATACACAGGTAAAGATAAGCAGGAAGATACCTTCCTCTATTTAATTAGGAGTGTTGTGCGACATCCTTACCCATTATGTAGAAAAGGAGAAAAGAAAAATATAGCCCAAAATGGTATCTCTATACATTTGTTCAATAGCCAGAACGATACATGTATATATCCAATTTGTGCATTTGAACCAAAACAAAAATGCAAAACATATGCAGGCTAAATGTGGCTTCCTTATTTTTCAGGAAGCTAACCACAAACTGCTATTTCCAAAGTGCAGTCTTCTCAAGAAGCAATAAAAATGAATACAGATGTCCTTAGGAACGGCCAAGGGGAACATACGTCAGATAAGTAGTGTCTTTTTCCTATTTAGCAACACAGAGCAGCGCAAGCACTTTACCATACAAGTAGAGCCTTATGCAACAGTAACTCTGTTTGTTTTTTCTTCTTTCTTGCAGCACAGGACGAGAGGAATAGAAGAATTGCAGGGAGCCGGAAGCGGTGAGTCAGTGATCCGGACGGGAACGGAGATGCTTGCAGACTAGAACGTGAAGCGCTCCTTACCTCCACATGGGCCGTTTTATTCCCGTGTTGCTTTGCCTGCGCTGCAGCTTGCCGCGGGCCCGGAACAAACTCGACAATGAGTGGAATAATCCTCAATTCCGTGTCCTTAATGGAATCTAAAATTCTTGTTGCAAATGCTAGAAAAGTTTCTATTCTATAGCAGGACCGGAGTCTCTGATTATGCTGGGTCAATGCTCCCCAACCACAACAGAAGAAACATGTACAATAGGTTTATAATAAAAAATCTTAAACATAGAACCAGATGACCAATCAAAAGCACAAAGAATATCCTCTAGTCTAGACCGAAGAGCAAAAGCCTTAGATGCCATAGCTCCTCTAGCTGGAAGAGCACCATACATGGAATTGTCAATCCCAGCTTCTGACATGACCCAGTGGACCCAACAGTCAAAGGTTTGCTGAAACTGTACGGAAAGTTTTTTGATTAGCCAACAACAAAGGGCCTAAAGGGTCAGCCCTATTTGCTAAACATATTTTACAGCAGATAACTTCACATTGTGGGGAAACACAGGATAATCAATGGACTAGGACATAGTATTTGTCCTTCTTGAAATAAGAAACGAAACACCTTCAGTAGAAAATAACCTACCTGCAAGGTCCGGTTGGACTGTGTAATGAGACAGTTCTATATGATAGCCTCAAAATGTATAGAGTACCCAGCAATCTGAAGTGATGCTGGCCCAATTGTGTGAAAAATGCCTTAGTCTGCCCCCCAGAGGAAGACATGAAGGATGAAAGGGGTTTTTTACCTGGAGACTGGTTGTCAGAGTTGCGATAAACCCTGGTGATTCCTGTGTTAAAGCGACCCCGGTATCCTCTGGATCTGGTAGGGTAGAAGCCCACCTGGGTTGGATCCTGATCATAACCCCTGCATCTGGGGTTGAAACCTCGTGGAGGATCTTGTTGTTTGAAGCGGCCGGTCGAGTGTCCTCTGCCACAACCGGCCCGGCCAAAAAGGGGGTTGAATACTCGCTTCAGAGAGGATTGTGACTTATCAAGGGAGGTAAAAGTGTTGACAAGTTTGACAATGTCTTTCACGAACCAATCACCAAATAACTGCCCTTCCGCCAGTGGGCCCAGGTCAGCAGTTGCTAATTCTACCAGTTGTGGATCAATCCGCAGTAACACTGATTTGCAGCATTCGGAAGCTAACGCACAGTTAGCATTGCCCAGGAGGCATGTCGCTCTCTGTGTCCATCCAGCAAGCACTTCGGGGTGAAGAGGGGCACCTGTTTCCTGTGCATGGAGGGACAGTTCAAGGATCTTAGCCAAGGGGCCGGAAAAATCAAGAAGTTTATCTTGCAGGCCCAGAGGGCTCTATCAATGCCCTTCTTCAGGTCTTTGTTATATTTCTTGAGAAAGGTCAGCATGGAGGTATCGATGTCAGGGGTGAGAGCAGTTTTGTGAGGGATATCAGGCCTAGGGTATTCAGATTTTAGACAGAACCTTGTCAAAGCCTTTGATTTAGCAAGTCAAGAAACTTCACATATTCAGTTTAGTCTACATTAAATTGTGCTAATATAACGTGTAAAATATAGACTTTTTAAGCATACATTCATAAGAGACAATAAGATGTCATGATTCTAGTTTGACTTTGATGCACTTGAAATCATTTAGTATGGTTCACAAATAATACGTGTTAGTATAACAGACTTCTACCTTTTCGAATATACATTCATGTAAATACATTTAAAATCTTAATGAATTTAAATCGTTCTGAGGGCACTTCATTGGTACATGATGAAATACAATCTATGGAAGTTTCATGAAAGCATCATTGATTTGGAATATGTGGCACCTACTTTTCTTTTGTCATTCTCGGTGCGCACGCTTACACAAGAAAGATATATTTATTTTGAATTCTTCATCATATTCAGGTTAAACCTTGATGATTAACTCGTTTTCATTAATTATACACACATATAAATGATATTATAATATGATTAGAGATAAACTCCATAACATGAGAGTTCACCATTTACACATTTTCTAGCACACATTAATAAAATATAGTTTGTTTCTTTAATAATTCACACTCTACTTTAATTATTCGAATATCATCTAAGCTACACTTTTTCTGCATACTTTTACGATGCAGTAACTAAAATTCTTTTCTTTTCGTCATCTTTTCTATAACGTGTAGTTGGTTCACGTTTATTAATTTTCTCTCAGAAAGTGTCATGATCGTTTTTCTCAGGTCTCTAAAGTTTAAATGGGTGGCCAAGATGACGGGTGGCTAGGACGTCTTCACTGATCGCTCTGAGCCGCCGCCGACTTCAGCACCTGTCAGAGTCCACCGGCATCCTCTCCTTGACAACCTGAGAGAGCCGCAGGCTGCCGAAATCAGGGTGCACCCGCCGGAACCTGCAAACGCAGAGTGGGCACTCTACTGCGTAGCGTCTGGGCTGCCGGACGGAACAGACGGCTCCCGGACCCAGGTGCGGCCTACGGTGTGGTCCTGGGACAGGGCCGGGCCCTGGGCTAACGGCAGACCTCAGGTGAGGGCGGCGGCTCCAGGGAGGGGACCTCTCTGCTCTTACCGGCGCTCGGCATCGATGGTGGGCCCCCCCTCTCGCCATTGCGAGCCCGACAGAGGGCAAACGGCACCCGGGCGGCTACAGTGAGGGCAAGCTGGGGGAAACGGAGGCCTCCATACTTCAGTGCGACTCCTGGAGAGGCCCCAGCAGCTACTGCAATACCCCCAAAGGCAGGCGGCCCCCAAACGGGGGTTACCCGATGCAACATTCGCCTGCGGCCGCCAAAGTCTCCCCCGCCGACCCCCCGCTGCAAAGCATACTCAAGAGGAGGGAGCCGGGGCCTGCCGCAGAGGATGCCTGACGGAGGGCTGGATTCCCTGAACTCAGGTGCGGTCCGAAACGTGGTCTGAGGCCGGAGCGGAACTCCGCGTCATACAACGGACCACAGCTGGGGAGTGTGGCTTTGAGGTATCGCGCAGCTCAGCGCTCTGCCAGGTTGAAGATCAGGAATCTCTGTTGTGGCCCACATTGTGGTACTGGGTCAAAGCTGGGCCAAAGCTGGCCTACACAGCGCATGACCGACCCCCGGTGGACCCCGCGGCTTGAGGTACTGGGGTGAATGTATGACATTGTTCTGCATTCTGTCCATCAATTGTTGTTTTTGCATTTGTCACCCCGAGTGGGACGGGTATGCCCAGACATGGGTCCAGTGCTCTCCATGCTACTGGAGTCAAGCTATCCTGGCTGATGAGGGTTGAAAGCCCTAAACCGGTCCTAGGATGCTTGTTTCCAGTCCAGGGAGGACCTGGCCTGGCAGTTCGGGCTGGACTGTTCCCATTGGGCGCAGGGTCAGGACTGATTTGCAGATGGCTGGGTCCAAACTGGAATGGCATGGTGAGCAAAAAACGATGAATTTAGGCCCAGATCTTTGTACTGGGGTGAATGTATGACAATGTTCTGCATTCTGTCCATCAATTGTTGTTTTTGCATTTGTCACCCCGAGTGGGACGGGTATGCCCAGACGTGGGTCCTGTGCTCTCCATGCCACTGGAGTCAAGCTATCCTGGCTGATGAGGGCTGAAAGCCCGAAACCGGTCCTAGGATGCTTGTTTCCAGTCCTGGCCTGGCAGTTCGGGCTGGACTGTTCCCATTGGGCGCAGGGTCAGGACTGATTTGCATATGGCTGGGTCCAAACTGGAATGGCATGGTGAGCAAAAAAACGATGGATTTAGGCCCAGATCTTTGTACTGGGGTGAATGTATGACATTGTTCTGCATTCTGTCCATCATTTGTTGTTTTTGCATTTGAGGTACAGAACCTCATCGCGCTTCCTGGTGCATTCTGCAGGTGGTGTTCCCCCCCTCCGATCAGCGCAGGCGGCCCTCGAGGAGGGCCCTGCGGACCGGTTCCCCTCTGGCTAATTGAACACACATGCACCTGGGGCCGGCGCAGTCTCTCCCCACCCCACCCATGCCAAGAGGACTGCACAGGGAGAGAACAAGACTTAAGCAAGCGTGAACAGCCGCCCTGGGAGAGCACCTGAGAGGGGTAACGTGCAGCCTGGGCCACATATCTACACAATGCGCTCCGGGCTCCGGCGGTGGCTGGCGGTGCACGGCCAGGGTCCTGCGCCCTCTAACGCACTGAGTGAGCAGTACCCCTCTCCCCTGGTCGCCATTAGCACAGCTACCTGTTAGCCAGGGCGCACACACAGAAGACGAGAAGCGGGATAGGGGCGGGCGGGGGTTGTCCCTTTGCTTGTTGCGCCACCAGCCCCAGGGCGCCTGGCTACCAGGCTTCCCAGATACACCACATCAGGACAAATCGAAAGGAGAGAGCCATCCAGAGGGAGGCCCGGGGGCCGGGATGATCCCAGCGCCAAGAACTATCAGTGACTCAGCAGCATGGCTGTGAACAGATCCAAGAAAGATCACTCCCTCAAGGAGATGTTTGGCAAGCAGGGAAGCTTCGCCACGGAGGACAGACACACAAGTGCAGGCGCTGATTCCAAATCGGACCCCGAAGATGGGCAGGGTCCGGTGACTAAGGCCTTCCTGGAATCGCTATTCACCTCCCTGCGAGCCGACTTGCAGGTAATGAAAGCAGAACTAGTGACAGATCTGCTGGAGGTATGGTGCGACAGGGACGAGGTGGGCGAAAGAGTGGCCATGCTGGAGGACAGGGAGTCCAACCGAGTGGAAGAACTTGGATAAGTACAACAGGAAGTCCTGAGACTATAAGAGCAGCATCTGGACCTCCAGGCACATAACGAGGACTTGGAGAACCGCTCACGGAGAAAAGACATAGGTGTCAGGGGAGTACCACCGAAAGCAGAAAGGTCCAACCTAGGAGAATACGTCACAGATCTCTTCCGACATGTCCTGGGACACACAGAGGAATCCACTCAGCAGCTAGACCGGGTCTAGCGGGTGGGACCCAAACGGTCAGGAAAAGGACCCCCAGTGGATATATTGGTGTGCGTGCACGATGTTCAAATTAAGGAAGACATCCTCAAAAGAGCTCGAGACGCGCACTCAATCCAGTTCAAAGGCCACACACCAGTGCTATTTCAAGATCTCTCCTGGATCACCTTACAAAAATGCAAGGTCTTTCGCCCAATCACAGAACACTTACGGAAAGCCAACATACCATATGCATGGGGGCACCCCTTCTGTGTCATCTTCCGCTACGAGAGAGCCCTCCCTCAGGGAGGCCTGCACCCTATTGCACATTGACACGCCAGAGGGCACAGAGGAGTGGCCCTCCTCCCCAGGTGCCAACAAAATGCAGCCACAAACATGGCAAATAGTCAAGAACGCTCAAAACAGAGCGAAACCTGACCCGGACACCATCTGCAAAGAAAGACAAGCGGTCCTGCAGACCCTCCCGGCCAACTCTGCCCTCTCGGAGGCTTCGTGAGATAGGGGTAGCCTAGCTCCATAAGGTCGTAGAGGAAGTCAGGTGGTGTTAGCGACAACGGCGGGGCAACAGGAAGATCGAAGACACTGAAGACGTCACCCTTACCACCAGTCTCCTGGATGATTCCGCAATACCACGAAGGATTCCCTGGTGGGGTAGACATGTCCTCTATGGCCACAGACCACCCCAATCCACTGGAACAGACGAACTTTGGTCATCAGTTATTATTGTTGTTGTATCCTTTATATCAGTTGTGGGTATCTTTCTATCTTCTCTCATTTCTCTCTCCTCCGCACCAGCCTTCTTGTCCATTGTGCACTAATGGCATCAAGACCGGAGTCTTCGAGCGCTCCCCTCCCACACCACTAGAGTGACGCAGGCATAACAGGATAGACGATGCATGGCATCCCGCAGCCACATGGCACAATCCATTCATATATTAAGCCTTAATGTAAGAGGCCTAAATAGCCCAGTAAAGCGCAAGGCGATCTTGTCTTTCTTGGAGCAATCGGGCTGCAATGTCTGCATGCTCCAAGAGACGCATCTCTTAGCTAGGGACCCTCACCGCATGCGCTCCCCGTGGTTCCCACGACAGTACTGGTCATCAGGCACAACTAAAAAGAATGGGGTAGCCATACTGCTCGCCCAGAAGTTTCACGGGAAGGTCACCTCCACATTTATGGAAGTCAAAGGCAGAGCACTAGGGATCAGACTACAGTGGGGATCCATGCAGTTCACAGTGGCCTCCCTATAGGCACCGAATGATAATCAGGAACACTTCCTCATGAACGCTCTTAAACATGTCTTAACCTTTCCAGACCAGGCCTTGGTGATAGGAGGCGATCTCAATCTAGTCATGGACACAAACTTAGATCGCTCAAGTCAGCGCACAACACAGTCAGGGGCTCTCTTGCCCGGCGGGCTGCAATGGCTAACCAACAGCTCGATTATAGACATTTGGAGACACATGCACCCTGCCACCAGAGACTACACATTTTACTCAGCTGCCGATAAATCCTATGCCCGCATAGATCATTTGCTAATAACAGATGCCCAGAGGGACTGTGTGGGAGACACTACCATTGAGCCTTGCTCGCCGTCTGATCATGCCGCAATCACGCTATTGTGAACCTCGGCGCTTTCCAAATCCGCCCATCTTGATGGCTATTACGAGACGCCATGGTACAATCTGACCAGACGGTGAAAGCGATACACATGACTATCATAAACTATCTTAACATTAATGACCGCGAGGAGGCCCGTCTCGCTCCAGTATGAAAGGCACTAAAATTAGTAGTGCGAGGCGAACTGATAGCGATCTCTGCGGGAGCGAATAAGATGAGAGTGGAAAAACAGAAACAGATAGAGGCAGCAGTAGCAGAGCTCGAGTCAATACATAAGCGCACAGGCGCCCCCGTGTGAGGAGGGGACTGGAAAGGCAATGCTTAACCCTACGACTCCTCGACCTAGACCGAGCAGAATATGCCCTGCTGCGCCCTCAGCATAAATTCTTTATTAGCGGCATCCGCTCAGGCCGTATGCTAGCCCACAGACTACGCCACAAAGAAACCTCGGGAACGGTTGCAGTGATCCAGACCCCCTCTGGGATAGAGGCATGCTCAGATCCCGAGATTGCTGAGGCTTTCAAGCTTTCTACAGTAGGCTATATGTGGGGGAGGACTCTCCCTCCGGCGATGTAGATTCATATATTCAGGAAGCGCAGCTAGCACAGCTTCCTTCTGAGATAGCTTCCCAGAAAGACCGCCCCATCCAAGTAGATGAAGTGATTTCTGCAATAGTACGCCTTAAACTCTCCAAAGCACTGGGCCCCCATGGTTTCACCCCACTGTTTTATAAAAAGTTCTGTCATATCCTAGCACCTCTGTTGGCACAACTGATCAACTCATTTCTCGACACAGGGCGCCTACCTGACTCATTATCCGAGGCTTCTATCTCGGTTATCCTAAAGCCCCACAAAGATCCTATGGAGTGTGCCTCATACTGCCCCATATCACTGCTCAATACGGATGCGAAAATATTCACGAGCATTCTGGCAGCACACCTTAATCCCCTCATGGCCAGCCTGATCGACCCGGATCAAGCCGGGTTTATCCCCTCGAGGCAATGTGGGGACAACACAAAACATCTCATACATCTCACAGATCTCATATGCCGGTCCCGGAAAGAGGCTCTACTACTCTCTGTCGATGCTGAAAAAGCATTTGATAGAGTCCACTGACCTTTCCTATTTAGCACGCTATGCAGGTTTGGATTTGGGGACAGGTTTCTAGCTTGGACGCGTTGCATATACAACGCCCCCAGAGCTTCGATTAAGGTCAATGGGTTCTCCTCCAGGCCCTCCCCCATATGACGGGGAACGAGACAGGGCTGCCCCCTATCCCCGCTGCTCTTTGCGCTCTATATGGGGCCGATGGCACAAAGAATCAGAGACAACCCATTGATTACGGGGATCCGGCTTGGGGCAGACACACACACCATAAGCGTATATGCTGATGACGTGGTCATCTCCCTAACAAATCCCACGACCTCCCTCTCCGCCTTAGTAGAGGAATTCATATGCTTTGGCGTCGTCTCCGGGTTCAAGGTCAATCTCACAAAGTCCCAGTCCTGAACCTCTCTGCCCCCCAAATCCATAGTAGCGGCACTGGGCACGCAATTTCCCTTCGTCTGGGCCGAGGACACTATACCATACTTAGGCTTTCACTTGGCTCGTACACCAGAAGAAACGCTGGCGGCTAACTATAGCCCTCTATTGGCACAAACTAATAAGACCTTAGCTACCTGGTCCAGGGAGGGCCTCTCGTGGGCTGGGTGCATCGCCGCAGTCAAGCTGACGATCTTGCCGTGCATATTATTCATATTTCAGACCATTTCCTTGTCCCCGTCCCCAGTGACCTTGCGGTATCTTCAAAGCGCCATCAATCGCTTCATATGGGGTGGCAAGCAACCTTGCCTTAGCTTCCACCTTGTTGCCAAACCTAAAGCGGAAGGAGGAATGGGTGTTCAATGGTTTTGAGATACTTTCAAGCGTCCCAACTATGCTATATATTGGAGTGGAATCGTCCCCTTTCAGAGAAACATTGGTCCTTCATGAACCAAACAATTGCGTGAGCAAATATATGGAGAGAGATTTGGCTTCACCGCAAGCACAGGGCTTGGGGGCTCTACTCCTCCCCAGTAACTGCAACCACCTTAAAGGTATGGAATGCTACGGCACTTCGGCATGGTTTCACAACGTTCCCTTCCTTGATGACGCCAATGGTGGATAACCCGGACTTCCCCCTGGCTGTAAATCCGAAATATTTCAGCGATGGCATGAGCAGGGCTGCAAAAGGGTAGGCTCAATGTTTGACCACAACAAGATCATTCCCTTCAATCAACTTCAGAGGGAGTACGCGTTACAGGCGGCTGACCTCTTCCCATACAATCCGGTACTACACTGGGTGACCTCACCGGATATGAGGCCGGGAGCATCTCGCCCAATGACCTGGTTTGAAAAATGGCGTATAACCAAAACTGATGATAAACGCGTCATTTCGGAACTATATGTTCTCCTCTCAGCTACCCCTATAGCATTCAAATCCAAGGGGCAGCTGAGATGGGAGGAAGAACTGGGCCGAACATTATTTGAAAAAGAATGAACCCACCATATGGCGCATGATTCGTCGAGCATGGAGGCGGCCTACAAAGACTGCATGACTGGAACAAAGATCGCTCGGCATCCTGCTGGTGAGAGTGCGGGCAGATAGGATCCCTGATACACCTTCTATGGCATTGCCCCAAACTGGTTAGGTATTGGGAAATGGCCCTTGACGACATAGACAAAGCTTTAAATACGGCTATCCCACGCTTCCCGGCCTATACCCTATTAGGTCTCCCCAATCCCCTGACCTTTCCCTTGCGCGCACTTAGAGGGAGGCAAATAACCTTAGCTCTCAACATCGCAAGACTGGTCCTGCTAGCTAATTGGGGCACTGAGATAGTTCCAGACCACACTGCGTGGCTGAGGAGATTGTGGATTACATTAGCCATTGAGCGCATGTCAATGATGCTCGACAACAGGGCTGAAACCTACAGCGAGTTATGGGCACCATTTATCACTATCCTTATCACTATAATTAAGGGAAATGACTTGTCCCCAATTTTTACGAATCCTGCACCTAACATCTAGCGATCAGAAAGTAACCACATAACCACGTTGTGGAGCACTAGTCGTGTCTGTGCTCGGATACAACCCCGGCTGGGTACCGGGGACACAAAGTCTGATCACATGGTGGTGCGGAGAAGGTTTAGGGTGAGGGAAGGGTGTGGGCTAGGGCGGGGTGCTTTTCTTTGAGTGTTTTTTGTTTCTAATTTTAGATACACATGGCTATATCACAGTCATTGCACACTGCTTATCACAGGCTTGAACTTTCTTTTCAAGAGACTCGCTGCCGGCCTCCAGGTTGTAGGCACATAGCTGCGTACCTCCCATTTGCATTTTATTCGCTGCCGGCCAGTGGTTGTAGGCATAAGCTGTGTCATGGTGTGTCTACATTCAAATAAAAAGAATTGTTCCATGAAGTTTAAATGTAATTTCCTCTCCAACACCCTAAATCCAAATATTCCAGATATCGCTTGACACTAACAAGCGAATTGCATAGCATTAATTATGGGGGAAAGGAAAATTATTGAAAAACACTCAGGGGAGTCCACAAATAAGGAAGTCACCAAGATTCCTTTGAATAATAATAATAATACGAGAAATTGATAATCTTATTGAGAACGTGAGACAAATATTTTGTCCAGATAACTCCAAGTTAAATGATCACACAAGAGAGAAAACAAAAGTTGCCCAGTTATTTACAAAAAAAGATCAAAACTAGAGCACCACTGACTCCGAGGCCTGTTTGCCCAGACACTGAGACACTTATCCCTGCTAGTGGCGATGGAACAGCTCTTCAACCACAAAAGGAGCCTTATGTCCCTTTTGAACCCCAGATACTCTGCGCTAATCGATACACCCGTTGATTACATGTGACCAAAACAGAGCAAAAAAATCCTTTTGAACAGCAGGCAACAAACAATGTACAAATCCTGTTCAGCCGAGCTGTGCACTAAATGAGTTATGGGACATTATTAATGTCATGAAAGCTGAGATAACGGACCTGAGAGCCAAGGTATGCCTGCTATCTGAACAAGGTTCTTGACCCCCTCAGCTTCCTGTGTCTGTGGGCCCACCTTTAGAAAGAACGAATACTCGAGCGATATAAATTATATTCTGCTAGAGCTGCATTCACGGGCAGATCTCATTGATATGGAAGTAATATCCCATTTTGGAAGTGACCACTTCCCCCGATTACTTACTCTTAGGGGTAGCCAAACTCTTGTAACTCTAGATACCTAGAGCAGTCCCCTGGTGACCTGACTAATGTTAACAATGGGAGAAATCATAAATGGGGTGCTTTAGTCAACAATTATGCCATATGTATACCAACACCTAATCCTGATTTTAATTGCCCTTGATGACCCAGGTCTCCAACCGCACACTATTACGGATTGTCACATTAAATGCTTTGAGGACCTGAAGCATGATTTTTTTCACAAAACCTGCTGCTACACGCAGAGTGCCATATTCAAGTAACTACTCCTGGTATTACCGGGATTGTAAAGAATCTAAGGCCATTTTCATCAACAGTGGCATACCATATGAAATACAGGTCGCCAGAGCAAATTACAAGCCCAAAAAAGGCTAAAATAACCTGGGATACACAAGTAGGGGGGGATATTTAGAAGTCGTTCAGAGAGGGAATCAGACCGCATTTTGCCATATGATTACCCATGGCAGCAAATCAATAAAGATGACACCAGCGTCTGATATTCTCTCACAAGATTGGGTAGCCAACTTCCAGGCTCTTTATAGCAATGGAAATGTTGCCAACACGACCTGTAGAACATCTGATACAGAGGGTCCAAACATTGAATTAGACAAAGATTTCCCTAAAGACAATATCACACCCGCCCCCGGAGGCATCACTCTCATCAGCGTTTTTTGCCCTGGAGGAAACACACAGGGCTATCTGTGCACAGAAGGCGGGTAAGGCTCCAGGCCTGGATAAAATCTCTGGGGACCTATATAAGTCCGAGCCAGATGTTTGGGCCCCGAACCTAAATCAAATTGCCAATGCCATCATGGCAGGTGCAACAATCCCCGCAGCCTGGAGAGGAACCGAGATTATCCCAAATTTTAAGAATGGCCTAAGATCTGACCCAGCTAATTATCACCCGATTAGTCTCATAGATACTACCAAGAATTTTGCAAACAAATCTTGGACAAATTGTTGGACTAGGTGGAGGACAACAAGATATTATCCCAATTTCAGGCCGGAGTCCACTGCAAAACAAGTACAATAGATCAAGTCTTCAGATTCAAGCTATTAAGATTGCAAGTAGTGACATAAATAGTGGCAGCCTTATGTAGCATTTGTCGACTTGAAGGCTGCCTTTGATATCGTCCCCAGAGCAAGACATTTGAGCATCCTAAGAGACGTTGGGATACTACCACCTTGCTGGACATCATCATGCTCATCCACACAGATAACTATGCACAAAATAGATGGGGTGCAAGCGGGTAAACAACTGACAGATTAGCTGTCGATAATGGGGTTAGCCAAGGCTATGTCCTTGCCCCCACCTTACTTATGTTATTTATAAATGGATCTGCTGATTTTCTTTTGGGCTGTGAATCCAATTCTCCAGTAGTAGATGTCCTCAAAACCCCAGCTTTACTGTTTGCAGACGACACCTTATTGGTGTCGAAAACTCCAAAGGAATCGGGGTCCTTCTTACCAGGTTTAATCTTTTTTGTAGCAACCAGGGCCTGGTCGTGAATGCAAGTAAAACTAAATTCATGACAATGAATCCCCATAGACAATTTAGAGGGTCGTTGAGTTTGGAGGGAGTAAACTTGGAGAGGGTATTGGATTTTGACTACCTAGGTGTCTGTCTCTCAAGTAGTAATACTTGGGCTAGCCAGATAACAAAGATCATGCTTTTTCTTAACCATCCAGCGCCAGATACGCTAAACTTTGCAAAGAATACTTCCTTTCATCCAATATACCTCTTGCTGGAACTCTGGAGATTCCAAGCTGTGACTGCTGCTGCATATGGCTCTGAATTTTGGGGGCACAGCAACATAGAGCCTTTGGGGGCTGCCGAGAATAAATTCTTAAGAACTGCATTAAAACTCCCACAAAGCACTCCTTTAATTTACAAAAAAATGGAGTTGGCCTTGCAACCAATAACTGTCAAAGTCAGACTCACGCCTATCCTTTATTGGTTATGAATTTGGCTAACGGATAAGTTAGAACCCTATAGAGCTGGACTGAAAGACATCCTGGGTACCCGAGGTTCAGTGTCACTTCCCTGGCTGAAATATGTTAGACAGACCTTTTTAGGTCTCGCCTAGGCAGCGCGCATGCGCTGCTCTAGGAGATGACCTTTAGAAATTGGTCAGCTCTTTTCAAGCACTCGTGCTTGTGCTGGCAACCACCTTGCGGGAGCGAGCAGCGGCGCGCGTGCTAATTGAAAACAGATGGCTCTCGCACCGCCGCTGCTCGCTCCCGCAAGGTGGATGCCAGCACAAGCACGAGTGCTTGAAAACAGCTGTTCGCATTTGCCTGGTAGCCGTCGCTTTGTCGTTGCTCTTCTTTGCCGTTGCTACATTTGTTTTCTGCAATGCAGCACCCCATGCTTTGACTTCAGCAATGGTGGCCACACAACTTTTCTCTTGTTGTGCGCAGCTCGCCCAACTCTATTTTTGAAACGTATTTTCTTTTCTCCCATCCCGTCACAACGCTAATGGTGGCCGCATGTTCTTTTTAAAATGTGCGGCTCGCCCGACTTGCACCTCTCATGAAACGTATTAATTTGCCAACAAAATATATGTATTTTTTTTCTTGCAGCGCCTTGCTTTTGTTCGGTGTAAGCAGAGTGGTGTGTCCGATCCCTCGCCACAGCTTGAGGAGGATTCCTTAAAACACACTAGGAAGCCACTCCCCGATCTCCTCCAGGGCAGCCGACGCTGCCTCGCAGCCCTGCTAGCGCCGTAGTTGCTTGGCAAGGCATAAGGCATCCTGGCTGGGTCTGCCTGTTTAATTAAAAGGTAGGCAAGCCTATCCTCTTTCTCCCCCTTGTTTTGAAAGCATCGGGAACACCACTCTTTAGTTTCAACAATTTCGTGGCGCCCGCTTTCATACTATCAAAATGGGGCACTACACGGCGCCCTCTTTCATATTATCAACTCGGGCACCACGCTTTATGCTGCAGCACAGCGCCTGTTTTGATATTATCAATATGGGCGCCACAATGCGCCCACTTTCATATTATCAACACAGGCGCCACGCTTTACCTTCAAGAGTGGCGTGGTGCCCACTTTCATATGATCAGCATAATTGGAGTTGGGCTAACCACGTAACCTCTGTTGGATCAGCTGTTCTCTCAAGCAAGGCCACAGAACTCAATGCGATCTCAGCGTCTCATTATCGGGGTATGAGATGGAGCCCAGCCTAAAATGTGGCCTTCAGTGCTGCTCGATAATATTCTTTCCTTGTCGACGCTGGGGGTAATCATTTGACACATGCTCTCCCAATGCCTGTCCGTTGCTGACGCCAAGTGGCTGATGTCATGTATGATCCCTTCAGCCAGTCCTACCATTTTAACCTGTACAGCACATTATAATTTGTAGTTTTAATTTTTACTTTGACTATGGGATGACATATGCAAATAAATGGAAAAAATGGGGGTCACTGTCCCGGAAGGAGAAAGAGAACCCATCACACAGTTCCAAATCCCTCCACAGTGGCCCCTTCAAGCATTCATAAATCCACTCCCTCTCTCTGTGCTTCCTCCACTCTTGGCTTAAAACATTTCACAGGATAACAATTTTCATTCTCATCCTACAAACTAACTGACTAACTCTCTCACTGTCACTCAATAAATCACTAACTCTCACTCACTAACTAACTCACTGACTCTCTCATTCTCACTAAATAACTGACTAACTCTCTCACTAACTTACTAAATAACTCACACTATCTCACTAACACACTAACTGACTCTATCACTCTCACTGATTCTGTAACTCTCTCTCTCACTCTCACTAACTAACTCTCTCATTTTAACTCGCTAACTCTCTCACTCTCAATAAATAACTAACTAACTCTCTCACTAACTAACTAACTTGCTCACTCTCACAAACTAACTCTCACTCTCACAAACTAACTAACTCTCACTCTAAGTAAATAACTATCTCACTCTCACAAACTAAAAAACTAACAAACTCTCTCACTCACAATAACTAACTAACTCTCTCACTAACTAACTCACTCTCTCACTCTCACTCACTAACTCACTCTCTCACTAAATAACTAACTCAGTTATGACAGTGCCTAGTTTTGGTGTGCAAGGCTTTTGCAGTCTGTTGGTGGAAGTAAGGGTGCTTCATTTGGTTACGGCATTAAGGATCTTTTGTTTGGGCATTTACTACTTGTCTGCTGGGCCTGGGGTCGCTGGGCTACAATGCTATGGAGTTCCCCATGTCAAGACTTGGCTGCCTAAAAAGGCGGGTTCTTTGGTTCGTCCTAAATAAACAGGGGCATAGTTAATGCGCTGGGGAAGGTTGGGCCCATCACTGAGAAGTCAGTCGCCTCTTTACTTTTAGTGAGTTCTAAAAAATGTATATATGTGTGGTATATACATTGCGCATGTTGAGCCAATGCTGATATCCAAGGGAAAATACAGCCATTAATAAGTCACTGGCTACTGGCTCCCATGAGGGAGACTTCCTCCTTCACTGAAAAGAGCAGCCCTGCAATCCGTCCCACGATCCCGCCACCAGAGATGTTAAATATTTCCACACAAACGCACACGCACTAGTGCCATATGTGTTCATTAGATTGACACATGCTCTCTTTTGAGGCTGTGCATGATATGTTCTCCAGGGCAGCCTAATACTGTGCTGCATGTATGGACTCAGCTGCAAACCAGCTAGGGCTTAGAATGCTACCTTCTGTAGGGATATTACAGCCTGGATTATCCTGAGAACCTATATCTACTTACACTACAATTGCTATTTAACCATCCTTCAAACATCTTTGCCCCTCACTAGCACCAACAGGGCAATTAATGTCTGTGGTTGTTCACAGTTTTACAAAACTGCTTAGATTTTAAAGTTGACCCATGCATAATAATGTACTTCTTCCAGTTCTGTTATTTGTAACCAACAAAAGTAGTCCTGGTCTATTCAGTTTTCTTCTTATAAGATTGGCCCTACTGGTCCCAGTGTACTATGTGTTGGAGTATATAAGCATGTGAGTGGGGATAATGTGCTGCATAGCTAAACACTTATAAGGTCCCAAAGGCGAGACCTATTGGCTATGCCAATGCTTGTTTAACCTTGGTTTGTCAGATCCATGGGCGCACCCCTTATCTATCACCAATTCTACCATCAAATTGGTGAAGCTGACCTGGGAAAATGAAAGGGAGAAAATATTTAGATCACGGCACCACGGCAGATTGACTGATCGGCTCTTAGAAATAAAGGTTACACCGGAAATTGAGAAGTTCCTTGACAAAATAGAAACTCCATTTACTAGATCTCTATACATACAATTTAGGTTGGGTACTTTACCACTGGCAATCCTCACCAGTAAATGGAGATGTTCTACGGAGGGTTGCCCCCTTTGCCCTGTGTGTAGGGAGGCAAATGAGTTTGAGGAACATCTTTTGTTCTTTTGCCCTGCATTTATAAGACAAGGAAGACGTTAGATTATCCAGCTTAGCCGATTCCTAAGAGGTTGGTGCATAGTTTTTTCCATTGCGAAATATCTTGATTCCACATGGCCCATTAGAACCAAGATATTAACCCCCTTAGCACTTATTCTGATTCAGTTATGAAGCACTATAGGTTGTTAAATCATTTACGGGAACCCGGATAACCACCCAATTTATTATTGCACTCTAGTGACTTTGACATTTACCAAAATACTGTTGCGTCTCAAATCATTTAGCCTTGAATATGGGCAAGATCTTAAAGTATTAGCACTTTATTCTGATTCAGCTATGTAGCACCATAGGTTGTTAGGTTGTTTACGGATTCCAGGCAAGCATGTAATTGATTATTGCACTTTATTCCCTGGAGATTTCCATTATTGCCTTTATTGTCATGATTCTTTTTTGCTGCTAGGGAGTCTGAAATTTATCAAAATATTGTTGGACTTAAATCATATACTTTCGAATATTCTAGAACATTTTATATTGTTCTCTATGCCTGATTTTACTGCACACATTTTATATTTGTGTTTTTAGATTTACCCTTGGCTATAATTCTTGTGATCATGTTGCTGTCGTGAAGACTGAAAAATAATGCAATGTTTTATTATGTTGCTTTTATGGTCTCTGACCGAAATAAAGTATTTTTGAATTGAGTAAGCTCTAGAAAGAGACCTAAACATGGGGCTAAATGTACATTATTCAACCCTCTAAAACTATGTTTTTTTCTCAAAAAACAATATTATAACTACAAATTAGCAAAATTTGCTATTTATTACCTACAAAGAATCCCAAGTCACATGATTTAATAACACCGATTTAACACCGATTTAAGATCAACTGCAACAATCTTAAAATCACGAAGGAATGGTGATGAGCTTCAATAGACACAGACCAATTCAGAGCAATGTTTTGGAGACTAAACAGAGGCAATATAAAACAAAAGGGAACAATAACAGTCATCCGTCTTAATTATACCATTGACAATGTGATGCATGCATCAAAGATTATTTCACTATCACAATATACACAGCGTTGGTCCTAAGTGGGCAAAATCTGTGACATGACTGTAAGCTACAGATTATGCAATCTCTTTTCTGCTCTTTATTACAGCACACAAAAGTATACAAAAAAGTGATAGAAGGAATGCTTGAATTAATCTCAGCCACTGCTAATTACTCGGAGCTGCATCCCAGTCCATCATTATTTTGCACACCATGCCACCTCAGTTTGGGCCCAGCTATATGCAAATCAGTCTTGACCCTGCTCCATGGGAACAGTCCAGCCTGAACCGCCAGGCCAGGTCCACCCTGAACCCGAACACACGCAACTCAGTACTGGTTTTGCCCTTTATTAAAGCAGCCATGTGACAGTAAATAAAAACATATAACACATTGTAGATCCAAAGGACTACAATACCCATAACACTGATGAAAAAAACTACAAGCCCCATGAGCCCCAACAGTACATTAGCCAATCACAGCTCTGATGTCCATATAAACATCTTTCGATGTCAGGACTGAAGGTGGGGATTATACACCATGTTTTTCACTTTAATTGAATAAATAGCAGTAGTTTCACAGTTCATTCTTTCAACAAACATGAAAACTACACTTTCTCATAAAATGTTGGGAATGAAAAATGTCCACCAATCACGTAACCCAACCTGGTATAACTGATATTAACACCTGTAAGGAAATAGGCCATTAGTTGTGTGGCCTGCACAAGTAATGGATCCACATTCGGCCTCCACTAGAAAACAAAACACCCCATTGCAGCGCCTGACTCTCTCAGGGTAGCGGAGCAGAGCAGTCCAAGGCGTACTCAAGGGAGATGGTGTGGGCTAGTGTTAGATTTGGGGGTCTCTAGTTGGCAGAGGTAGGTACCTTTGACCAAATAGGGACCCTTGCGTCTAGTCAGGGTAAGGGGGTACACTCCTAAAATAACCCCTGCTCACCCCCTTGGTAGCTTGGCACGAGCAGACAGGCTTATCTCAGAGGCAGTGTGTAAAGCATTTGGGAACACATACAGTAATCAAGTGACAACACTACAGATGGACACCACACCAGATGTATATTAAAAATAAGTATCTTTTATATAGATTTAACACAAGACCACAAACGACAAAAATCCACAATACTGTACTTCAAAAATGGTAGAATTAGCTCAGTTCTCTTAAAGATGGTAAATGCGACACTTTGAGTTCAATGTACCTTTGGATGCGTAACGCTATACAACGAAAGTGTTGCAGGGAAGGTGATGCGCCGGTTCCTTACACGCAAGAACGGTGATGCGTCGGGTCACTACTGATGCGTAGGGGATGTGTTGGTTCTTCTCTGCGAGGGGAGGTGATGCGTCGGTTTCTTACTGCGCTTTCGTGGCGATGCGACCAGCAACGCCGTGATGCGATGAAGATCCGGTGCAATGAACAAAGATGGCGTCTTCTTCTTGATGCGACACGATGCGTGCACGCCCGACGGCCGTGCGGCGACTCAACGATTCTTCTGAGCCGCGACAGGCCCTGCGACACGCTTCCCGGTGATGCGGCGGTGTCTGATGCGACGTCGATCCTCTTCTCCGGCGATGCGAGGTGCTTCGGAAACGATGCTTCTGAGCCGCGCCAGGCCCTGCGACACACTTCCCGTGATGCGGCAGGGTCTGATGCGACGTCGGTCCTCTTCTCCGGCGATGCGAGGCGCTTCGGCAATGATGCGACAGCCGTGCGGCGACTCAACGATTCTTCTGAGCCGCGACAGGCCCTGCGACACGCTTCCCGGTGATGCGGCGGCGTCTGATGCGACGTCGGTCCTCTTCTCCGGCGATGCGAGGCGCTTCGGCAACAATGCGACAGCGGCAGCGGCGGCGACACTCTTCTCCGTTGATGCGGCCGCGTCTGATGCGACGTCGATCCTCTTCTTCGGCGATGCGAGGCGCTTCGGCTGCGGCGGCGACGCTTCTTCTTCGTGAGTCGCGTATCCAGCTCCTTGCGACACGCAGTCCCTCAGAAAGTCCAGCTCAGCAGCAGGCACTTTACAGAAAGACTCTTGGGGAGCTGGTTGGTGAAGTCTGTTGTCCCTGAGACTTCAGCAGGAGGCAAGCTCTTCTCTCAAGCCCTTGGAGATCTTTTACAAGTTGATGAAAGTACACACAAAGTTCCTTTCTCCTTTCTTTGGCAGTCAGGCAACCACTGCAGGCCAATCCCCCAAACAGCACTCAGCTTAGGGATAGTCTCTTCCTCAGTTTCTCTGGTTCCTCTCCTCAGCAAAGGTTTCTTCTTGTTTCCCAAAGTGATCTGATCGTTCTGGGGTTTGGGTCCCCCTTTAATACACATATTCTCTTTGTTCTCTGAAGGCAGAGAGGCCTTTGCCTAGTCCAAACCAGTTCTGGTCAGTCCTGGAGCACTTTGTTGACAAGACTCCTTCTTTCCTTTCACAGAGTAGGCCAGGGACATCAGACACACCACAGGAGGTGGAGCCAGCATTGTGGAGGGAAGGCACAGCCCTATTCAGGTCCCAGGTGCAACTCCTCCCACCTATCTCCATGCAGATCTCTCTATTCAGCCCTGCGCTGACTCACCCTGTCTCCTGGAGTCCCTCAGCCCCTGTCACTCACAAACCCAGACAAGGAATACACAACCTAGCAGAGGCAGGCTTGGATAGTTAGGCAAGAAAATACCTACTTTCTAAAAGTGGTATTTTCAAACACAGAATGTTAAAACCAACTTCACTAAAAGATGTATTTTATCATTCTGAGTTCAGGCATACTAAATTCGTTTTTCTACCATGTTCCCTGGGTCAGTTAGGATTATAAGATGTAATAATCAAACTGCCCATTCTGGCCTATGGGGAGCAGGTAGCCTTGCAATAGTGAAAAACGAAAATGGCTGTAATTCACTATTAGGACATGCCACACACACCAGGGCATGTCCTACCTTATACTTACAATGCACCCTGCCCTTGGGCCTACCATAGGGGTGACTAATATGCAGAAAAGGGAAGGTTTAGGGACTGGCAAGTGGGTGCACTTGCCCAGTCAACATGGCAGTACCAGACTGCACACAGGCTCTGCAATGGCAGACCTGAGACACACTTTTACAGGCTGCTTCTGTGGGTGGCACAACCAGTGCTGCAAGCCCACCAGCAGCATTTGGTTTACAAGCCCTGGGCACACTCAGTGCACTGTACTAGGGTCTGACAAGTAAACCAAACCAACCAATCATGGAATCACTAATCCATACATCAATTTACCATAGGGAGCACTTGCACTGTGGCACTGAATAGCAGTGGCACAGTGCCCAAAGCATCTATAACCAGCAAAAACACATGAGGCAACAGCAAAAAATGGAAGGGAGACCCACGCCAACAGTGCCAGGTCTAACACGTGTCCCCTCCAGCTGAAATGTGGGGAGAACTACCCTACCTCCTGGGAGTTCTCTTCACTAAGGCGGAAAAATCTGGACAGACCATCAGCATTGGCGTGTTCTGTACCAGGGCGGTGTTCCACCGTGAAGTCCATCCCCTGTAGGGAAATGGACCACCTCAACAGCTTTGGATTCTCACCCTCATCTGCATCAACCATCTGAGGGGCCTGTGGTCTGTCTGAACCCGGAAGTGAGTCCCAAACAGGTATGGTCTCAGCTTCTTCAGCGCCCAGACCACAGCAAATGCCTCACGCTCAATCGCACTCCACCTCTGTTCCCGTGGAAGTAACCTCCTACTGATGAAGGCTACGGGTTGATCTAGGCCCTCCTCATTTATCTGTGACAAAACAGCCCCCACACCATGCTCTGAAGCGTCTGTTTGAACGATAAACTCTCATGAGAAGTTGGGTGCCAGGAGCACGGGCGCCGTGCACATGGCAGTTTTCAGGGCCTTAAAAGCTTTCTGACAGGTGTCAGTCCAAATCACTTTCTTGGGCTGCTTCCTGGAAGTCAGCTCTGTCAAGGGTGCAACGATGCTGCCATACCCCTTGACAAACCTCCTGTAATACCCAGTGAGTCCTAAAAGGCTCTCACCTCTGTCTGGGTCTTGGAGGGCTCCCAAGCCAGGATGGTCTCAATCTTGGGCTGTAGGGGCGCCACCTGGCCGCTCCCAACCTGGTGTCCCAAGTACACCACGGAACCCTGCCCGATCTGGCACTTACTTGCCTTAATCGTGAGGCCTGCCCTCCGCAGCGCCATCAACACTTCCCAGAGGTGGCGCAGATGTTCTTCCCAACTGGCGCTGAACACTGCAATGTCATCCAGGTAGGCGGCACTGAACTCTTCCAGTCCAGCCAACACCTGGTTGACCAACCTCTGAAAGGTGGCAGGGGCATTCTTCATCCCAAAGGGCATAACCTGGACTGGTAGTGCCCATCTGGTGTGGAGAATGCTGACCTCTCTCTTGCCCCATCAGTCAAGGCGATCTGCCAGTACCCAGACGTTAGATCAAACGTGCTGAGGTACCGGGCAGCCCCTAACCGATCGATGAGCTCATCAGCTCTGGGGATGGGGTGCGCATCAGTCCTCGTGACTGAATTGAGTCCTCGGTAGTCCACACAGAACCGGAGTTCTGGTGTGGCACCCGGTGCGGCAGCCTTTGGGACCAAGGCCACTGGGCTGGCCCAAGGACTGTTAGAGGACTCAATCACCCCTAACGCAAGCATCTTGGAGACCTCCTCCTTGATGCAAGCTCTCACCCTGTCAGTTACCCTGTAAGTTTTGTGCTTAACAGGAGGACTGTCTCCAGTGTCCACATCATGGATGCACCAATCAGTGACACTGGGAATCAGGGAGAACAGATCAGAAAACTGTCCCAGCAACTGGTGACAGTCATTCTGTTGCTCAGGGGTCAGGGTGGAAGAGAGGTTCACACCATCCACTGACCCATCTCGCTCTGTCGCCGACAGGAGGTCAGGAAGAGGCTCAGTCTCCTCCTCCATTCCAGCATCTGTCGCTAAGAGCATGCCCACTTCGGACCTCTCCAAGTGGGGCTTCAGGCGGTTGACATGCAGGACCCGCAAGGGGTTCCTGGGAGACCGCAAGTCCACCAAGTAGGTAACAGGACTCTTGCGCTCCACCACCTCAAATGGTCCGGTCCACTTATCCTGGAGCGCACAAGGCTCCACTGGGGCCATGACCCACACTTTCTGACCAGGCTGAAGCTCTACCAGAGTGGCATTCTGGTCGTACCACCGCTTCATCTCCTCCTGGCGTGCTTCCAGATTCGCCTCAGCGAGTTGCCTGAAACGCCTAGTCTGGTTCCTGAAGGCCAGCATGTAGCTATATACATCCTGGGGAGGTTTCCTGGGAGATTGCTCCCAGCCTTCCTTGACCAGACTCAGAGGTCCTCTCACTGGATGACCATAGAGAAGCTCAAAGGGACTGAACCCTAGAGATTTCTGTGGCACCTCACGGTATGCAAAGAGCAGGCATGGTAAGAGAACGTCCCACTTACGCCTCATAGGTTCCTCAAGACCCATAATCATGCCTTTTAGGGTTCGGTTGAACCTCTCAACCAACCCATTTCCTTGGGGGTGGTAAGGAGTGGTAAACTTATAGGTTACCCCACACTCCTGCCACAGGGACTTCATATACTTGGAAATGAAGTTTGTACCTCGGTCAGACACTACCTCTCTAGGGAATCCCACTCGGGAGAAAATTCCCATCAGTGCCCGTCCCACCACGGGGGCCGTCACTGTCCTCAGAGGTATGGCTTCCGGGTACCGGGTAACATGGTCCACCAAGACCAGGATGAACCTGTTGCCCATGGCTGTCTTGGGGTCCAGTGGCCCCACAATGTCAATACCCACCCATTCAAAGGGGGTGCTGACCACAGGGAATGGCTGGAGAGGAGCCTTCTGCTTCCTCCCATGCTTTCCACTTGCCTGGCAAGTCTGGCAGGTCCTGCAGTGAGTATCTGAACTCCTGCGCATTTGAGGCCAATAAAAGTGGGTGACAAGCCTCTCAAAGGTCTTGTCCTGCTTCAAACGTCCTGCTAACGACATCATGAGCCAGCCCCAGTAGGAAGGCTCTGAAGCGCTGGGGTACCACCAGCACACGGGCTGACCCAGGCTCAGCAACCTTAGGCTCAGTATACAGGAGGTCATTCTCCCAGTAGATCCAATGTGATCCAGACTGATCACCTGCTGCCTGGTCTGCAGCCTGCTGCCGCAAACCCACAAGAGAAGGGCACTTCTTCTGCTCCGCGCAGAACTCTTCCCCTGGAGGGTCCTCCTTCCTGCTGCCAATGGGTCAGCTCAGGCAGGTCCGCCAGTTCAGCTACCTGTTCCCCTGTAGGCTCCAGGGCATCCCCCTCAGGGTCTACCTCCTCCTGGACCGTGGGAACTTCAGGGGCCGGTTTCCCGTGCCCCTGCCTCTTCTCTTTAAGGCAGGCACCTGGGCCCCCTCTCAGGCTCCAGGTCCTCTTGAACACCCTCACTGGCTGCCATGGACCGTGTGGTCACACACGCCCAGTCAGGCAGACCCAACATCTCCAAATGAGCACTTCGCTCCACCTTAGCCCAAGGTGAGCTCTCCAAATCGTTCCCCAACAAACAGTCAACAGGCATGGCTGGCCTCACAGCTACTTGAAGAGTACCAGAGACCCCCCACTCAAAGGGAACCTGAGCCACCTTGCAGTGGCTCTCTGTGTTGTCAGCGGCAACAACTGGGTAAAATGCATTGGGGACAACCTGCTCTTCAGACACCAGGTGACACTTGACAGCTGTCACACTGGCTCCTGTGTCTCGAAGAGCCTCCACTCTATGGCCATTGATGGTCACCCACTGCCTATACTTTTTAGTGTTATCAGGCAGTTGGGTCCTGGGGACCACCTCACAGTCTCCTAAAGAGACAAGGGACATCTCTGCGGGACCCCACCCACCTTGGACACCCCTCTCCTCCCCCAGGGCTACACTCGCCATCTGCCGGGGTGGAGCACCAGTGGGTGCTGTCTTTCCAAACTGTGGGCACTTGGGATCATTAGACTTATGACCCACTTCACCACACTTGTAGCACCTCAGGGGTCCCCTGGGAACAGGTCCTACCTGTCGGGGCCCCGTGCTTCTTCTCAGGGGGAGGCTGGGAACCCTTCCCTTGGGTCCCTTGGGGATTACTTTGGGGCCCTTTCTGGAACTCCCTCTGTTTACCCTTGTCCCCCCCACTCTTCTGCTGGGGACCCTGCCCACTCTTGGCGGAGTCTCCCACGTGACCCTTGTGGACCCGGGTGCTCACCCA
The DNA here is from genome assembly GCA_963921515.1 of Calotriton arnoldi. Lineage (NCBI taxonomy): Eukaryota > Metazoa > Chordata > Amphibia > Caudata > Salamandridae > Calotriton > Calotriton arnoldi. Next base: position 353,666 of record CAWUFW010005471.1, on the reverse strand, counting down.
GCGGTCCGCCTCCTCAGCAAGCTTCCTAGGGTTAGTCAGCCTGCTATCAATCAGGTGCTGGCGTAGCTCTGGAAAACAATTACTTGACAAGTGCTCCCATGCAATTAAATCAAAGAGCCCTCAAAATCATTAACTTTGCTACCCTTCACCCAACCATCCAATGCTCTGCAGAAAAAAGTGACATATTCTACCCAGGTACCTGACTCCACCTTCTTGCAATTTCTAAACCTCTGTCTATACAATTCAGGAGTCAACCCATACCTGGACATCAATGCATCTTTCATGTGGCTATAAGAATTATGGACTTCAGAAGGCAAGTCTAACAGTGTGTCCCGCCCCTCACTAAGGAACCACCCCCACAACCCCGCTCCCCAATCCTTCTCAGGGACCCGGTGGGAAGACATGGCTACCGCATAGGCCTTGAACCACTGCCCAATATCATCATTCTTATAAAACTCTCTCACCACATCCTTAGGAATATACACCCTAGCTTCAACAGGCATGGACGGTGTGCTGCCACCAGAGGGAGTAATCTCTAAGCTTCTAGCTTTCAACTCCAACTTCCTCAAACTTTTCTCATGCTCCAACTGCATTCTCTTTTCTTCCAGGGCCAATCTCCTACTTTCTAACTCCAGTTACCCACCCAACTTGAGCTTGGCAAGCTCCAATTCGTGCATCCTGTTTTCCTTCCTGTCCGCCAACTCCTCTGGGGACAGGCTTTTGGCTGAAACACTGCTATCTACTGGGGAAGTTGCTCTCTTCCCCTCTGGACCCCATGGCCCCTCCAGCTGCTCATCTGCATTCTCAGCCCCTTCCTCATTCTCAGGGGTATTCCTTGCTTCAACCCAGGCCCTCAGCGCCTTTTGGAGCTCATCCTTCTTGGTGAGACCGGTCATAGCAACTTTAAATTTCCTGCAGAAGTGCTTGAGCTGTTTCACATTGTAGCATTCTAGTTTCTCCTCTTCCCAATCAAAATCAACAGATGCTATGGATGCTGCTTTATCCATGGTGGTTAAACTTGGCAGTTCTTTGCAAAAATAGAAAATCCCAGAAAAACAATCTACCAAAAGTATGTGGTCGCGTTTTGGTCTGCACTCACTAGTAGTGTTCACCAATCACTGTACATGAGTCACAACTGCAAGTCCAGAATCCTCACCGCTGACCACCAATGTTAGATTTGGGGGTCTCTAGTTGGCAGAGGTAGGTACCTTTGACCAAATAGGGACCCTTGCGTCTAGTCAGGGTAAGGGGGTACACTCCTAAAATAACCCCTGCTCACCCCCTTGGTAGCTTGGCACGAGCAGACAGGCTTATCTCAGAGGCAGTGTGTAAAGCATTTGGGAACACATACAGTAATCAAGTGACAACACTACAGATGGACACCACACAGGTTGTATATTAAAAATAAGTATTCTTTTATATAGATTTAACACACGACCACAAACGACAAAAATCCACAATACTGTACTTCAAGAATGGTAGAATTAGCTCAGTTCTCTTTAAAGATGGTAAATGCGACACTTTGAGTTCAATGTACCTTTGGATGCGTAACGCTATACAACAAAAGTGTTGCAGGGAAGGTGATGCGTCGGTTCCTTACACGCAAGAACGTTGATGCGTCGGGTCCCTACTGATGCGTAGGGGATGCGTCGGTTCTTCTCTGCGAGGGGAGGTGATGCGTCGGTTTCTTACTGCGCTTTCGTGGCGATGCGACCAGCAACGCCATGATGCGATGAAGATCCAGTGCAATGAACAAAGATGGCGTCTTCTTCTTGATGCGACACGATGCGTGCACGCCCGACGGCTGTGCGGCAACTCAACGATTCTTCTGAGGCGCGACAGGCCCACCGACATGCTTCCCGGTGATGCGGCGGCATCTGATGGGAAGTCGATCCTCTTCTCCGGCGATGCGAGGTGCTTCGGCAACGATGCTTCTGAGCTGCGACAGGCCCTGCGACACGCTTCCCGGTGATGCGGCGGAGTCTGATGCGACGTCGGTCCTCTTCTCCGGTGATGCGAGGCGCTTCGGCAATGATGCGACAGCCGTGCGGCGACTCAACGATTCTTCTGAGCCGAGACAGGCCCTGCGACACGCTTCCCGGTGATGCGGCGGTATCTGATGCGACGTCGGTCCTCTTCTCCGGCGATGCGAGGCGCTTCGGCAACGATGCGACAGCGGCATCGGCGGCGACACTCTTCTCCGTTGATGCGGCGGCGTCTGATACGACGTCGATCCTCTTCTTCGGCGATGCGAGGCGCTTCGGCTGCGGTGGCGACGCTTCTTCTTCGTGAGTCGCGCTTCCAGCTCCTTGCGACACGCAGTTCCTCAGAAAGTCCAGCTCAGCAGCAGGCACTTTACAGAAAGACTCTTGGGGAGCTAGTTGGTGAAGTCTGTTGTCCCTGAGACTTCAGCAGGAGGCAAGCTCTTCTCTCAAGCCCTTGGAGATCTTTTACAAGTTGATGAAAGTACACACAAAGTTCCTTTCTCCTTTCTTTGGCAGTCAGGCAACCACTGCAGGCCAATCCCCCAAACAGCACTCAGCTTAAGGATAGTCTCTTCCTCAGTTTCTCTAGTTCCTCTCCTCAGCAAAGGTTTCTTCTTGTTTCCCAAAAGTGATCTGATCTAAAGTTCTGGGGTTTGGTCCCCTCTTTTATACACATATTCTCTTTGTTCTCTGAAGGCAGAGAGGCCTTTGCCTAGTCCAAACCAGTTCTGGTCAGTCCTGGAGCACTTTGTTGACAAGACTCCTTCTTTCCTTTCACAGAGTAGGCCAGGGACATCAGACACACCACAGGAGGTGGAGCCAGCATTGTGGAGGGAAGGCACAGCCCTATTCAGGTCCCAGGTGCAACTCCTCCCACCTATCTCCATGCAGATCTCTCTATTCAGCCCTGCGCTGACTCACCCTGTCTCCTGGAGTCCCTCAGCCCCTGTCACTCACAAACCCAGACAAGGAATACACAACCTAGCAGAGGCAGGCTTGGATAGTTAGGCAAGAAAATACCCACTTTCTAAAAGTGGTATTTTCAAACACAGAATGTTAAAACCAACTTCACTAAAAGATGTATTTTATCATTCTGAGTTCAGGCATACTAAATTCGTTTTTCTACCATGTTCCCTGGGTCAGTTAGGATTATAAGATGTAATAATCAAACTGCCCATTCTGGCCTATGGGGAGCAGGTAGCCTTGCAATAGTGAAAAACGAAAAAGGCTGTAATTCACTATTAGGACATGCCACACACACCAGGGCATGTCCTACCTTATACTTACAATGCACCCTGCCCTTGGGCCTACCATAGGGGTGACTAATATGCAGAAAATGGAAGGTTTAGGGACTGACAAGTGGGTGCACTTGCCCAGTCAAAATGGCAGTACCAGACTGCACACAGGCTCTGCAATGGCAGACCTGAGACACCCTTTTACAGGCTGCTTCTGTGGGTGGCACAACCAGTGCTGCAAGCCCACCAGCAGCATTTAATTTACAAGCCCTGGGCACACTCAGTGCACTGTACTAGGGTCTGACAAGTAAACCAAACCAACCAATCATGGAATCACTAATCTATACATAAGTTTACCATAGGGAGCACTTGCACTGTGGCACTGAATAGCAGTGGCACAGTGCCCAAAGCATCTATAACCAGCAAAAACACATGAGGCAACAGCAAAAAATGGAAGGGAGACCCACGCCAACAGTGCCAGGTCTAACAGCTAGTAATCATCATTTGCTGGCACGCAATGATAACACTCAATAAATAATTGTCCAGGCTGTGCTTTTTCTTTAGAAAACGGAAGCATACATTCAATACATACACACTACTAAATACTATGTAGTAATTTACAAATGTACACAAGGCGACTGTAAATACCTAAGATGACATTGTGTAATCACATCTAACCCACTAAAGGGTCATATAAACGCATCAGGTAAGTCCAGTGCTTAATTTGACCCACTGGTTTCTGGTGCTCAGCACCGGCACCTAACTGTCAACACCGGGGCTTGTACCTGTCTGCCACATAGTGGTGCTGTTAAAAATGACTATTGACTGCCGCCCAAGCCATTCTTATAGCTTTGGGGGCCTAGGGTAGGCTGAAACACTTGTAAGACTGCCATGATTAGTAATTGTGTTGGTACTGCCATTGGCAGCGCTGGCAGGAGCAATGTGTCGTGCAAGCTACAGTAGCTTCCTGATGAGCACTTATTAGTTTTCAAATTAAGCACTGGGTAAGTCTATTGACTTGATCAAAGGTTCAAGATCAACAAATCACATGTCAAAAACATCATCATTTTAGGAGTGAATGCAGCGATCAATAATAACCACGTGTAAATGCACGTTTTAATTTTAATAAATCATATGCACTTTGATCAGTAATCACTGGTAATATTATTAAATCAATATCACGTGTCTGTGTGCTTTTTATAGACATTCCAGTCATGAAAACGCAATCATAAAGTAACCCCTAGAGAACATCACTTGTTGATCACAAACATGCAACCATAAATTTAGCCAATAGAGGGCACCGTACAACATGTACGTTTCTTTAGACACCTTCAGGCCACAATAACTCAAGCCATAGACTTAATCTATAGAGTGTCCTGCACTCCAAGCTGTAGAGCTCCAGCTCCAGCCTGGGGAGTGCTTGAAAAACTAAGAAAAATCCTGTATTTGTCATTTTTCCTGAGTCCCTCTACACTTAGGGTCAGTACTATTATTACAATCTTTTGGGGGCGCTGCCACACTCCTGCAGCCCCCACATGTTCTTTGGTGCATTGTTGGTGACCCTGCCATCCTGGGGTCCACAATTGTGAAACACTTGGCTGGGGAAAAAGCCCCACAGGGCATTATGGTGTGCTCCTCCGGGACCGTGAAATCCTATTGAGTGGCTCTTTTGCTACGCTGGGGAGAGCTCTTGCCTTCCTATGTTTGTTTTTTCTTGCCGCGTGGCCCAATGCCGCACCTCTTTTTCTTTATTTATTTGGGGTGCCTGGTCCCACCACATTGGTGGCAGCACAGGGATCCCACCCTGGTTCCCCCAGCCGGCTACCCACCCAGGCGCCACTCCTGTGTGCTGCCGCGGGAGCTGACAGTTCTGTGTCCTTGCATGCTCCTGTGGGCAGGGTGCTTCCTTTTAGTGTTCGCCGCCTGATTCCCCAGACACGGGAAGAGGGGCAGGTCCAGCACCGATGAAGGAAGTGCGGCGGCCTCCTCGGAGTTTGGGATCCCGGGCACACCTCTCTTTGTCTCTCAGGGGAGTGAAACACACTCCCCCATCTCTCCTGCACATCGGGGGCCCGGAGTTGGGTTTCGGCCCCCCCAAAACAAGGAGACAGCCTGGATGTTGGGATTGTTAGGTCTCCTGAGCTCTTGGGAGTGGGCACCACTCTTTTGGTGACCCCCAGGCCCTGGCCCACCCCGGGGTAGAGAATCTCCCGGCAGTGGACCTCCACATGCTGTGTGGGTCAAAGGTCAAATCCTTCTTCTGCTGGTATCTCAGGCCCCGTTGTGCCGTTATGCTTGTTCTTAAGCTCATGTTGCTCCCGGTGACGAACCCTAGACACCTGGATCACTTTCCTCAGGCCTCCTGGTCTCCAAGGTGGTAATTTTGCAGGGAGCCGGTTCCACTGGCTCCCTGTGCCAGCCTTTCTATGTTTTTTGCTGGTGGAGCTCCTCTCCTCCTTGGCTCAGAAATCCAGTCTTTTCCCCAACTAGTCCTCAGGGGTTGTAAAGAGACCAACTTTCCTGGTCCTGGGGAGAGCCCCACTAGTCCTGGGGGCAACAGTAGACAGTCCTTACTCCAGATGGATATTACGGGGTTCCTCCTTCCAGTTTCCATGTCACTGCCTCTAATCCCAGTGTTCAGCAGAAAATCACAACCAGGAGAGAGCTCTCCCCCTTGCGTATGACCTTTTAAGTAAGGGTGGAATTTTCTAGAAGCAAGGTACCTCTGTCCTATCCTGGGGTGCCACATCACCTCTCCGCTCCTGTCCCAACCCTCCTGCACAGCATGCTGGGACAAGTCAAAATGGCGTCACCCAGGAGTCATCAGTCACATCTGTTATGGGGACCTCAGCTCCACCCCTTGCTGACATCACTGCCAGGCCTTTCCTATCAAATCTTCAAAAAAGAGCCCCCCTCCTGTGTTGGCTCCAGGGGTCTGGGCTCCTTCCTTTGGTCAGTGGGCTTGGACTGGCCCATCCCTGCTACAGTGGGACAGCTGATTAATTGATGTAGATTCTTCATCCCTACCCCTTTCCTCCTCAGGAGCTAAGTGAAGCACTGTTAATGGTTCCTTTTGCTTGGGGAGGCCTTTGTTCCTGCTGATAGAGAGAACTGTAATTAACTTAGTACAGCAGGGTGACAAAAGGCCTGGGCTCTGATCCTGAGCTGAACCAGAGAAATATGACAATCCTGAATGACCCATAAGGTGTACAGATATCTTCTTGAAACTCTCATAATTGGGTTTGGCATACAGATTCCAACCCAGTTCGATATGTCAATGGTCTCTGTAGGCCAAAGGGACGCGACACTGCACTCAAAGGCAGTCTTCCCCAGAGGTATAATGGAGTGCGCACTGCAGAAAAGAAAACAAGCATTGGCATAGCCAATAGGTCTCGCTTTTGGGACCTTATAAGTATTTAGTTATGCAGCACAATATCCTTGGTGCAACAACATCAACTGTTGCATGGCTAAACACTTATAAGGTCCCAAAGGCGAGACCTATTGGCTATGCCAATGCTTGTTTATTTTGAGAGGAGAGTACCGGCACTTCTCAAGAGAAATTGTATATTTTTAATTGGAGAGTACCGGCACTTCTCAGAAACAAGCAGGTACTCTGTTACAGAGTACCTGCACTTCTATTTTTCCTTTCAAGCACTGCTCGTGCCTACCAAAAATGCATGAGTAATGTAACTTTTGCTCATGTAAAAGCTTGGGTCGAGTTTGCGCTGTGTAAAACTGCAAAAAAAATGCATTACAGCGACACATGTTTTGCCGGGTTAAAACAGGCTCTGCTGATGTTAAGATCCAGGCTAAGGGGCTAGAGGGAGGGGCTAGAGGGGCTGTGGCCTGCGCAACTATTTGGTAGGGACCTAAAGGAGTGTGCAGAGGCAATTGCGTGCAAGATTTGGACAGTTGTGCAATGTCTAATACGTCCAGAAACTAAGTAAGGCCCATGAGACTAATGGGCCTTTCTCAGGACAGCTGCATGTTATAAAGGCACGTTTTTCACTCCTCTTGTGATACTACAGCCAACTCATGAGGTCACTTACGGGGTGGAGCTGTCTGAGACGATGAGATGGGCGGGTGAAAAGTAGGCTCCAGGATTGGGCAAGAGACAAAGCATGCGCTGCGGCACTGGCAGATGTAAACAGCTCCCGTTACCCACTCCCAAGTACCCTGCTCTTACCTTGAGGTCCGCTCCCTCGGTGGCTGCAGCCTCCAAGTTTTGTAGCAGGTCGGCCCTCAACTCCAATAAAAATTTGACCCCGCCGGGCGCAGCACTGAGGTGCGTGAAGAGCAGCCAGTATCGGGGACATAGGTAATGGCGCAGGTGGTCCTCAGCATGCAGCACGGCGGCAGTCCCGCGGTCCTGAACTTGCAGCACGGCAGCACACAGTTCGGCCACTCTGCCGTGCTCCTGTCCGTAGTTCGCCGCCAAGGTGCGCAAGAGCCCGGCGCAGTCAGCGGGCTCAAGCTTTCGGTAACGGGACATGAAATCCTGGTTTTGCAGTTCAGGCGGTGGCGGATTCCATCCCGCGAGCTTCGTGAGAGGGGCAGATGAGGCACACAGCGGCTCAGAAGTTCATCCATGGTCAGGGAGCGACGGTAGGGTAACGTGCCCAAGAGCCGACAAGCTTCATGCGGAGCGAGAGCAAGTTCATGGCGTACACGGTCTATAGCAGATCAGCTGTGTACTGTGCGACTTCCTGGTCCGCCATTAACGAACCGTCAAAGCCGTTGTTAAGCTTTAGCCAATAAAAAGCACTGTTGTATGCATGTCGAGTACTCATATCCGCCATGTTGAGTGTGGCACTCTCATTAGATGTGATATTGACACCTGCTGCTTTTTTTAACGCAGTAACAGAGACGCTGTGCTCCTGCCTCTTACAATATTCAACGCGGCAATGTCAGTCAAGGAATGCACATTCCTTTATATAATATCATAGTTATTTTACAGACCGCCATTACCTCGGTTAGTAAAGCAATACTAGGTGTTTAAAGGGCAGGGAAACAGTACTCAGAATTTTCCAAGAGTAACTGAATCCATGCTAAAACATGATGAGTAAATACAGGGCACAAGTCCTAAACAAGCAAGTAGGACAAAACAATAACAAAGGGAAAAGCCAGAAGAAACAAAAAACAGTCCCTGCACCATATGACTTTCGGCATAGTAGCTCCCCATCCAATTTCACTTACCAAAAAGGAGAGAAGCACAGCTTTTCCTCATGTTGCAGGCTGCTTGCTATACAGCACACACACTAAAAAAACAAGCACGCGAGTGGTGCGCGCCATGCGTGGTCCGCGCCACGCTAATTAAAAACAGATGGTCGAACAGATGGCGCCCATGCTCGTAACCGCAAGCCGTAGGCCGTGGGCTGATACATTCCCTGGGAAAGGTGGGACATGCACCCGCCTTTGCCCAATTGTGTGCTGTCTTTCTATAAAGACGCACGCAAAGACCAATTGAAAAAATGCACACACAAAAACCACACGCACGAGCGTGTGCAAAGTCCAGAGTGATTCCAAGAGGTCGTTTTCCTAGAGCAGCGCATGCGCGCTGCGCTAGGCTCGACCTAATAAACCACACTGACATTCCCTATGAATGTACACTAATATTATAAGGCCTACCTCAGGTCCATATCCAGTCCTGCTGAGCCCCCTCTGCGCCAAGTTACCTGTCTCACATGTAGCCCCTACATGTGTGAACACACGTGTCCACACATGTTCACATGTAACCAGCCAGGTGCCCCTTACCGCATTGCAACGGCCTTATTTTGAAAGGCGGACACTGATGGTAAACATCCGTAGGACATTTACCGTGGGTGAGACACCCGCGGTGGGCCTCACCCACAGTAAAAGGTCACATACCAGGTGGTCAAAAAGCAAAAAATGTGTTTGGATTTGATGGGCAGAACTCATCACTTTACAACTCCCCTTCCTTTTTAGGTCGAGCCCGGGCAGCACATGCACTGCTCTGCGAGGCATGCTGTACTCAGGTAGGGACTTGAAGCTCCGCCCACTCTCCGCCTATATTTTTCATTGGCTTGTGTCATTGTCCATTGTAAACTGTGGCTATTCATTGGTCAATAGGCTTAGTAGTCCCTCCTTAGTACCGCCTTGTCTATTTTTTAACCTCCCATGGCGACACCCCCTGTTACGTGTGTTGTTACTCAGTAGGCTTTAATTACAGCCTCCGAGCATTATTTTCTCAAATAGCTTTGTCCTGCCTGCTGTTTCAGGCAGGACACGCTCTCTCCTAATGCTTTTAAAAAAAATGTATATCACGAAAGCATTTGCAATGCAATAGGTCTCGCATTTGCGAGAGTTTTAGCTATTGGCATTGTAAATGACAATGCCTTTTATTTATCTGTTTTAAAAACAACACATCAATAAAAGGCATTGTCATTTACAATGCCAATAGCTCAAACTCTCGTAAATGTGAGACCTATTGCATTGCAAATGCTTGTTCTTCACTGCTCGAGATAAGCGCAACCTTGATTTTTTTGCTCTTATGCATAACTGCTGTAATATTTGACATAGTGCTTTGTGAATATAATTAACTTTTTTGGGACGCGCGCTATTCCACTCCTTCACAGTGCACAGTAAACTCGGAGGCTTGAGCACGTCTACCCAGAGTGCCTCCTTTGGCCACAGGTGGCGCTGTGTATATGGAGTGGCCTGGTTACTGAGTGTGCTCAGTTTAAGCAGCTGACTGAACCGGTGGCATAAGTGCAATCAGGAATTCCCTGCTTGGAATCTCTTCCCCATACAGTCATAGCCCTCTTACTTTCAGACACCGTTGAGTGGTAAGGCTTCCCCCATTAGGAAACAACGGCATACTTAAGACAGTAGGCATACGGCTAGAAGTGACACACCACCAGTGAGATGGCTGCCCATTAGACATAAGGGCACTTTTATACAGTGTGTAGTTTTTCGCAATGCCTACGTTGGTGGTGCTCCCGCCCTCTGAAACATGCAGAACTTCAATGAACATCAGTATTTCTTTTTTTTTCTTTCCTTGTTTACCAGCAGGTAATGGTCTTACATTGAACTGCCAGAAGGAGAGCCGACAGCCATCTTACAGCCTTGCTAACATGACTAACTGCAATAACTTTTGGGTCAAGGAGTCTCTCGTTATGTGTGGTTTAATCATCGGACATAGGGGAGGTTTCATCAGTTCTGTGCTTAGTTTGCCATAACTTCGGCTTTAATCACAGCTCTTGAACCTCATCTGAAGGATTGCGGTCTAACTCCCAGTTACTTATCCCTGCAACGGCCTCAAGCCATAACCCCTCCCAGATGAGCGAGTGCCCTCGAGCTTCGAAGCTGATAATGCACCACACCTTCTTTTGCATTAACAGATGAAACACGCTTGATGGTGCAAAACGGCCGCAGCTTCACTTTATTCACATATTAACTTAAAACATACTGTCCAGGTTAAAACATGCATCAATTCATCATTTCCCCAAATTGACTGTAGTTCATGTCCTGTAGTACTTAGTCCATAACAGCACCTGGTGACAGCATCCTGAGCCAATGCCCTTTTCCAGTCAGGGTCTAGTACTTTTTTCTACGGCTTCTAGGCCACACCTTGTTGCCAAGTGGTGTGGGTGGCCCTCGGGCCTGACCCGGGCTGCAAGTGCCGTGACCGCCCTCTGCTGACCCATAGCCTGCTCCCTGTGCCCCTCTGTAAGGCATCCCAAGGGCACGTGTTTGAGCTGCTCCACCATTGGCTATTGTGCTCCTTCTGCTGTCCCTTTGTGCTGACCCCGCCACGCTGCCTGTGGTTCACTGACCTCAGGCAGCTCCCCCCACCTGCACGCCTCCAGGCACTACTGAGGCCAACCTGACAATCGCCCTGCTACCAACTCAAGGTCTCTCTGTCCCATCACATCCTCCAACAAGTAACAACTGGACAGGCAAACATCGGCTAATAACATCTGCATGTCCAAACTGACAGGTGACGGTCGTAGCACAGCTACCGCAAACAGAACGAGATGGAACCTCCATATGTGTCTGGAACATTAATGGCTTAGCCTCTAAAATGTGTGATCAGGAGATTCTAAACTATCTGAAAACCTTTGACATAATCCTGCTTCAGGAGACCTGGGAAGACAAGCCCTTTGATCTGCAAGGTTACACCTCCCACTCACTTCTGGCGACCAAGGGATCTGTCTTTGGCTGCCGCTCGGGAGGCTTATTGTTTCTATCCTCAATAACTGAAATAGGAGAGTTTCTTCCTGTAACAATACATTTAACACCTCCAAGCTGTATTCAGGCTGCAAAAGTAACGCTCATGCTTAATCAGCTCAAACAGGATATAATAATAATAAATGTTTATGTGCACCCTAAACAAAAATCAAAAGCAGCAAAGGTGCTGTTAACGGAGTTACAGAGAGTAATGGAAGAGGAGGCAACTGACCTCATCATCCTGGCTGGAAACTTTAATATGCACCTCCTAGGGTTTACTCAGGACGACGACCCAACGCAGGAGCTCTCAGGCGCATGGGGTATCCCAACGCAAGGCCTAATAGAGACCATCAAGCCTTCAAGGACTGCGAAAAACTTGCTCCGGGAATTGGAGCACTTAAATATGAGAGCTCTAAACGGCTGGCTTAAAGATGACAACCCACCAGTAGCTACGTATCACTCGACTACAGCATCATCTCACTTAGATTACACCTTTACGACTCTGACTCTGTTCAATAAAATTGCTACCTTCAAGATTGGCAATAACGAATTTAGTGATCATTTGCCACAAGAGTTGTGTCTTCAAACAAGACCTTGCCAAATACCAGAAACTAGCAACTCTATTGTGCTGGAAGAAACCAGTAATCTTAAAAGAATAAGGTGCAACTCTAACAACATAGAGGAAATAACATCAACAGCTAAACGGGAAAAGTTTGTTCAATCTCTAGGAGAAAAGTTCTCAAATAGCCAAGGCCTGATACAAAGGAAAGTAGTTGCTACTCCAACCAACGCAGCAAAGAGCCCTGTCTCAAAAACATTAAAGCGAACCATAAATCGAATCTTAAAGCAACAACGCAAATCTCCAAACAACCAGAGTCTCCAAAGAACTCTCTGTGAACTAAAGACATCATTAAAACGGAGGAGATGGGTAAACAAAAGAGCAAATGAAAACGAGTTATGGGCAAAACTTCTCCATGATGCAAACCAGAAAAACAGCGCCAAATTCTGGCAATCAGTTAACAAGCTGCAGCGGCCTAATCACCCTGGCACAGACTCTAACATCACCGAAGCTACCTGGGTTGACTATCTCTTCAAACACTTTAACGATCAGGAACCAGAAACAGTCACTCCCCTTGTCTATTCGGGAAACGTTTGTATCAACAATTTAATAAGGGCAGGAACAAATCAATACCGCCCAAGCGATGTCGACAGTGGACAACTCAAGCCGGCGCAGCTGGAGACGGCACTGCCACCAGGCCCACATTGCCCACTAAGTGCAGTAGACGAGCAAAATGGTCCCTTGGCTATAGCAATAAGGAAACAAATAGCCAGAGGTAGACGGGCAGGAGCACCTGGCCCAAACGGCATACCACCAATGTTGTACATACAGGATCCTGAATTTTGGTGCAATGCACTAGCTCCTGTGATAGGACATGCTCTAAGAACTACAGCACTTCCAGAGTCATGGAGAGGCTCAATTATTAGCCCTATATATAAGCAAGGAGCGAGGTCTGCTCCAAACAATTACCGCCTGATAGCCCTTATAGATACTGAGGCCAAATACTATGCGGGGATTATATTAAATGATCTGGTTAGCTGGTCTTCCACAAACCACATTATACCTATAACTCAAACAGGTTTCCGTCAAGGGCATGGAACTATAACTAATATTATGGCCTTAACTATGCTTATGGATGCTGCGAAGCAGGGCAAATTCCCCCTATACCTCTGCTTCATAGACTACTCAGCTGCCTTCGATCACGTTGACCGTGCCAGGCTCTGGCACAAGCTGAACAGATGGGGGATACCACCACCCCTCTTAGATCAACTTATACAACTGCATACCAATACGCGGATCAGAATTAAACTAGGCGCTGGGAAGCATCTTTCAAGCAGACTCACCACTTCAAAGGGGTTAAAGCAAGGATGCGTTCTAGCCCCCTTGTTATTTAGCCTTTTTTTGGCGGACTTACCGGCAGAACTGGACAGTTGCTCTTCACACGCCCCGAAGCTAGGTGGCATAATATTGACAAACTTGCTATATGCTGACGACTTAGTTTTGATCAGTCGAATCCTATCGGACTTCAACATCTCCTAGATGCAACTAACAAATTCTCGCAACGGAATGCTCTAAAAATACATTTTTAAAAATCCAAAATTATGTCAGTAAACCATCACAAGAAGGCAAACCCTAGCTGGTATTTGGCCGGTAAACGTCTAGACCAAGTAACAAACTACAAATATCTGGGCGTGCTCTTAGATCAAAATAACTCCTTTAAGCCGCAGTTGGAATCCCTACGAAGGAAGGGAGCTATGACCTATTTAGCACTAAAACCTTTGAAGAAGTTGCTGCCGGACCTAACACTTGAACCATTTTTAAAAGTCCTGCGAGCCAAATTGCAGCCTATGATCACCTATGGGAGTGAATCTCTGACTGGAAGAGACGCAGCAATACTCGATAGCGTAATAGCAACCTCGTACCGAGCGATTTTCCAGCTTCCCAAATATGTTTCACCGGCCGAAATTAAGCTGGAATTTGGCCTCCAAAACCAGGCGATAGAAAGAAAAGGAGCCTTTGTAAAAATCTGGCATAAAATTAGAGCTGCTGATACAGGGTCCTTGAATAATCATCTCTGGGTTGAGCTGTCCCGCACTGGAAAACTGCCAGCCAACGTGTACCTTCAGGAATCTATTTACACTCTAGGTCTGACAGACGCCTGGAACACCTCAATGGGCCACTCGGTTTTTTAAAAATTAGTAACAAAGTCAACAAGACTCATATCAGCCATAGAGGACAAGAAAGTATTATCCAAACGAGCTCATGGCTGGGTTTTGCTCAATAATTATGATGTCCTTAAACCCCAACCCTATCTCAAGGCCAGAACTAAGATTGTGACTAAGTAAAAATTCCTAAGACTCCGATTGGGAGTCGGTTCAATCAATCCGTTCTTACCACCTTGGGAAAGAAGAGGAGGAGACCAGCCATGCCGTCTGTGCTCTTGCGACACGGAGAATCTCATTCACATCATATGTATCTGTAACAAGCTAAAGGACATACAGATAACTTTGTTAAAACCGCTCTTTAACCAGCACGGAGTAAGGTCCTGTAGGCAGGCGGTGATGCTGTGCTTTAATCCAACTTTAGTACAGCTAAACTGCCGCCTTACAATTTTTTTTGACTTAACAGCATTGAGACTGAAAAAGCCTATTCTCAGCAGTTAAGATCTGGCCCCGTACAATGGTTTTGGGCACGATTTGAGTCAGTCCCGTAATGCAACACAATGGCTTTTTATAATGGCGTCAGGACGTCACAATCAGGGGTAACAGGGAGCCGTTACTTGTCGTACAGGAACATCTCGTCAGCTTAAACAGATAGCTCTTATCAAACTGACTTTTAACAGACTGAGCATTAACTGTGTTAGTGATGCAAGTACCTCCGAGATCAATTTTAAGTTTTTATGCATAAAACAAAGTAATTTATTTTAAACTTTGTAATTCTTGTATTAGTGCAATGTTCTTTGATTTTATCGTCAAAGAACTGTATGCAATGGTTTTAATTAATCACGCATAATAATAAATTTACTTACTTACCTTCCAAAACCTGCACGCCTCCTGATGGTCCCTGGCTGAATTCAAAACACTCGAACGCCCCAATGTTGAGTAGGGTGTTGAGGAGGGACAGGCCCATACCTACTTCCAACGAAAAAACCCAGTTTGGTTCTTGGTATCCAACCTGTTGCGGTTAATGGGGCCATGCCTCGTGTAACCCCGCCTTGTATCCTGCACAACCTGGACATGCTGATGTTCCAGTTTCTCCCTAGCCTTTCTATGACTGCTTCAACCCCAGGCTCCCTTCCAAACAACTCTCGTTATTATCTCAAACCTTGTGCTTGCTAGGGCAACCCGAGCCAAGTTCCCCACAACATTACGAAGTCACTGGCTCTTGACGCCAGTCATGCCCCGCACTCAGCGGTAGAGACCCGGTAGCTGCTTGGCACTGCCTAGTTGCCTTGCTAGGCGTGTGGGTAGATGCTGGTCTACACACCTGCCCCCCCCCAAGTACCCGTCATCCCTTGCCCCTTTGCAATGATGCGCTTCTGCAATTGATCTGTTGTGATTGCAACCTGCAACCCTTCACACTACTATCCCGTCCCGACTCGCCCTTGGCCAGCTGACCCACTATACAGGGCTCTGTCCCAACCGGGCATCCTGGGATGACTGCTCTATCCATCATGAGTCTGCCAAAATTTTTTTACTTCTCCCTAGCCCAATACGTAATTCATTGTACTCTTTGGCCTGGCATGCACCCTGCCTGAAACCAACCTGTCCTTTGCTGTGACACTGTCGGACATGTGCTAGCTTCGCTCTGCACCGTACCCACCAGCAGGGCCTCTCTCTACCCATGCTAACTTCTCTTTACCCCCCAAAACTCTCTTAACTGCTGTGGTCCTCCCATGAGCCGCAGATGGGATTCTTGCTGGTCCGCCCCTTCCAACTCTTTATCCTAACGCCATCTCTAGGACACGTTACTACTGGCTGAATGGTGCCCAGGTGGCCTCACACATTTGCAAATTGTGGCCAGTCCCCACCTGCCCGGGAGTAATTATCCACTGTTATCACCTTTCAAACATGACTCTGAACATCCCTGGTGTACAGAAACCTCCAAATTAGATTCCCTGCTGGTTCGTCTGACAAAAGAGCAGTAAACCCAAGTCATCACTACCCACTGGCCAGATACCTAAAGGTCAGAAGTGGAGGCAGAAGGCCCGGAATGTTTACAGTGAGTACAACCCCAGTTGAAACCCTCTTGCAACCTCAGTATAAGGAGGACCAGGGGGAACCATAACGCTCTAGTCTATACTTAGCAGTTTGTGTGCAGCTCTTTGCTGACAGGTGATAGCTCACTGTCTAAAGGTTTTAATTCCAACAGATAGTAACGCATGGATCTCTCTGACAAAATGCAGTTACCCCCTGCCTTATTTTCAATAGTACCCTTTGTGATCTGCGTGGTACAAGATAATTTCAGCAGGACTGTTACCCTCTGCACCACCTTGTGCTGCATCAAAAACTCCACCAGGCGGCACTCTGCCCTCTCTCCCGGAAGAACAGCAATCATCAGAGTCGTCTTGGTTTTGATGCTGCGTGAATATTGCTGAGACCTGGACGCAGCGTAGGGCCAATTACTTCTCCTCTCTCACTCCATCATTGTTTGATTTATAAGGTTTTTAGTAGTTGTGTCTGACCCCAGATTTTGTTGTGACTCACTCACCCCTGGATTTCCCGAAGAGACATGTTGGTCTTGAGGTTAACTATCAGGTTATGAGTTGCCACCCTAACCCTGCTAAAAGCTTTGGGGTGTTGCCAATTTAATGTCACCTTGTACCGGTGTGATGGTTGGTAGCTGTGTGGGCACTGCATTTGACCGCGCTGGCAGCGGAAGTAGGTGGTTCGCGCAGTGCTGGCCTCTTGGTGAGTGCCCTGGCACTTAGCCCTTCATACGAGTATAGGGTGTCCGTGCACCTTAAACACATGCAACATTACCCGAGAAATTGATCGTCTGTGCTTAAATCGGTTCCCAGGTAATGCTACATAAGTCAGGCAACTCCAAGGTGTCATAGGTACAGTCCTCTATACTGCCACTAGTAGGTTTCAGGGTGACCGGTCTGAAAAAGCACTAGCTCCAAATTAAACGTAGCCTTGTGGTTGGGGGTTCTCTCTAACCTAGTAAGTGAATCTTACCGCCTGAACCCTTGTTCCAAGCGTAAGCTCATGGACTGAGGAGATCAAAATGCTCTAAACCATACTTGTATTTGCAGGCGGCTCCTCGGCGACAGGTAACATCTCACTGTTCGGAGGTTTCAACTTATGACTGCAAATCACACCCGTGTCCACGTGACAAACAGACCCAGTGACCTGTTTCGCTATAAACTGCCTGGCACATGTCCTTTGCGGCAGGCATATTAAATACCTGCACTGGCAGTGATGAGCTAAAAGAACCACACTTTGCCTTGAATCGACCTCACGGCCATTCCCCCCACTGTCAGACCCCATCTGCCCTATCCTCCTACTCACTTACATTACTGTTTTGTCCTTTGCAACGGTTTTCCCATTACTCTTTTCTTGCTTCTCTACTTTTCGTGTACTCAAGGTTAATGACAACGCAAATAGTGGTCTGTCCAAACCGAGTTTGAGGAGGTGGGGGGGGGGGGGGCAGTTGCCATGGCTCAAAAGCACTGTGCTGCTGTTTGAAACCAATTTCTAAGAGATACGAACGAATCTTTAGGTTGCTTGCATATGACCCGAGCATATTTCGAATGATATTCGCCTTGTGACCACATGGGTGCCCGGGTGCTGACTCGCAGCGTCGAATTATTAATCTGACACGGCCAAATAGATTTGCTGCCTACTATGCCGAGGGAGTAGTTTCCATTCAGGGAGTGCAATGCCGCTTCACTCATTTATGTAAGCAACACCCAACCCCTTCCTCCTGTCCTATCGTACGGGTGTTCTTGAACAGCCACCCTGCTCTCAGAGCCACTCGGGCTGGGGCACACGGTGACTGGTCTCCAAGACACTACCGGTACCTCGTGTTGCCCGGCTCCACAATACTCATCAACTATGGAACGACCAAGGGGAGGAAAGCTGGCCTACCCACAGATGCCGACCAGAGATGCTCCCCTTGCCGCCTTACCCTCAGCCAGTAATTCCGCAATTTAAAGATGATTTTACCCCAAACACCAGTTCTGCCCCATAGGGTTCTCCCGTGTAAAACGGAGCGCGCGCCGGGATAAACGTGTATTGTCCCTAACTTCACTTAATCCTTTTAGCATGTGAGTGTGCCAGCGCTGTCCTGTCCACTACTGACAACTCTGTGCAACCCTCTCTCTAACCTCTTAAGGGGGTGGAAGAGGCGCGGCCTGTGGTCACTGTGGGGTTGTGGGCCCTAGGCCCACATGCTGCGCAAGGACTGACACGGACATGGTGGCTATGGTTATTCAACTGGCCACGAGCACGTGGCCACGTGCACCCGGGCCCTTTTATTGACAGGCTCACGTCACTCGTGACGCCTGTGAGGGATGCGTGTGGGGGTGCAAGTGTGCCCACTCCCATAGGGGAGTGGCTACTAACTCTGTGTCTGTCAAGACACTAGAACGTGTCTCGCAGGACACAACAGTCACTGCTAACATTAACGAACATAATAACTCATGTCACCAGTACAGTAGTACTGAAAACGTTGCGCTTGCCACCACTGTTGGGGCTTGAACCGTCCCCTTTCGAGGGGCCCATCACACAAAAGACAGAAGCACTTACCTCCTTCGCCATCTCAGCCTCCTGCTAATTCTAGTGCTCTAGCTCTCCCCGCGCCCGACCACCATGCCCGGTACGCAACAGTATTAACCCTAAGCTACACTGCGTCCCCGCGTCCTTCTTTGCTAATAACCGGGGCCTTGCTTTTGTGCTTACCTCTACTGTGTGATGCCTCACCGTTTCAGGGGCACCAGCGCCCAGGTCCGCCGTTAAGTGTTTGGCCGCGTTGGAATTGCCCCGTCTAGTAAGGTGAATCTTTAATAGCCCCACTCATGCTGACTCTCGCTGGCCCTCCAAGTCTCTGAGAGTACCGTGCTTGACCTCCCTGTCCTTTTAAGAAAACTTTGTACCTGGAAGGGGGGGACCGTGGCCGATTCAACCCCTCCCAGCTCACTCTAAGGGGAGCTGTGGTAATTCGTATTCTTTCTCTTTCTTTTATGTTAATTTAAGAATGTGGAATTTATCTATGTCATTGGAATTTTTCTATGTCATTTAGAATTCATTTATGTAACTTAGAATTCACTGATGTAAGAGTTTGTGTTTGAAGTTCCTGACATAAGCGGTTGGAGTTTGCTAGAGCTGGATGCCTTAAGCTCTTGCACCAGTGGGTCGTTTTCCGGCACTTAAATAAATTATCTGTTTTTTATACATTTATTGACTCCATCGCTTCTTTACAATGGCGACGAGTTGCTAGTTCCGACCCACTGTGCCTACTTTATTTTTCTGAGGGTTGTTCCTCATTTTACTACTCTACAGAGGATTTTTTTTTCATTTGTGACCTTCGCACCTTCAAGATATCGATTTCCAACTTTGCGATTAATTGTGCGATCACTTTAAAGGTACTTTAATCCTACTTTTACTGTTGGCAGTGGTGCTCCTGTGCGCTCGTGGATGCCTGCATGCGCTGAAGACTCTAGCACGCGAGGATTCCTTCCACCGTTCGTCTGTTTGTCTCCTGTTTCTGTGACGTAGGAACCTGACTGACGTCTGCAGGGTTGCTAGGAGATCTGCGTGGCATCTATTTCCTACAGAAAGCACGTAAACCACGTTACGTGGCGGCCATCTTGGATTTTCTCCAAAGTGCTTCGTTTCACACGCGAGCCTTTTCTGTTCCAGTCCTCATATTTCTGAGGTTATTGGAGTGGTTCCGTGTGCACCTCTTCAAATATTGTTTCAAGTCATCGGAGCGGATTAATACCATCGGAGCGGATTACTTTGCCTTCCAGTAATTCGCACACTGTTTATGAGGAATCCTGTTTCGTATGAGCATTTAAAAAAAAAAAATTCCTTCATTGTGCATCACAGTGGTGCACACACTTCCTCCAAGAATATAACCTTGATAGAGTTCTACTGCGACAGTGACACACTCTTTCTGAGTATTTCATTGGCACTTATTTCGACAGTGATATGCACACTTTTGGCAAGTACATTTATAACGTGCATATTTAATGCAGTTTGTTTCATTTTGATCTCGGACTGTTCTCTGAGACTGTGGTTTATGGTACTTTTATACTTACACTGTTTATTAATATTTTTCAACTTATTACTTCTCATATTTGTTTAGCATGGCGACTTCTCAAATTTGCAATCAACCTGCAATTTTCTTACAGATTCAAGGTAAACCAAAATTGCGTTGGAAAAAATGGTTTATGACCTTCGAAAATTATATTGTTGGCATAGATGGCAGTAAGTTTTCCCATGACAGGAAGAAAGCTATTTTATTTAGTTTCCTGGGCACAGCAGCTATTGAAAGTTTTAAGAATCTTGCGCCTATAGCTCCACCAAGTGGTGAAGGTGATGGGTGGGACGTCTTCAAGGAAGCTGTAGCAAGATTAGAGAAGCAATTTGAAGACGAACCTAATGTCATGATAGAAAGACATACTTTTCATAAAAGAAAACAACTTGCAGATGAGACTATTGAGGAGTATGTCGCAGCACTTAGGGTATTGGCTGCTAATTGTGAGTTTGGGGCAAACGTTGATTTCTGTATTAGAGATCAGTTCGTTTTTAACTGTGAATCTAAAAAGGTGCAAGAGAGGCTTTTAGCCTGTCACAATCCTACATTAGCAGAAGTGTTGGATTTAGCGAAAGGTATTGAAAGATCTATACAGTCTGCTAAAGCCATCACAACTGAAGAGAGTAAAGTTGCTGTTTCTCCTGTTTGTGCTATACAGTCTGTTAAGAGTTCGGTCAGGACAGGACTAGCAAAAGATACTAAACCTAGCTGCTATGGGTGTGGCTCAAAATTACATTTGGCAAATTGTCCTGATTGTCCTGCTTTAAGAAAGAAATGTGTTAAATGTGGCAAGTATGGTCATCTTCAGAGTGTGTGCAGAGCACCCAAAAAGGTTTCTAATACTACGGTTAATAACATATCTAATGTTGAGCATGATTTACAGAATTTACTTCTTACAGTTTATGATTCTTCATTTGATCTCACTGTCAATAATCTTGATGTTCCTTTTAAAGCACCTTTGGGTATTATTCATATTGGCAATGTGGCTCTTGAAGCTATGGCTGACTCAGGCTCACCTATTACAATTTTGTCAGATGTTTCTTTTTAAAGAAAATGGGGAGATGTCAGGCTTAAGAAAACTGATGTTAATCCCAAAGCATTCAGTAATTTTGATATTCATATGTTGGGATTTTTTGAAGATAATTTAGAGTTTAAAGGACGCAATGTTGTTACGAAGATTTATGTTGCTATTGATGGCAAAAACATAGTTGGATGGTATGACTTGGGGAAGTTGGGTGTCAGTTTGTGTCCGGGTACAGATTGTCCAATACAATTAAGGGACATTGAAATCAAAATTGTGACTGTTGACAAATCTTCTGTGGATGCTATTGTAGCTAAGCACCAAACTGTTTTTCAAAATAAAGTTGGCCAGGTTAAAGGTTTTGCTCACAAAATCAAACTGAAAAAAGGGGCTGTGCCTATTCAGCACAAGGTTCGCATGGTTCCTTTAGGTGTGCGTCAGAAGTTAAAATCTCATTTGGATGCTTTGTGTTCTGAAGGCATCATTGAGTCTACAGACAGTTCTGAATGGGTTTCTGCCATTGTTATCGCTCTTAAGAAAAATCAAGAGTTGAGGTTATGTGTGGACCTTAGGTCATTGAATAAGAACATTGTGGTGGATACTTACCCCTTGCCCAAAATACAAGAATTGTTAGCAGCTGTTAATGGAGCAAAGTATTTTTCTGTGATTGACCTTAAATCCGCCTATCATCAAGTGGTTCTTGATGACACATCTAAAGATCTCACTGCCTTTATCACTCCACTTGGTCTTTACAGATTTTGGAGAATGCCGTTCGGGCTGGCCTCAGCGGCCAGTGTTTTTCAAAAATTGATTGAGAATTTATTTCAGGGTCTGAGGGGAGTTCAGGCCTTTCAGGACGACATTTTAATCTTTGCTGAAACTCGTGATCAACATAATATCATTTTGAAAGTGTTTTAAAAGTCTTAGAAGATAAAGGAATGACAGTAAGTAAGGACAAGTGTACATTTTTGGTTAATGAGATTGACTACTTAGGTCATAGGATTACGTGTAATGGTATATTTCCCAAGGAGGATCTTATTAGTGCTTTGGAAAAAGCTAGCGAACCCCAAGACAAAGACTCATTACGTTCATTCCTTGGCTTAGGTGAGTACTAGGCCAGGTTTGTAAGAGATTATGCTCTTGTTGTGGAGCCTTTAAGACAACTTTTAAAAAAGGGGGCTCTTTTTACTTGGACTGCTGTACATGATGAGGCTTTTAGTCGTGTTAAAAAACTTATTGCTAGGGCTCCGGGTCTTAATACCTTTGATCCAGATGGTAAATCTTATGTAACGGTTGATGCCAGTGCTGTTGGTTTGGGGGGCTGTTTTTACTCAAATTGTGGATGGCAAGGAAAAAGTCATATTGTTCATTTCCAGAGGTATTCGAGGTGCTGAGAAACATTACAGTACTATTGAGAAAGAAGCTTTGGCTTGTGTATGGACGGTGGAAAAATTTAAAAACTTTTTGTGGGGGCGTCCATTTGTTTTGGTGACTGATCACAAGCCGCTTGTGTATATGATGGATGGTGTCAGAAGTGGTAAGGCTTCTTCTAGGCTTGTAAGACTCATTGCCAGGTTACAAGAGTTCAGTTTTGAGATACAACACATTCCTGGTGGAAATTATTTTACTGCGGATAGTTTGTCTAGGCTTCCTCCCGTTGAAGAGTCTGAAGGAGAGATCACTGATCAGCATGAATGTGTTGTTGCCATGGTGGATGCTGTGAGTTCTTGTAATTCTGCCATTTCTGAAAAAGAGTGGAATGACTTTGCGTCTATGGATAGTGTTTTGTCCAAAGTTAAACACTTTGTGGTTAATGGTTGGCCACCTTGCAGGAACTTAGATCCTTGTCTTCGGAGTTTTGCTCAAGTTTCAAGTAAACTTAGCATTAAAAATGACATTTTGTTGAGGCATGATTTATTTGTACCACCTGTGGGTATTAGAGACATACTTATTCAGTTGGCTCATTCTGGACATCCTGGGGTTTCTGGAACAAAAAAATTACTCAAACTCCATTATTGGTGGCCGGGAATGGATGCTTTTGTTGAACGGTTTGTGGATAACTGTAATGTGTGTGTTAGATCTGATAAACATTGGAAGGTTTCGACTGAGCCTTTATCTGTTCAGGATGCTCCTATGGGACCCTGGGAAAGAGTTTCGATTGATTTCTCAGGGCCATATGATTGTTTAGGCAGGGAGAGTAGATTTTTGATTGTTGTCGTTGACAATTGTTCCAAATGGATGTATTACACCTTTGTTGAACATCCCAATACAGATGAAGTTATTTTTTTTTTAGAGCATATTTTCAGAATTGAAGGAGCGCCTGATGTTCTTATGTCAGATAACGGGGTGCAATTTGTTTCTACCACAATGTTACATTTTCTTTAAAGATTTGGAGTTCGTTCTGAGAGGGCACCTTTGTATTGTCCTAGGGCCAATGGTCAAGTGGAGAGGGCCAATAGGTTCATAAAAGAAGGGATTCAGACTGAATTAGTGTTAGGTTTTCCGGGGCCTAGAGCGTCTACCAAATAGAAAACTACAAGTTCCAGGAGGCATTCAGAAGAGGAGGAGTCAGCAGCTATAAAACAAAGCTGCGTGCACACGTGAGCGTGCGTAATTCTGGAGTCCACGTTTGGTTTGAAAGAGACGGCGGAAGGAGAGGAGAAAGAGAAGCCCGTTTTCCTTTTGTGTGGTTAAAGGAAACCAAAGTGTGCTACACACCGGAGGGGTGAGTGCTTGGGCGGCGTTTACACCGGACGGTGAACGCGCGTCGATTTACAGCAGGAGGGGCAGCGGTGATTTCTACCGCGGATGCCTCGTTTTGCAACTATTTTTGTTTTGTCTCTCAAAGACTGAGTTCTCGCTTTAGAGCACAGCGGTTATTAAACCGTATTTGAGGAAATAGGGAACGAGGGACTAAAGCGCTGTCTTCTTTGGAGTGATATTGCAGACAAGTTTATGCGCTGTCTTCTTTGGAGTGGAATTTGCAAACAAACTATTATTTCATTTTTTGTGCTACCGTGTTCTATATATCTTAGTCCTAATCGTACATTTAAGTGACACTTTTGGGATTGGAGCCAACCAGCAGAACCGGTGAGCAGGCTTGAGTAGTAGGAACAACAAGGGGTGTTGGAGCACACATACGTGAGGTGAAGTGAAAGTTGAAATGTAATGTATATGCTCTGTTTTTTAGGATTATTCACCAGAACAGGAGTGTTTGTTCTTACTTGGAGATATGCAAGGACGTGCAAGGCTTTGGTGGATAAGGTAGTTATGGACATTAGTGAGACATTACTGAGAGTAGCCATATCTGTGCTTGGGTGTAATTGATATATGTTGTTTTGTTTTCATAGGTTCTCATCCCTGCTGTTCCCTACCTTTCCCTTTCCCTCACTTGATCGCCCTAACGCTCTGTGCAGGTGTAATCAGAGATTGGGGATGTCAAGGGGTGGCCCCCGTATAGCATCATCCGGACCCTGAGGAGTACAGAACCTTGACAGAATTACGCACCCAAGAAAGGTTACTCCTCCCGGTCCGGGTGAGACATTCCATGGCCACTATGGATGATGTGGTACAGGCTTTGGCCTTAGTGCAACAGGAACTAGCGGCCTCTAGGCTAGAAACAGCGGCCTTAAGGGACAGGGTTGACAAATTAACCAGGAACCCTTTTGATGTATCAATCCCCTTTGGCAGGACACCCAGGAAGCCTAAAGACGATACAGTTGGTGCAAAGACATTTCTGGTGGAGTACGCTGGTCAAAGATGTTCGAACATGGGTACGACAATGTGAGGAATGTGCACGAGGAAAAGGGGAGAACACCAGGAAAAAAGGGATGCTCATACCCATGCCAACTCCTCAGCAGCCTTGGATGAACATCAGTATCGATTTCATCACCGGTTTGCCTATGGATAAGGGATGTTCGGCCATCCTAGTGGTGGTAGATAGCCTGACAAAAATGGGCCACTTCATTCCATGCAAGAATCTACCAACGGCAGGTCAGACAGCTCAACTGTTACTGGATCATGTAATCAGACAGCATGGTTTGCCCAACGTGATCGTGTCTGATAGGGGCCCACAGTTCATTGCCAATTTCTGGAGAACCTGGTGTAAGGCTCTGCAGATAGAATCGGCAGTTTCAACAAGCTTCCATCCACAGACGGATGGTCAAACTGAGAGGCTAAATCAGACACTAAAAAAGTATCTGAGGTGTTATGCCATGGAAGCGCAAGACTCCTGGGTATCTTTGTTGTGGATGGCGGAGTTGTCATACAATAATGCTGTACATTGCTCTATAGGTGTATCTCCATTCGAGGCAAACTATGGGTATTGTGCTAGGACTATGCCCATTGATTTACCGGTTGACATCGTTAATCAGCCCTCTGTTCAGGCTCACATCAAGTTGTTACACACTGTCCAGAAGAAGGCGAGACAACATCTCTTGGCGGCTAAATGGGTGTACAAGAAGTGGGAAGACCGGCACAGGGTTGAAGGCCCCCGTTTTCAAGTTGGTGATAGAGTTTGGCTTTCCACCAAGAACATCAAGTTCAAACTTCGCAGTGTGTTTCATCCCAGATTCATCGGCCCGTATACCGTGGTGAGACAGGTGAATCCAGTGACTTACAGGCTTCGGTTGCCGGGCAGTCTTCGCATCCATCCTGTGTTCCATTGTAACCTCCTGAAACCTGCTATCGAGGCTCAGAGGCGGGCGGTTCCTCCAGTGGTACGTGAAGATGGGGTGGAATATGAGGTACGGAGGATACTGGACTCGAAGTATCGACGAGGGGCACTGTGGTATCTTATTTCTTGGAAGGGGTATCCCTCAGAGGATGATTCGTGGGAACCCTGTAACAATGTACATGCCCCGGCCGCGGTGAAGTCTTTTTATCGCAGGTGTCCGAACAAGCCTGGATCTAGGAGGCGCATGTGAGGAGGGCCTACTGTCAGGTTTTCCGGGGCCTAGTGCGCCTACCAAATAGAAAACTACAAGTTCCAGGAGGCATTCAGAAGAGGAGGAGTCAGCAGCTATAAAACAAAGCTGCGTGCACACGTGAACGTGCGTAATTCTGGAGTCCACGTTTGGTTTGAAAGAGACGGCGGAAGGAGAGGAGAAAGAGAAGCCCGTTTTCCTTTTTCTTTTGTGTGGTTAAAGGAAACCAAAGTGTGCTACACACCGGAGGGGTGAGTGCTTGGGCGGCGTTTACACCGGACGGTGAACGCGCGTCGATTTACAGCAGGAGGGGCAGCGGTGATTTCTACCGCGGATGCCTCGTTTTGCAACTATTTTTGTTTTGTTTCTCAAAGACTGAGTTCTCGCTTTAGAGCACAGCGGTTATTAAACCGTATTTGAGGAAATAGGGAACGAGGGACTAAAGCGCTGTCTTCTTTGGAGTGATATTGCAGACAAGTTTATGCGCTGTCTTCTTTGGAGTGGAATTTGCAAACAAACTATTATTTCATTTTTTGTGCTACCGTGTTCTATATATCTTAGTCCTAATCGTACATTTAAGTGACACTTTTGGGATTGGAGCCAACCAGCAGAACCGGTGAGCAGGCTTGAGTAATAGGAACAACAAGGGGTGTTGGAGCACACATACGTGAGGTGAAGTGAAAGTTGAAATGTAATGTATATGCTCTGTTTTTAGGATTATTCACCAGAACAGGAGTGTTTGTTCTTACTTGGAGATATGCAAGGACGTGCAAGGCTTTGGTGGATAAGGTAGTTATGGACATTAGTGAGACATTACTGAGAGTAGCCATATCTGTGCTTGGGTGTTATTGATATATGTTGTTTTGTTTTCATAGGTTCTCATCCCTGCTGTTCCCTACCTTTCCCTTTCCCTCACTTGATCGCCCTAACGCTCTGTGCAGGTGTAATCAGAGATTGGGGATGTCAAGGGGTGGACCCCGTATAGCATCATCCGGACCCTGAGGAGTACAGAACCTTGACAATTAGAGAGCAATCTTGATGTTTTTGAACTTTTTAAGGAAAAGATTTGGAGTTATCATATTACTCCAAATGCTTGCACTGGAGTGACTCTGTATTTTTTGATGAGAGGTAGGCAAATTAGAACGTTGTTGACACCTCTTTTTGGTAGGAATGTAAAAGGTGACACTTTAGAGTCTTGCATTGCTAAAGCCAGAAGTAACATAACTTCTTCTCGCATCTATGGAAAATCTTATCATGACACCTGTCATAAGGCTAAGAGCAAAAATTTCGAAATTGGTGATTGGGTGCGTGTTATCAAACTTTCCTTATCACGTAAGGGTTCGTCTAAATTCTCTATGCCTTTCAAAGTAGAGAGAGTTTCTGATTCTGCTGTTTTGCTAAAGGACAAGGGTTGGTGGAACAAGAGCTCTATAGTTGTTCTCAAACCTGGGCAGGAATGTTTGTTTGAGCATGAAAAGTTTGTGGACGCTGATGTGTTGTTTGGTGAGAATGGGGGAACGTGTATTCCTGCTCAAGGTTCCACTGTGGGTTTTATGGTTGGTGAAGGCTCCAGTGGAGGCTTCAACAATCCTGATGCTCATCTGGTTGAACCAGCTGTGGAAGGGAGTGTTCTACAGGGTTCTTCTGATGAGGGTAATCTCATGTTGCAAAAAAGGAGCACCAGGGTACCAAAGAAGTTTGATGATTACATTTTAGAGTAAACGCTTATTTTTTTTTTATTTTTTTTTTTGTAAAAAGGATACATGTGGTACTTTGTATTCTTTCTCATGTTAATTTAAGAATGTGGAATTTATCTATGTCATTGGAATTTTTCTATGTCATTTAGAATTCTTTTATGTAACTTAGAATTCACTGATGTAAGAGTTTGTGTTTGAAGTTCCTGACAGAAGCGGTTGGAGTTTGCTAGAGCTGGACGCCTTACGCTCTTGCACCAGTGGGTCGTTTTATGGCACTTAAATAAATTATCTATTTTTTATAAATTTATTGACTCCATCGCTTCTTTACAGGAGCCTTCGCCAGCTAAGGAGTAATTGCTTGAAGGTGCCTTTGCGGGCAGCGAGCTCTCACCACGCCGCTGCCTGCTGACTTTTGAGACCGCGCCTGCCTGCCGTACAGCTGACTTACTCTTCACCAACAGCAATCTCGACCCACGCCGCTGCCGGTCGCCTCAAGCTTGTGATACACCCCCTTGGGCAACGCGCTTTAGCCACGCCGCTGCCCACTCTTCCGTGTCACCGGCAGCGATCTCGACTCCCCGCTGCTGCAGTCAGCATCTTGCGTCACTGCCGACACCCACGGCGCCTGTTCCCTCTCGGGCAGCGCGCTCCTGACACGCCGCTGCCCTCCATCTTGTCGCCAACAGCGAGCTCGGCCTACGCCGCTGCCGGCCGCTCAGTACACCTACAAAACTCCTTGGGCAGCGCGCTCCCACCACCGCCACGCGGCTGCCCTCTCTTCGGTGACGCAGGCAGCGAGTTCGACTCCACACCGCTGCCGGTAGCTTTTAAGTCACTGCTCCAACATCACGCGCCTCGTTACCTCACGGGCGGTGCACCCCTGACACACCGCTGCCGTCCTTCTTCATAGCCAGCAGCGAGCCTGGCCTCACGCCGCTGCCGGTTCTTTGATCCTTTCTCTGACACACAAGCGGCCCTTTGCGCGCGCTCTCAGGGAATCATATGAGAGTGTCTCTGGGCTTGTGCAACTGGGCGGCCCAAGATGTTGAACGGACGCCGAGGCTAGATCCTGGTTCCCCAGCTCCAAAGTCGGCAGCTCTAGCCGTGAGACCATATCCTCTCTCTTGGCCGGGCCGCCAAAATCTCAGCGCAAATTTCAACCGTCCCACGAGGGTACCATCGCATCCACGGTGGCCATTTCTTCTTTTCAACGGCGAAGGCACATGAATTTAGAGGGGACCCCCCCATGCCCTTTTATCCTTGCAGCATCCCCAGGGGGGGCCTGCCGATTGGTCACTTCAAAACAAGCTGACCAAACAGTGCCCGGCATCTTCCCGGGCTCAGCTGCTGCCCGCTCTCGTAGCCCCCCCTCGGTAGGGGTTTGTCACAGGCCCTTTACTGGTCCGGCGGCGCCTTCCCAGGCCTCGTGCTTTGTGATAAACTGGTGGTTGGAGACGAGTCCAGCTCAAGCATATCTCCCTCCTTGCGAGGAGTATCATAAAAAACAAGAATTTGATCTTGATCTTAGGTAAAGATGGCACCACACTGAAGTCTGTGCCCAAAAAACATAAGGTACAGTCTTAATGATCATGAGTATTTCCAGTGTCTGGAAGGCTATGAGAAGAATGGCCCTGTAGCGAAAGCAGCGTGGATGCCTATGGCGGGGACCCCGGGGATACCAGGAGTACACGTTTGAGTGTTTTTTATCCATTCAGGACGCTCCCCCTTTACTGCAGACACAGCCACACAGGCTGGAGATTGACTCGGAAGGGAGCGAGAGAGGCGGGGCCGCAGAGTCAATGTCACAGCAGCAAGGAGGCTTGCTGGTCGAGCGGAGGAGAACGGCGGAGACACCGACGGATGTGTCGGGACAAGTGAGGAGGCTGAGCCTGAGCGGTTGCTTCAGTTTCCGGACGCAGTTGAAGGGAAGAACGAGGCTGGACGTCCAGAGACCTCGAGGGAAGGCGAGACGGGCTAGGCAGCCGTGACTCCGTTATCGAGTCATGCTTCAGGCAAGTGGCACGAGAAAGTGCGCGTTGTGTGAGCGGCTGGTTTCTTGCGTGCGCTTATTTAACAGGCTTATAGAAGCTGCGTCTGAAGGCACCTTAAAGGCCCTTGGAGTAGGGTCTTCTGTTGGACACTTTTTGTTTTTGCTTGACGTGCACGCTGAATAATGGTTCTAGACTGCAGTGCAATTCCCTTCCCAACATGGCTTGTCCTAATAGGTTTATCACACCTGAATTAAGACATAGGCATACACAAAGTGGTGTTTTGGTGACGGACGTAGTGAACCGTATATACCCGGATGCTAATAGCCCTATGCCTTTGTATCCTTGAGGATACTCTGCTACAGTGGATAAAGGACCTGGAAGAAAACCCTGAAAGTGACATAACTGGGAGGATAGAAGACGACGAAGAGACAGGGAAAAGGAAGACTTTAGTTTTTGTGATTTGAAGAAAATCCGATTGGGTATCAATAAAAAACCCTTAATCCAAACAGAGCGTGGTCTGATCTCTCTTGTCCTGTAACAGTGGAGTCAGAAGTGGGATAAGGGTCCCCTACAGGACAAGATGATGACTCAACCAATAACCCTAAACGATATGATCAAACAACTTGCTGAAGGCTAGCACCACCTTCAGCTAGTGGTAGAAGGACAGACCACAGCGGCACAGAAAGATCGAGAAAACCTACAGGAAGCCCTTCAAGCACAGGCGGGAATCATGGCAAACAATCAAATCGTGCAGGATACCGCTATACAAAGACTAACAGACACCATTGCTAGTAACAAAGTACATCCTAACGTACCTAGGTCTGTATTGCAGAAATACCAAACAGGGGATGACCCAGATTTTTTCTTTACAAACTTTGAGAGAGTTGCCAGTACAGCGATGTGGCCGGCAGAACGATGGGGCTAGTATATCGCACCCCTTTTGTCTGGAGAGCTACAGACTGCGTATCAAGCAGCAAACCCTGCTGGGACCAAGCCATACAGCGAGATAAAAATGATAATCTTAGAACGCCTAGGCTATGATAATGAGTATTACCGTCTGAAAGTCCATAAGGAGAAATGGATGCCTCGGGACAATCCTAGAGCGCTATTTTATAGAGTACAGAATCTAGGTACTCATTGGCTACAACCAAACACATCTACGATGGAAGAAGTGATGGATAAGATATGTCTGGAACAGTTCCTTGATGGCCTCCCTAATCCTACTCGATCCTGTGTAAAACAGCATCCAAATCTGACTGAATCTAGTGCTATTGGTTTTGGCTTCTGCCTACCATAGGGCTCCTGCCAAGGACCCCTACTCCTCTTGCACCATGTTGGAGGTTTTCAGCTCCTAATCCTATCACTCCTCCTCCTAGGTCGTCCTTTGAGCCTAGACAATCCATACGGCCCCCTAGTAGGGAGACAGGGCAAGGGCCACAATGCTATCACTTTGCTGAGTGGGGTCATATTGCCCGTAATTGTCCCCAAAAGACAATTGAAGTGGGATATACACAAGGTCAGGTTTGGTGGGCTGGGGGTAGCCTAGATCCTTACCATATGACAATCCAAGTGAACAACGAGTCCACAAAAGTACTAGTGGATTCAGGATGCCACCATTCAGTCATTAGTAGTGACAGGGTGAAAGAACATCAGTGGCGGCCCAGGGAGACAGTAAAGATAACTTGTGTTCATGGTGACTGTAAAAGGTACCCCGTTGCTGTAGTTGACATAGAATGGGAGGGCAGAAAGGAATACATTCAAGTAGGAGGGATTCCCCAGTTGGTAGAAGAAATGATTTTAGGAACAGACGATGAATAGTTTCCTAGGCTACTAGCTACAGTGGTTAAACAGAAAAGTGAGCAAGCATGGCTGCAGGAAGCTCCATTTGCAACTCAGAACTTGACAGGCGGTAGGTATATGGAAAAGAAATCCCGCAGAGAGAAACGTGTCAATAACAAACAAGTTGTTTTAAATGGTTTGTCTAACACACCATCTATTCCCTCCACTACAGATGAAGAATAGGGAGTTCAACTCAACTTCAGGGCAACTCAAAGAGGCGACCCCAACTTAGAGAACTAATGGGCTCATGTCGTTTTGGATGAGGAGGGACAGGTAGGACCTTATTTCCATGTATCAAAAGGTCTGTTGTATATAAAGATACAGAAACCTACAGAGACAGTTTCCCAATTGTTGGTGCCATTCCCTTTTAGAGAGCGGGTCTTACATCTGGCTCATGGACAGGCTGTGGGAGGGCATTATGGAAGGGAAAAACAGAGGAATATCTCTTAAGATGTTTTTATTGGCCTGGGGTTTTTTCAGGCATCAGACGGTTTTGTGCAGCTTTTGTACATTGTAAGCGAATGAATCCCCATCATGCGTCCAGGGCCCCCTTCCGTCTGTTGCCTATCACTGATGTTCCTTTCTCCAAGTTTGGTATGGATCTGGTGAGACCTTTGGTTACATCAGCCCATGGGTATCAGTATATATTGGTACTGGTTGATTATGCAACTCAATATCCTGAGGCGATACCTCTAACCAGTATGAGGACTACTGCTGTTGCCCAGGCCATGATCGGATTCTTTAGTAGGGTGGGGTTCCCTAGAGAAATCTTGACCGATCAGGGTGCTCCTTTTATGTCTAGATTAATGGACCAGTACTGTAGGGTACTCAGGATTCAGCAGATCTGCACCGCAGTCTATCACCCACAAACAGATGCTCTTGTGGAACGGTACAACCGTATAATCAAGACCATCCTAAAGAAGACGGTGTCGGATTCTGGCAGGGATTGGGATAAACAGCTTCCTTTAGTACTGTTTGCCATTCGTACACATAACCAATCCTTAACAGGATGTAGTCTCTTTGAGTTTGTTTTTGGAAGGAAACCCAGGACCTTTTTGAATATGGCATCTGAGAGATGGGAGGATGAGGAAGACGAGGGGTTGGATTTACTCGACTATGCAGCTAACTTGAAGAGAAGGGTAACCACTCTATGGGATGATGTGAGCAGAACCTGGAAAAAGCTCAGATAAGCCAAAAAGGCAGTTATGACTGGAACACTAAAATGGGGGAATTTCAGGTTGGATATAGGGTCCTTATACTCCTCCCGTCCTCAGATAACAAGTTATTGGCTACGTGGCAAGGGCCTTATGTTGTGCTAGCTCAGGTTACTCCGGTTACATACCGTATAGCTGTACCCCACACAGGAAGTACAGGACAGGTTTATCATATTAACCTTCCGAAAAAGTGGGTGGAAATGGAGGATCCTGTAGCTGAGGCCTCTTCCAATTTGGCAATATTCTTTCCCTTGAAGGACACAAAGGGTGAGGTAGGCGTAGTACCGATGGGTCCCTCTCTTTCCATGTTACAACAGGAAATCCTTACAGGAGTAGTGAGGGAATATCAAGATGTATTTCAAAATGACCAGGGAGAACTCCACTGATTCAACATGATGTAAAAACTGAGGGGGTCAGGGCAATTAGACTTCGTCTCTATCGAATTCCCATGGCCAGACACAGGGCTGTGTAAGTCGAAGTGGAAGAGATGTTGAAGGAAGGCATCATTGAGCCATCTCATAGTGCCCGGTGTTCTTTGGTCCCAAAGCCTAATGGCTCTATCAGATTTTGCACCAACTTTAGACAATTGAATGGGGTATCCAATTTTGACACCTATCCGATGCCCAGAGTCGATGAGATGATTGAGAACCTGGTTACTGCCCACTACTTAACCACCTTAGACTTAACCAAAGGCTACTGGCAGATTCCACTAACTCCTAATGCCTGGGAGAAACCTGCTTTTTCCACTCCTTCGGGGTTAAATCAGTTTAGGGTCTTACCCTTTGGCCTCCATGGAGCCCCAGCCACCTTTCAACGATTGATGGACTTGGTTTTGAGGGAACATCTGGGGTATGCTGAAGCATATCTGGATGACATTGTGGTATATAGCCGGACCTGGGAGCAACATGTCATTCATTTGAAAGCGGTATTGGAGAGTCTGAGAAAGGCATGCCTAACAGCTAATCCCAAAAAATGTACACTTGCCACAAATGCGATACGGTATCTGGGCTATCACATACAGGATGGATTGATATGTCCCCAAGTCAATAAAGTGGTGGCCATTAAAAAACTAACCCGTCCCACCAACAAAAAGGAGATCAGGGTGTTCCTTGGTTTGGTGGGTTACTATCGCCGCTTTGTTCCCCATTTCTCTGAGGTGGCTGCTCCTTTGACGGATTTCCTCTTAAATAGCAACCTACCTCTTTCAGCGAATTGTAGCCCAGACATCAGAGGAGTTTTGATTTGTTGAAAGAACTGTTATGCGGTGAGCCTGTGTTGGTTTGTCCGGACTTTGCAAGACAGTTCGTTCTACAGATAGACACATCGGATAGGGGGTTGGGGGCTGTCTTGTCTCAACCTGGGAATAAGGGTCTCTGCATCCTGTGGCTCTCCTTAGCAGGAAGCTATTGCTCCGTGAATCCCATTATTCTATTATTGAAAATGAGTGTTTGCTGATTAAGTGAGATGTGCATGCCTTGCAGTACTATCTTTTGTGCCGTTCCTTTTTGCTTTTTACTGATCATGCTCAGGGCCGGACTGGCCGTAGCTGGCACCGGGCATTTCCCCGGTGGGCCGCTAGGGTGGGGGCCGGTTTTGGGCCCCTGGGGGGCCGTTTTTGTTACCGGGGGTCGGCAATATCGGCCCCCTGTAACAAAATCGGCCGAAACCGGCCCTCGCAAACAGCTCGGCAGCACCCCCCCCCCCACCCCCAGGGGGGAGCGGCCGAGCAGTTTGCCAGGGCCGGTTTCAGTTCCCAGTCCGGCCCTGATCATGCTCCTTTGGTGTGGTTGGCACGACATAAGGATTCCAATGCTCGTATATTGAGGTGGTTTCTTGCTCTTCAACCTTTCTCCTTCCAGGTGCGACATCTGCCGGGGAAGATGCAGGGAAATGTTGACTATTTGTCTTGTTCAACTGTGGCTTCATGGCCCAATCAGCCATGCCTGGATGGGAGGTACTGTGGCGAAAGCAGTGTGGAGGCCGATGGCGGGGACCCCAGGGGCACCAGAAGTACACGTTCGAGTGTTTCAGCCATTCAGGGCACGCCCCCTTTACTGCAGCTACAGCCACATAGGCTGGAGATTGACCCAGAAGGGAGCGAGAGAGGCGGGGTCGCGGAGTCAATGTCGCTGCAGCAAGGAGGCAAGCTGGTCGAGCTGAGAGCGGAGGAGTACAGCAGAGACACCGACGGATGTGTTGGAACAAGCAAGGAGGCTGAGCCTGAGTGGGTGCTTCAGTTTCCGGTCACAGTTGAAGGGAAGAATGAGGCCGGACGTCCCAAGACCTCTAGGGAAGGCGAGACGGACGAGGCAGCCGTGACTCCATTATCGGGTCACGGCTTCAGGCAAGTGGCGCGAGTGAGTGCGCGTTGTGTGAGCAGCTGGTTTCTTGCACGCCCTTATTTAACAGGCTAATAGGGGCTGCATCTGAAGGCACCTTAAAGGCCCTTGGAGTAGGGTCTTCTGTTGGACACTTTTGTATGACGTGCATGCTGAATAATGGTTCTAGACCGCAGTGCAATTCCCCTCCCAACACAGCTTGTCCTAATAGGTTTATCACACCTGAATTAAGCCATACCAGCGACCGGAGCCATTGCCCAGGGCAACTTATTTGGGGAACCGTTTGTTAAGGAACTTGGGAAGTTAGTGGCCGCCTTCTCAGCCTTAGACAAGGCCCAATCTTTCATAAAGAAGATTTTTACCAGGAAGGTGTTCCCTGGAGCCGGAAGAGGCCGGGATCACTCCTCCAGTTGAGCATGGCAGTAAGGCTCGTAGCAAGGTGCACTTCGAGGGCAAGGAAGGAGAAACAATGGTTGGCACGATTAAGGACAACAAGGAATCTCCTTTCCATCCAGAGGTGTTGGCAGGGGCAATATAGGTTGTTTCCGAGAAAGAGCAAACACCTCAGGGGGATTTTTCAGTAAGGTTTATCCATTTTTCCCAAGTAAAGTTGAGGGGAAGACTGAGGTGGTTCGCAGATAATTGGATGGAGGTCTCCTTCGATCCGTGGATATTGGAGACTGTTTAGGGCTTCCACAAAGTTTTATGGTAGCCATAGCAGATGACACGTCCCAAACCTCTACATTTGTATTCTGCAGAAATGGATCTCATAGAAAATAATGTGAATGACTTGGAGCGAATAGGCACAATTTACAGGTCAGTATTCCACCACACGGGCTTTCTAAGCAAACTATTCCTGGTGAAAAAGAATGACAAGGGATTGAGGCCTGTGATAAACCTGAAAGGGTTCAATGAATGGCTCATATATCGCCATTTCAAAATGGAGGGAATTCATCGCCTAAGAGATATCCTTCTTCCAGGGGATTGGATGGTTCGATTTGATGTGAAAGATGCCTATCTAGAGGCTCCTATTTTCACACCCTAGAGGAGATTTCTTCAGTTTCTTTGGAAAGAAAGTTTACGAGTTTTAGTATTACTGTTCAGCCTCTCATCGGCTCCATGGTGCTTTACAAAACTTCTTCAACCACTTGGAGAACTCTGCGGATGAGGGTCATCAGGTTTGTCATAGATCTAGATCACATCCTGATAATGGAACAATCTTGAGACCGATGGTAGGCGGTGGGTCTGGGGAGCAAGGTGCAGAAACATCTCAATGAGTGGCTGATGGTCAGAAGAAAAACTCTGCAATCAAAAAAGAGGGTCCTTGACATAAACCTCTAAGGAGAAGAAACCAGGGAAGGCTGAAGTATCAAACACTGAAACACACAACTTCTTCAATAGCTTAAAGATGGGACAGTACGTCTCCAACACTAATACACCATAAGTCAGATCAGTTCATTTTGTATTTTATTCATCATAAGTAACAAAGGTAATTCAAATATTGTTTATGATAAGCTAATCATTTGTATATTCACATTATATACAACAGTATTTCATCTGTATGTGAGCTCCACATTGAAGACAAATAAAATAAAAAGAACAGACCTACTTGAAAAAAAATACACAAATTGTTTTTTACAAAAATATACAACACACTTGCACCCAAACATACTTAACACCAAGACAAGAGGTTTAAAAAGCACAAAAGTGTGAACATCATATTTTTTCACTTTTTTCTAAAACACATTCATATTTTTCAATTGATTTATATAATCCTTAAATTTAATGTACACAGGTATTTGTTCAATGCAAATAACAGAGACAGAAATGCGCCAACGCACGTTTCAGTAAAGTCACTCCAGGGATAGAGGAGAACACAACCTTCATAGGGCGCTATCTGAATTCAAAATACAGTGGCATCAGTCATCTGATGTGAGTAGATATACATCCAATAAATCTCTACGAAGCTCGCAAGCAAAATGAGGAACTGATCTAGTCACATCTAACCACTTCAACGAAGGTACAGGACTTTAAACCATAATTATTTTGAAGTAAAACCATAGTATCACATATTGGGACAGAGTCCAGGAAAATCAAAACCAATTTTGCATAGGAGGGTGACAAAACCTCACAAGTAAATCAGAAGCATAAGAGAGAATATCAGGATATAGCTCAATCTCAATGGAGAGCTCAAGATATGAAGAGGGGCGGACGGCCTTCTCTACAGAAGGTCTCTCATATGACGGGACCCAATTAGTGAGTTAAGATGGCAAAAAACAAAATCAATCCGGAGATGAGGCATACAAGGTCAGTAAAAGATCTCAGTCCGCAACAAGTCGGCAACGGGTCGGCCAGTGAAAAACTCCGGCAGCACATAAAGTGTTTGGAACTCCTTACGGATTTGATCGCCATCAGATCCATGACAAAAGACAGAGTATTCTGTTGCACACTCTTGAAGATGGACAACAGGTCAGCGGTTAGATGCATCAATCTCTTGGGAGGGACGAGGTCAGGGAATCTCATAGAGATTGAGCAGGACTTCTGGCTCTTCTGCCTGCAGACTCAGATTTCAGTCACAGCAGAATATCTTCCATGCAGACAGAACCCAGTGGCAGATTGGAATTCCTGGTACAGATCAGACTTCAGTGACTGGAAGCTGAATCGGAACGTCTTCAAGGGGTTGATGAAAAGATGGGGACCATGCAGGATGGATCTTTTCACTTCTAGAATGAATAATCAACTGCCCTTACACTTCAGCTGGAGACCAGATCCAGGGGCAACAGCGGTAGATGCTTTTCTCTAGGATAGGTCAACCAATCAGAATTATGCATTTCCTCCTTTCAATATGACTGTCAGGGTAGCAGCTTAAGTCAGAAGACAGAAAGCAACTCTAATTCTATTGACTTAAGTTT
This sequence comes from Calotriton arnoldi, assembly GCA_963921515.1. Lineage (NCBI taxonomy): Eukaryota > Metazoa > Chordata > Amphibia > Caudata > Salamandridae > Calotriton > Calotriton arnoldi. Next base: position 315,494 of record CAWUFW010005471.1, on the reverse strand, counting down.
GGAGGTCACAGTATCCTGATTCTCATGGAGCTGTGTTGGGATCGATCAATAGCCTTAACGGTGTTTCCACGGAATACTGGAGGATTTCGCAAAACAGTCTCACCCTATGGTACTGTGGGAACATTTGAGTCTTACGGCACAGAGAATTTCAGGGGAAGATGGACAAGCAATTAACTTTCTGAAGATGCTGCAGCATTCATGAGGCTTCCCTGGGCTGAGGGCACTATCAAATGCTACAGAGCAGCATGGAGCAAGCGGAGACATTGGTGTTTGGGGAAACATCTGGAATCCATGGGGACAGGAATTATCCACATTCTGAACTTTCTATCGGTGACGGCCAACTCTGCATTGGTGTATATGACAATCAATACCTTCAAATCTGCAATTTCAGCAGGTCATACTCCGGTCCACGATACAGCTGTTGGAGAACACTAGTGGGAATGCAAACTAATGAAGAGCACACATCTGTCTAATCCTCAACCCATATACTCAATCTTGTTGGATGTAAACATGGTTCTAAATAGGATTCTCTCCTGGCAAGATAATGAATTCCTTTCCAGAAAGAAACTGTCAGCAAAACTCGCTATGCTGTTGTGTATGGTTTCATATAAGAGGGTAGCCAACATCAGGGCCCTGGACATCTCTAGTAGGATGTTCTCCCCGGATCGAGTAACCTTTGTTTTAATCAGAAGGACCCAAACCAACACAAGGCTAGTACATCGTCACTATCATCAAAATCCTTTTATTTGGCTTATATGAAATAAACCATACAGGTACAATAAATACACATCACACCCAACACTACAGTTCATTAAAAGCCAAATTCATTGCTTAAAAAACAAATTAACCAAAATCACAACAAATATAAAATCATGCTTAAGACAATAGGTCTGATCACTCATATTAGGACTAAGAAAAATGCTCTATTAACCTCAATTTAATGGCATCTCTCAAAAAATCAGAGACGGAAAAACAAATATGCTCTATAGATAGTAGTTGTAAAAACAATAAGGAAGGTCTGGTTTGGGCACAATGTAAACCTCTTAAGAATGGAGCAATAAATTTGGCCCTGAAATGAACATAAAATCTGCAAAACAAAAAGTTCATAGTTCCCTGTACTGAGGCTGAGTAACACCTACAGGGTGCCTTATGCCATCCTCTCGGGACAGCAAGCAAGCAGTGTAACATGCTTAGCCTAAATCTAATTAAGAGGTAACAGGTATTTGTACTACTCACCCTGACCAGGTAAGATTTCACAAGATGTGAAGGCCTGTCAATGGTGTGTGTGTGTGGTCCCTCAGGAGCAGTACCCTTAAAAGGCCCACCTTCCGGCAGCTCTGACTCTGCAGTTTAGTTAACCAGAGTTTCAGAGTGGCCAGCCGAGGGGAGGGATGTTAGGGAGGGTACTGCCGGGAAGGAGACCTCTAAGGAAGGAAACAAGAGGATTGGCAAGGAGTCAGCTTCTTGTTGACCTTTAGGAGATGGTCTTTGGTGAACTCCTCAATAAACTGCTTAGGAGTTGTCTAATACTAGATGCCACAGGGTGTGAGATCTCACAGTTTTGTGTGGAACTTGTCTTTACCTTTCGACAGTAGAAACTGTTGTAAAGGTCACCGGGAGGTAGTAGTTCAAGGATTCACATATGTTATTGTTTCTTCATAACATGCTATGCAATTCGAACTCGGTTACTATTCACCAAGGTTATCATTCACCAAGATATATTCATGAATATTTATATTCAGCAAAAACAAACTCTATAGGTCCCTTTTCAGATGACAAATATGTGAATGAACACTTACGATGTCAGACCGCACTTCTAATGTCCATAAATAATCCTTTCAACTTATCTCGAATATTTCCAAGTTCACACTGCAATGCTATTCTGGAACGTGGAGGGCTCTCCTCTTACCATTTCTTTCAGGGAACCTTGCGCATTGACAGATGAGCTTCAAATACTCACTGCATCGATCGGCAAGTGTTACAAGATGCAACTTCATTTTCAAGTGCTGGAATACCAAGCAACGCTGCTCAGGCCAGGCCGGCTTTTAAAGCTGCTCTGCAGTCATCAACGATGACGGCTGAGAGTGGGGAAGTCTTGCGAGAGAACGCGAGTCGCATAAAAAACACTAGAAAGTGCACTTCACCTACTAACGGGATGTCCCGTGGAGACAAGGAGTGTTAACAGGCAATAGATGAATCACATAAGAGCTGGCAAAAGGCTCCACACAATTGTGCTGTAAATGAATGAATGCCAGAGATAAATAACTTACAGGGAATATAGAGAGGGACCCCTGCTCCCAGTACCACACTCAAGTGGGTGACACTTAGGGGCCGATTACGATGGCGGACGGACTGGAGTCCGTCCGCCATCGTGGTGGCAGTCCGTCCGCCATCGTAGTGGTGACCGGGACCGTCCGCAATACATGCAGCAGTTCCGCACACCAAATCAGGATGTGACCGCCACCATGGCGGTCGCATTTTGCATTTTAACATTGCGGCAGGTGCTGCTGACAGCAGCACCAGCAGCGATGTTAAAATAGCATGTTTTGCATTTCACTGCACGACGTGGCAGGCACCACATAGTGCCTGCCACTTGGTGCAGTGAAATGTAGGGGGGTACCATGGGTACCCCCCCAGTGCACCCACACCTCCCCCCAACACAAGGGGGGCCCGCAACGGGCCCCCGAAACCAATCTCCACCAGCCTTTCAATGGCGGTTTACCCGCCACGGAAAGGCTCGTTGGAGACAGCATCGTGATTTGATGGACGGTGCCTGCTAGGCACCGCCACCATTTCCTGGTGCAGACCGCTCCGCGGTTCCGTGGCGGACGGTCTTTGCATTCGCCGCGGTCCGAACACGATTCCCCCCACCATCGTAATGTGGCAGGGGGAAAATCGCGGTCCGATTGCGGAAGGACCGCCACCGCATGGCTGGCGGTGGCGGTCCTTCCGCATTCGTAATCGGCCCCTTAGTACGGTACGTAGGCATAGTTACCTGGAGATGTAACCCACTCAGAGTTCCACGTTGGCTATATATGCTGGGGTAGACTGGGGAAAGATCAAGAGTCGCCTAAAAGAGAATGTTCCACAGTTTGTGAAGTGGATAGATCCTCAATCTCCCAAATGTTGCTCCCATAAACCGCTGCAGAGAGACATTTGCCTACAAAGATTGTAATCATGGTGGGCAGTGGCTGGTTACCTAGCCTAAGAGCAAAGTACATACATGTGTATAGTAGAGGTTAGTAAAGTAATTGTGATAGAGTTCATTGTTCTTGAGTAAAGTAGTCTAGAGTGTATCCGCGTATTTATCTATTATATTTTCCTGTACCAGCTTAACCAGCCGGCTTCTTTGTACAGCGCTCTGATACCCTGCCGGGTCATGTTCGCTCTTTATAAAACTTTTAAAATACATAAATATATTGCCATAGAGTGTAGTTGTGTGGAGTAGAGTGGTGCAGAGTAGAAATGTGTATAGTGCCATAGGGTACAGTGTAGTGGTATATAGTGCGGTGGCGTAGAGTGGAGTGTGGCATAGTGGAGTAGAGTGGTGTAGAGTGCAGCAGCATATAGTGCAGTGGTGTGGAGTAGATTGTTTTTGAGTAGAGTTTAGTGGCGTAGAGTGGAGTGGTGTAGGGTAGGATTGTTGTATTCCTCTTAGGGTGTCCATAAACGGGCTTTCCAGTATCATGTCCTTATATAGGCACAATTCGCCCTGCCCTTATATAGGCATAAAATCCCAGCCCTTATTTAGGCATTAACCGTGCACTCCAAATACAGGCATGGTCTCTGACATCCGTCCACCCTAACGTCACAACGAGTTCTTGAAGAACAGACCCTTAGGCTGCGGGAGTTTCCCTAGTCCAGGACTATTGATTTCTTCAAGGACTCATATATTATGTATGAACCATTATTCCTTAGGGGTTCATTCATGACGTCTTTCACTGTCCGACTCACGTCAATACTAACATTCTGAGGTAATTCTCAGGTATAAATATACCTTCCCTAGCCCCTGTAAATCAGAGGAGACCTCGACTTCAGAGGAGCCCGTTTCCCGGCCTGACGCACTGAGAAGACGCTGTCATCCCTGCACGCAGAGAGTCCAGCTTCCAGTGATCTAACTTCCCTTGCGGGGTGTAGGAGTTCGAGTCTGGCAAAGAGATTCCTACCTCTCTCATTCTTCAGGTATGGAGAAGACTAGAACCTAGAGGGACTCTTGGCATACTAGGCATACTGGGGTTAGCGTACTCTTAGTATACCATAGTAAGGAATACTTCACCTACTTCATACCTCGTCCTACACCTAGGTTAGGTTAGGTACATTGGGGTAGAACTACATTAGAACCGCATTGTATGAGTACTCGCATTTTTAGTCTGTGTTATTTATGTAACAGCATATGTACTAAAAGATAATGCTCTCGCAGTATTATTTATTTCTACTGCTCACACTGTACATTATTTATCTTGCATACTGTCTTGTGATCGTAACAGCACATTTTACTTACACCAGAAACAAGACTGTTCAATAAATCTTTTATTGAAACGCCCGTCTATTTCTTTCTGTGTAACTTGGAGAAAACTAAGCATGCACGACTGAGCTGAGTGAAATAGTTATCTATTGTTTCTACGACTCTGGGACACGTTCTGATTCTAAAGGGAAACACAGTGGTCATGTTTTGCGGCTGCCAGAAACTACTCCCTTCTTGTTGTCAAGGAGTTTCTAGTGGCCTCTGAGCTAGCTGGCACAAGTAATTAAGTTTAATATACTCAATAGGGACATACTGACCTTAGTCCTATGTCAAACCTATAGGATATATTATTCCAATGCGCAGAGCCTATTAGGGAAATAGGAGCTACACTACATGGCGCCCAACGGTTTGGTAAGGCAGTAATTCAACGTTAGATACTGAGTAACTCAGCCGTGCTTTTTCTCTCAAGACCCCTACCCATATACTCCAAAAGACGTCTGGAGTGGGCAGGGTTAAGTATCCACCACGGCTACATAGGGCAGTACCCTATATATTAGCTGTTTGGTTTGCTCAACGTTGAAGGATACAGCGTTCCAAAATATTGTGCACCTTATCTTTGTTTCCTTGAAACTTGTTCTACATTTTTCAAACAACAAAATGCCTGGCTCCGACACTGAGACCCGAAACGGTGGAGCTGCGGCTGATCCAGCCCAAGCAGCAGCTTTTAACATTACAGCTTTAAATGAAACCGAGGAGGGTGTTATAAACATCGCTCCAAACTTAAGAAGAGCCATCACTCTAAAACTTATAAAACATGGCCTACCACTAAGAGGCGGTAGAGCAGTTTTCGTGATAGAGGCACATGAATCCTTTCAGACAGAGGTATTCATGGGTAATATTTCCTGAATCCAATTCAGTAACACACATGTTTCACTTCTACAAAGAAGATGAACCACCAGAGGAATACATTCCTTTCGAGGATATTGAAATTCCATTAACATACCAGGAGCATCAGCTCTGGTTTAAAGGCGCCCTAAAACATCACAGAAACATTACCAGGCTCGGTCCACTAGGTAGACCAGGAGCAACATGGCCGATTCTAGCCGGCTATACACCTCATCCTGAACTGGATATAATGTCAGATGAGGACCTACTTGTACAAATACAAGAATTAATAAAAATCTACAGACAATTGGTCCAATGTGTCATGCGGACTTTCACAGTCCAACCACCATTGACACTTCCAAATCAAACCCCTCACCAGGGGAACACTCTAAAAATTACACCACAGACTCTATACGCAGTCATGGGTAAAATGCCCACAAAACGTGAGCAAATTCCATTCTGGATAGCTCAAAAAATTACTCAAATCGAAGCAGTATTTTCAAATACTAGCCCATATGAGAAACACAGAATACTGACAATCAGTTTACCGATGGGGATCACACCACAACTGGAAGACTGCACCACTTGGGGCTCAGTCTTTGCTGCCATCTATACTAAAACACATGGCATTCCGTCAATTGCGGTAATACCTGATGTACTGAAACAAATTCAAAATGAATACGGGGCAGAACCTGCTCTAAATTTAGGTATGAAATTACTGAAAAATTTCGACCAGGTCTCAACAATAATATAATCTAATATTAAAGGGGAGGCAGCAGCAGTGGCGATCCACCAAAAATTAAGGGAATTTGATGTTACAGAACATCAAACAGAGCTACCCAGAATTATAGAACAATCTTATGCAGAATTAGGCAGAGATAGTTTGGGTGGAAGACCAGTGAAGCCGAAGCTATCTGAAAGTCCTGAGAAGGACTCAATTAAACAAACTCCTACATCTTCTAAAAAGAAGTGGGAGTCTACTAAACAAAAATCAAACGAGAAACGCTCTCAATCCCGAGGTAGGTCTCCTCAAAAGGAGCCCTCTGAAAGGAGGTATAACCTCAGGAATAGGGATAATTTGAGAAAGCCTGACAGGTATCAAGATACTGATACACGTTCCTCTCGTCCCTTTCAGATCTCATCACAGACTTCGGAAAGAAGAGGACGATCGGAACATAGAGAAGAACGCGTGAAATCGAAAGACGACAAACACGCTCCAAAAACTCAAGCAAAACCTCAATTCTCCAAAAAGAAAGTAGCAGGTCTAAAGTTCAAACATGCCGAGAATACTGAGAACACAACTCAAGAACGGAGAATGGGCTCAGACAATGCTGGACAGTGCAGCAGAAGTCACAATAGTTCGCCAGAACCTGAAGGAACTTCTGGAGATAGTGGACTTGAATGAGTACATCACAGTTGAGACTGTAGACACCAGGGTTAGTACTCCACAAAAGTTATATGACATAACACTCCGGATGGAGGGAGACAAACCAAGACAGGTGAAAGCACTTTTTTGGGAAAGACTATCAAAGGGCTATGACATACTTCTAGCAGAAAAGGACTGGCCACCACAATTTGTCAGGGAGTGCCCACATGGCGAGGACATAATTATGCCTGCCTTCTCCAACCATATACCAATGCTTCTAAGATATACATATGCCAGGAAATGGGCAGTGGCCCAGGCCCCAGCATTATATAAAAATCATGTAGGATGGGATGAGGATTCACCTCACCATAAAATACATCTGAAACATGAACCAACTGCACAACGGCAGTACCCAATAAAGCAAGAAGCTAAAAAACAGGTCAGGGAGATCTTAGATCAACTTGAATATCAAGGGGTGATTGAAACATGCACCTCCTCAATGAACAATCCTTTGTTTCCTGTCTCCAAACCAGACAATACATATCGTCTAGTTTTGGACTACACACACTTGACCACTTGTTCTAAAACTTTTGCAGTGCAAAATGCACATAGCACAGCATTAATGAATAACATTGTGCGTAAAAAATATAAAACAACATTAGACATCTCAAATGGTTTCTTTTGTCAAAACATAGCACCTGAAAGCAGGTACTTAACAGCATTCTCCATAATGGGGACCCAGCGTCACTTTTGTCGACTCCCACAAGGGTTCAAGAACAGCCCAGGTTTATTCTCAGCGAGGGTAACAGAGTTACTACAAATTTATGACAATGAGGCATTGTCCTATGTCGATGACATCTATCTGACAGACAATGACCTGGAAAAACACTTGAACAGGGTGAGCACCATTATACTGGGTTTCGCCTCTGAGGGCTACAAGTTCAACTTTAAAAAGTCCAGAATTGCCCATCTCAATGTCCTATTTCTAGGATATGAGCTTTCAAGTGAAGGCAAGAGCTTGGCAGCAAACTTTCTAGAGAAATGTGCGCTGCTCCAACCTCCAAAAACGCTAAAAAACTTACAATCCATCCTGGGTTTCCTAAATTTTGGAAGAACATACATTCTAAATTACGCAGAAAGGGTTAAACCTCTCTACGCATTAATCAAACCTGATTTTTCAATCAAAAACTGGCACAGGAACACACAGAAATCTTGCGTTCACTCCAGGCTAACATGTTAGCAACAAATCACTTACAAACACGCGTAAGTCAACGCAATTTGGTGATCCGAATAATTTCGGGTCAATGTGGATTCACCTACTTAACCTTCAATGAGGGTGAGAAAATACCAATCGCATACAAATCCCATTTGTACACACAAGCGGAAATGCGCTTCAGTTCAACTGAAAAAATTCTGACAGCAGTTCAAACCGCTGTAGCAAAAGAAAGAGCCTTAGCCCAAGGGAAACGCATTATTGTCGTAACCCCGGTACCAGCTTTAGAAGCGGTCACAAAAGCAAGCATTCCAAATGCTAAAGCATTACATCCAAGATGGATACAATGGGTTAATTCTCTTGCTGCAACAGATGTTGAATATGTTTTTGATCCAGATTTAAAAACTCAAGCATTCCTGCAATACGAACATGAATGTCCTCTGCCTACTGAAATTCTGCCTCTCGATCAGTACGAATTCATAATTTACACTGACGGATCGCACACACAACCCGCAACAGGGAGTAAGCAAGCTTACAGTGCAGCGTGTGCAATCGTTAAAGGTCGCATGCGAAATGGCATCTTCAGACCTATGGTCACAAAAACTCAGTCTCTATGAGATTGTACAGCTCAGCGAGCTGAACTACAAGCATTCAAACTGGCACTTGAAAGTACAGATCGAGAATTCCCCACACTAATAGTGTGCGATTCCTTTTACTGTGTTCAGTCGTATAATGACTACATACGAAACTGGCTTGAAAATGCTTTCAAAGTTGCGAAAGGTGGCACAATAAAGCATAAAATGCTTTGGGAACAAGTAGTTCAGTTGAAGAACGAACTACCAAAGGCTCACGTGATCCACACACTGAGTCATCAACGTGATGGCGTTCACGTTGCAGGGAATTCATTGGCTGACGAAGCCGCAAAGGGGGCTGTGCAGACGGCTTCCGTAGCTGCGATCACTCGTTCAAGAACAAAAATAGACGGTGAGATAATGTTGGCTGTCAATGCATCAAGCAAAGGCAGCAGTGCAGCGTTACCAAAAAAGTTTCCACTCAAGTACTCTTATGTAATTGATGCGAACAACGTTCCTTTTGCTCGAATCCCTGGAGTGGGGGATAGGGTAATTCCAAACATGGAACGTAGAGCAGCCTTGATTTATGAAACACATTTGGGGGAGGGTCTGTCACATCAAGGGATCTCTAAAACAATTTTAACGTTAAAAGAGATGTACTGGTGGCCTGGAATGAATACAGAAATTCACATATTCATCAACAACTGCTTAGACTGTAAATTACAGCGAGAGAGCCACCAGACACCATGCTGCGAATGCGGCAACCCAATACAGACACCATTGTTAGACAGCATTAGACTATCTACGCACCTGCGTCCTACTGGACAAAGGCATTCCCACAAATACTGAATCTAGGTTCCTATGGTTATGGCCTCAGCGCTCGGCTGACGCTCGAACTGTTATAAAAGATTTGCGAGTCTTTATCGGCACATACGCAATAGGCACGCTACATTCTGACCAGGGTCCTGCGTTTAGCTCTCGGGCTTACAAAGAAGCCATGGCCAGTCTGGGCGTTGCATTGCGGTACTCCTCTCCATTCCATCCTGAGGGAAATTCGGTTGTGGAAAGGAAAAACCGGGACATAAAGCAGTCTATAACAGCTAGGGTATTAGGTTCGGGTGATGGGTGGGTCAAACACCTTAGTGGGGTTCAACGCTCATTGAATAATCTGCCAAGAAGTTCTCTAGGGGGGGTCACTCCGTATGAGGTCCTATTTGGGACAAGAATGTGGGTACCAGACCTTGAACACGTAGGCACAGTGGTGGAAAATAAACCCTTTGATATCAAAGATCGTTTGGCTGTTTTACAGGAACTAAGCAAGTTAAGAACGAAACAAAGCAACGTATTCCTACAGCCCACCACCACTGGGGATCAACCGGCTGTCCCAGCAAGGCCTGTCTGGATTCCAAAAGATGGGGATCTAGTCAGAGAAAAGATTGCGGACAAGAAGGAATTTGGACCTTCTAACAGACAACCAGTACCTGTCCTAGCAGTTCAAGGAACAAGAACAGTACTTTTGCCGCCCCTTGCTGGAAGAAAGGAGAAAAGATTTGTGTCCATCGACCTCATCAAACCACAATATGTGGCCAATACTAAATAGTAGGCCTCGTGGACTCCGACCTAGTAGCAGACGCACTCCTCTCACTACTATCCAAGAGGTTCAGACTGAAAGAATTCAGCTGTAACTGATGGAGGACTATGCAACAACGCTATGGAACTCATCCCTCTTGAACACCAAGTAACAGTTAGTCCAAATACACCTGTCTACACCAACGTGGCAGGTGATGAACTGGTTCCAGTGATTTCTACAATTCCTGATCCAATTCCAACAATTGACAGAACTGCTTCTGGCTATTTCATTAACTTTGATACATTCTCAGAAGATCCGAGTGAACCTGAAATGACGCCAGCATCATTCAAATTCAAGCAGCAAGTACAAGACTTTCTTCATTTTGTGCAAACAACTTATTTGGTTTCTCCATGGATTGAACTCTGGATTACATCTGGACTTTTTGTTTTCCTGCTCTGGCTAGCTTTGGTAACAACTGTGAGCGTGCTTATAAGTGGCAGATACATCCATGTGAATAATGAAGGAAAAGGCGTGAACGTACTTTTGAAACCTCATAAATCTTCCCATCGTGAAGCAAGAGATTTGTCATCAGTGAACATCACTCCTGTTCCTATACAGGATGGTATAGTGTGGGACAAAACAGATTTTGAAATCTTCGGTCCGACGGAACAATTGAACATTCCACATTTGTTTAAAATTTCACTGAGTGATCTAATTACGTCCAGTACCTATTCAGATGATTGGGACTTTGAGACTGTCAATGATATAATGTTTGACCTAGAAAAATCTGCTGCATTTTCTAAACATGAATATTTAGAGGGTTCATCAGACTATGAACAAATGTATTGTTATAACCACTATGGTCATCATTATTTGCATAAATCTGCATATCCAAGAAATGTGTTTATGTTTAACCAATGGGAACTTTGTCCTACACCACCTAAAGGTAGTTCAAAAACATTTGCTAGTAAATTTCCATATTTTTCAGGACACAATACATCTGAACCAGAAATGTTTTACTATAAAAATGTAAACAAGACAGGACTGAAAATTATGTTAACAAATACAAAACAGATTTACTCTACGTTATTTAATGCCCAACTGTCTAGACAGGGTTTCGACTTATGGAAAGACACAATAGACACAAAAACAGTCTGGGGTACTAAAGATTGGCAAGTGCAGGGGATAGAAGCTTTATTTAGAGCCTGCATCATCCCTGAACAAATAATGTTTTTGAATGAAACCATCCAACAAACATCTTGTTTTGGATTAGCCAAGATCAAAGAAATGAACACACCTTCTGTACCAACACCTGCAAGTGATAACGATACACAGGCAGTGGTGACAGTTGACAATATACTACAACTCAACAGATCTAATCCTGATTGGAAAAAATGGTTGATCTGGCCCACAGACACGAATAACTGTCAGGAAAGATTCCTGAATAAAACTCAGGGCATTTCTATTAATAGGCCAGACCCAAGATACGTCCAAAGACAACATCCGGGGGTAGTAACAACATACAGTGTAGGAAAATTATGCCTCGATTGGCTGCATAAGTCTACACTACAGGATGTGAAACAACACTTAACCTTACTTGAAAAGGACGCAGACCTTAGGGAATTCTTGCTTGGACCAAAAACCGCGTCAAAAACGTTTCATATATGCCGGCATTTATGCTGCTTATAATGAAGCATGGAAAGTATCACAGATGGAGGCTGCAGAACAAATACGTGAACTTGATCGTATTAATTTAGAGAAAACACTCTCTGTGGTCGACAATGGGTTAACAACTTTGTCCTCCAGAATTTATTCATTGGATGGCATTGTATCCTCTGCTATCGACATACTAGAACAAGATTTGGCGATGTTACAGCAAGGCCAGTCTCAATTACGTTCTATTATGTTATTAAGCTGGACGCTGCAATCTTTGTGAGCGGGCTATGTGCCTTGGCGTTTCATCAACACAACGGCTCTGTTTGCAGAATACAATCTAACTGATAAACAGATCGAACTGGCACAAAGAGGAACAAGGTATACAGTGCTGAGCATTGAAAAACTGGAAAAGTTACCATTCACAGTGGCAGAAAACCAGCTACAGAATGGCTTATTCATGGCAAAATAACATTACCTGTGAGTACTTTTCAGTTTCAGTATTGCCTCAGACAAATGCAAGCAGGCAAATATGAAAGGTTGGGTAAGGAATACATTAAGACATCTTGGGATTTACCGTATACATATAGATGTTGGAGTGGGGATCGTGAAGTGTTTTTGAGCGGTACAAACTGTAAACTTGCACTAAGCGGTTCGCTTATATGTCAGGACATTTCTTTACACGGGGCTTGTAATGGTTCTGTGGCAAATTTGTCTTGCCATCAGCAGGGTACACCAGCTGCTGTGATTAATCCAACGTTTGGACAACTTTCTAATGGGAGTTACCTCATGTTGAATGATCAGAGTTGCTGCGGCATGTTGCCAGGCATCCCATATCTAGTAACGGTCAACTCCAGGGTCACTTGCTGTATGTAAGTATTGTTTGCCCCAATAGACACAGTCAGGGAGTCGCCTCTATGGCCTTCGCTGAACGTCTCTTTTATAAGATTTGATACTTTGAGCAGAATGAAAGCCATGCTTTTACAGCAAACAGTGCCTTTGACCTCGGCCAAAGAAACCTATGATCTACAAGTAGCAAGGACTTCGGCTGAGATACAGACTTTAATACGTACAAACTGCCCTATACATTTCGTAGAAATGATATCACGTATCTTCAACATGTCTGATACAAGTGGAATTATACATGTATTTAAGAGCATCTGTACCGGTCTGTTAGCACCTTTCCAGGCAATACTCGGAATCATCCCGAACTTTGCACATTCGGTGTTTGGTGGCATACCATTAATTCTAGCACTTGTTGCCGGAATTCTATTTCTCTTCCTGCTATTGCGCTATGGCCAGCCTATTCGCAGACATCACTCCGAGCGAAATGGAGAAAGCTCTCCTTGAACGAAAGTGCCGTGAGCGAATAGTACAGCTACTGGGCATGACTCGTCTACGGGACCTTAATACAACTTGGTTCCTGTCATTCAGACCAATCTGGCAAGATTGCATCTTACCTGTTCTACGATGCCTGCTATGCGGTGAAGAATGCGTGTTGGACACCTGTCTAACATTTCCATCAGCTACGCCAACGGATGTCGATACTCTGCTGGACCCGATAACGGCCCATGCTCTGTGTTGTCCCCAGAGGCTACCAATCCTGATGTCAGCATTCATTGAGATCTCACAGACGCTTCCGGCTGCTGCTGAGGTACGAGAAAGATCTACAGGCACACAGGTAACAACGGACGCGAACTTTGCTGCGGCACCCTATGCTGGAAGCGAAGCTTCACATCTCTGTGCAATTAATCTGCTACACGAGGTGTTCCAACTGACACCAACTACAGTGGACGATGTTTTGTCTATAATAGAAATAGATGATCTCATGTTTACACCAGACCCGTAAAACTGACTCTGATTCAGCATACAGTGTTCCAGAGATGCAGTAACAATTTGGCCTTCATTTTTCAAAACAACTTGGAACTCTACCAAAATTGAACTTTTTCCCATTTTTCGAACGAAAATGGCACTTCGATCTGCTTAAAGTAGAACTAGCCTTATAATACAGACTTCAAGGTACTTCCACGGACACTTAGTCATCTTGTGTGTCTAAAACAGTTCATTAATTTTCATGACATGAAATGACTTTGATTTTTGAACAATTTATCGATCATTTTCTGTCACTTGTAAATATTACTGCTTATTTCATTCCAATTGCATTTATTTTCGAACTTTATGCCTGAAATGAAAAGCATTTGCTTCAAATGTACAGTACCTTTTGCATTTTTTACTATGTTTTTTAATGGTTTTAAGAAATATTTTTAAGTATGCGGTACTCCATTTAATGTTTAGCATTTTAAATGTTTAGCATTTTAGTATTATCGTACACACGAAAGTGGAGTGGGTGTTGTATTCCTCTTAGGGTGTCCATAAACGGCCTTTCCAGTATTATGTCCTTATATAGGCACAATTCGCCCTGCCCTTATATAGGCATAAAATCCCAGCCCTTATTTAGGCATTAACCGTGCACTCCAAATACTGGCATGGTCTCTGACATCCGTCCACCCTAACGTCACAACGAGTTCTTGAAGAACAGACCCTTAGGCTGCGGGAGTTTCCCTAGTCCAGGACTATTGATTTCTTCAAGGACTCATATATTATGCATGAACCATTATTCCTTAGGGGTTCATTCATGACGTCTTTCGCTGTCCGACTCACGTCAATACTAACATTCTGAGGTAATTCTCAGGTATAAATATACCTTCCCTAGCCCCTGTAAATCAGGAGTCCTCGACTTCAGAGGAGCCCGTTTCCCGGCCTGACGCACTGAGAAGACGCTGTCATCCCTGCACGCAGAGAGTCCAGCTTCCAGTGATCTAACTTCCCTTGCGGGGTGTTGGAGTTCGAGTCTGGCAAAGAGATTCCTACCTCTCTCATTCTTCAGGTATGGAGCAGACTAGAACCTAGAGGGACTCTTGGCATACTAGGCATACTGGGGTTAGCGTACTCTTAGTATACCATAGTAAGGAATACTTCACCTACTTCATACCTCGTCCTACACCTAGGGGGGAGGGGAGAGGGAGGATCGGGGGATGTAAAAAAATGTAAAGTTGTGTAGTGTGTATTGGCATAGAGTGTAGTTGTGTGTGTGGTTAGGTACATTGGGGTAGAACTAGATTAGAACCGCATCGTATGAGTACTCAAATTTTTAGTCTGTGTTATTTATGTAACAGCATATGTACTAAAAGATAATGCTCTCGCAGTATTATTTATTTCTACTGCTCACACTGTACATTATTTATCTTGCATACTGTCTTGTGATCGTAACAGCACATTTTACTTACACCAGAAACAAGACTGTTCAATAAATCTTTTATTGAAACGCCCGTCTATTTCTTTCTGTGTAACTTGGAGAAAACTAAGCATGCACGACTGAGCTGAGTGAAATAGTTATCTATTGTTTCTACGACTCTGGGACACGTTCTGATTCTAAAGGGAAACACAGTGGTCATGTTTTGCGGCTGCCAGAAACTACTCCCTTCTTGTTGTCAAGGAGTTTCTAGTGGCCTCTGAGCTAGCTGGCACAAGTAATTAAGTTTAATATACTCGATAGGGACATACTGACCTTAGTCCTATGTCAAACCTATAGGATATATTATTCCAATGCGCAGAGCCTATTAGGGAAATAGGAGCTACACTACAGGATAGAGTGGAGTGGTGCAAGGTAGAGTGTAGAGTAAAGTAGCATAGAGTGCAATAGAGTTGAGTTGTATAGAGTGCGGTGGCATGGAGTGTAGTGGTGGACAATAGATTAGAGTGGTGTTGAGAGGAGTGATGTAGAGTGTAGTGGTATAGAGTGCATTGGTGTAGAGTACAATAGAGTGGTGTGGAGTTGTGAGGTGCAGAGTAAAGTGCAGTGAAATAGAGTGCAGTGGTTTAGATTTGCATTTACTTTTGTTGTTGAGAGTGCAGGTTTGTAGAGTTAAGTCTGGTAGAGTACAGTGGCAGAGAGTGCATTAACATGGAGTGTATTGGTGTTGATTGTATTGGTGTAGAGTGGCGCAGAGTAGAGTGGTGAGGAGCAGACTGGTGTAGAGTATAGTGGTGTATAGTAGAAGTTTGTATAGTAACTGAGGTAGAGTTCACTGTTCTGGAGTAAAGTTGTGTAGTGTGTATTGGCATAGAGTGTAGTTGTGTGGAGTAGAGTGGTGCAGAGTAGAAATGTGTATAGTGCCATAGGGTACAGTGTAGTGGTATATAGTGCAGTGGTGTAGAGTGGAGTGTGGCAAAGTGGAGTAGAGTGCTGTAGAGTGCAGTAGCATATAGTGCAGTGCGTGGAGTAGATTGTTTTTGAGTAGAGGGAAGTGGCAGTGAGTGGATTGGTATACATTAGTGGGGAATAGTGCAGTGGAATTGAGTGCATATAGTTGGACAGAAGAATAGCATAGATTATGGTATAGTAGTGTGGGGTTATGCATAGTAGTGTGGAGTGGATTGAAGTGTTGTAGAGTGCAGGTGAGAAGAGTGTAGTCATGCACAGTAGAGTGGGGTAGAGTGCACTGGCATGGAGTAGAGTGGTGTAGCGTTGAGAGGTGTAGAGTGCAGTGTTATAGATTGCAGTGTTGCATAGTAGCCTAGAGTGGTGTAGAGTGCATTTGCATAGAGTGCAGTAGAGTGTGATAGAGTAGAGTGCTGCATTGTAGAGTGAGGTGGTATAGAGTGTAGTGGTGCAGAGTCCAGTAGTGCAGATTAGAGTATTGTTTAGTTCAGTGGCAGAAAGTGTAGTATTGCAGATTAGAGTGTTGTAGTGTTTAGTATTGTAAAGTAGAGTGGCGTATTGTGCAGTGTTAAAGAGTGCTGTTGCGTAGAGTGCATTGGCGTAGAGTGTTGTAAAGTAGAATATAGTGGCTTAGAGTGCAGTGGTATAGAGTAGTTGTAGTAAAGTGCAATGGTTTGTAGAGTCTATTGGCCTGTACGCAGTGTTGTAGAGTAGAGTGGTGCAGAGCCGAATGGTGTACTGTGGCATAAGGTAGAGTGCACTGGAGTGGAGTGTGGCAGAGTAGAGTGGTGTAGAGTGCAGTGGTATAGAGTGCAGTGGTGTGTAGTAGATTGTTTCACAGTACAGGGAAGTGGGGTAGAATAGAGTGATGCAGGTTACAGTGCAGAGGTATAGATTAGTGGCTTAGAGTGATGTGGCATTGAGTGCAGTGTTACAGAGTAGAGTGGCATAGTTCGAGAGTAGAGTGGCATAGAGTGAACAGTAAATCTACTTGTTGTATATGTGGTGATTTGTTTGCTAAAAAGCTTATGTTCTAATATGTCCACATAATAACTGTTTATTTTGCAAATAAAATATTCATTTTTTTATGTAATCAATGCATAATTAGTTATAAAAGCATTCATTGAAATGTACTTGTTTAGCATGTTTATTGTTTATGTATAGGTGTGCGTTATTTTCTAATTTTTGTAATTTATTCCCTACAAAGTAGATTGTTTATCTTTGTAATATATCCATTGCAAAATATTACTTCACAAGTAATAGGCAGTTGTCTTATTAATTCATCGGCTAAGCTGCCAACATGTGGATGGATGAGAAACCAGTCCATGATAAGGTAATTGCTAATATCCATTGATTGAAAGTTTTCAGAGTTTATCACTTGTGTGATTAAAGTTAGTTTTTCTTGATTTGCTTCCTCTTTTCCATAGATGTGAATAGTTATGGTTTCTGGTTGTGCTTCTGTGATATGTTAAATAGAAATATTGAAAAAAATCTGTACATTTTATTTTTCCTTTTTTATTGTTTATAATTCTTGTAAATAATTGTAGTCTTACTTTTAGTTGGCTGTGGTTTGTAGAGTTCAATATTTGTTCTTCATTGTATTCGTATACAATTACATGAGTTATTTTAATTATAATCTCTAATGGTATATTTGAGATTGGTTGCTTCTCTCTGAATTGTGAGAGAAAGAGTAAGCGAAGGCAGCACATACAGAACAATGATAGTAAAGGAAAGTGACAATGAAGCTAAGTAATGTTAAGCTTTGGTTTCTTGGTTATTGTTTTAATATATTGGTGTTTTCAAAAATGTTAAAAGAATTAAGAAGAAAAGATTCAAATTCATGCAGTAGTTTGTTAATTTTCTTAACAATTTGAAAACATTTATGATTGTACTTGCCTTTATAACAGTTCCTGATACTGTCATAAGCGTTTTTGCTTCTGTCATTTTATCATTTTAATTGGTGATGTTGGTGGAGCTGGTGGCGCCAGTAAATGTCCAGCTTCCTGTATAAATGTTGTTGGTATGGAAATTGGTAGTATTCGTGTGACTTTAGTTTGGTTTGTAATGATAATAATGTTGTTTTTAACAAGATAATTCCGAAGGTGTATTCCATAACGTTCTTTGGTCTGGCTGTAATAGTTTTCATTGTAGCACGTTACTTTAATACTTCCTGTGTGGTCTGCTAAAGCCAGATAATAGAGTACTTTGCAGTCTGGTTTTACATTTTTGTAGTATGTTTTTTTCTGAGCATTTTACAACATTTGCTTTAATAGGTATTTGATAAGGTTTGTTGTTGTAACTTTTTAGGTTGTTGATTATGTGTTTGATGGAAAGCATCTGGGATGAAAGAAAGCAAAAAATGTTTTAGAGATGTTACATTGTTTTATAATGTTATGCCTGGAATAGCTATCCATAAAGTGTTGTGGTCAATGTAGTATGATTCTAATATTCCATAGTTTTTTTTATTGTATCATTAGAATATTTGTGATCTAAGATAGATTTGCAATTGGTTGTATAATTATTTATGAATTGAGAGCATTGGAGTTGTTATTTCATACAAGGCAGCAATGTAGAAGTTTGCTGACATTGTTTGCTTATATCAATGTTGAAGTTGCCAAGAATGATATATGTATAATTGTGGTACAAGTTAATAATGTTTATAAGTATTTCTAAGACTGTTTATATTAGTGTTTGTGGTGGTTTGTATAATGCCACAATTAAGTAATGTTTATGTTGTGTATGCAATGTAAAATTAAATATACCTATTCCTTCATGATTTGCATAATTTGGTACTAGGTGCATGTTTTTTGTAGTAAATGGCCATACCATGTTGAATATGTTGATTGTGGTAGTTATCATAAAATAAATGATTATATTCAGGGATTGAAAAGGTATCATTATTTGAGAGTCGTGTTGTGCTTATTGATGCAAGACAAATAATGTCAGCATTTATGAGATTTTTATCAGATGCTATGGATTTAAAATGTTTTTAAATTGATCTTATATTATGAATAATATGTTTAATATGTGAGTTGTATGTGTTTCAATTGAGTAACTGAAATTTGTAAAACCATGTTGTTTTTAATCTCGTTATTTCTTGTTGTACATTTGGATGTATGATGCTTTTGTTTCATTAAAGCTTTGAATGTATATGTTATTTATTGATTTAGCTCTACTTAAGGTGACATAGTGTAAATGATGTATTTTGCTCTTGTCACAGTGTATGCAAAGTGGTTCTATAGTGTCATCTTGAGTTCAGTGTATTGTTTGTGTTGATCTGTGTTGTAATGGGAAATGTTTGCATATAATAGTTTTATATTTCTTTGTGTATTGGAGTTTTCTTGAAATTGGTTGTATGGGTGTCCAATCTTCAGAAATTGATGTGTGATAAAAGTGTTGGTTATGTTGCCTTGTAATTTTACCAAATGTATGATTATCAAAAGCAATCCAAACAATAGTGGGTGCATTGCTAATAGTTTCTATGAATTTAACTATTCCTGATGCTCTCTCAGTTAATCCATCATTGACTGCAACGTTACAAGACAGATCATAGCTCAGTTCTAGTGAGATATGTAGGGTGCAGCAAAGGACCATAGTTTTGCTTAGATCGTTTGGTAATTTTTCTAATATTTTTTGTTTTACTTGGTCTGTAATATTGGAAACAATTGGGTCATTGGCTGTCATAGTGAAAAATTGGTATATTTTTATATGCTGCATTAAAAATGAATTGTTAATTTGATTGACTTCATTGTTAGTGGTTTGATTTCTCTTTGTTTAGTGGTTAAAATATCTTCTTTTGTATGTTTTCCTTCTAGTAATATGTTTAGTAACTAAGCAAATGAAAGGTCCTTTAGTTGTCTCATAATTGTGTGCAATTCATATAGTTTGAAGTATGTTGTCCATTAGTTGGTCTTTAGTGGTACATAAGAGTTTCTTAACTTTTTATATATGTATGTGTCAAATACTGGTTTTAGTTGGTAAACATCTTCAGTAGCTAAATTGAAATTCCTCAAAATGGCTGTTTGGAAGCTTTAAGCTCTTGTAATCTGTTGTATAACATTAAACATATTTCCACCGACCATTGAGATTTCATAAATTATTAATACTTTGAGATGCATTAGTTGATTTTGTGAAAAAATTTTTTGTTCATGGGAGAGGGGTTTATAGTTGAAACTTTGTGAGACAGGTATTTTGAAGTGCTGTGCCGTGCTTGGCCATTGATACTATGTTCTGCTTTTTCAGTAGGGGCAGTGAGCAATATTTAATTATTGTCTGGATTTTCACCAGCTGTTGTCTTGTAATAGTGTAACAGAGTTTGATAAAGTGCAGTAATTAGAAAGCTTTTTCCTACTCCACCACCACCAGTACCAAATGAATAGCAAGGTGTGTCTTTTGTTTTGAACTGATGTAAATGATGGTAAACAAAGTTTAGTTGTTCTGTTGTTAAATTATGCGTTATGTTATAGTACTGGGGCAAGCGTTGACCTTTATTGTAATCTCGGGACAATGTCCAAATGACTTCAGTTGTTTTGTTTGTTGGTTTGCTTTGTCTTTTGTTCTTTCTTGCAAGCAGCCAAACCTACATGTACCTAACATAACATAACATAACATGTGTATTTGTAAAGCGCACGTTCACCCCAGCAACGGGGTATCTTGGTGCTGAATAACAGATGTTTATTGTTACCCAACTCAATGGTACTCATTTTATCGACCTCAAATGGATGAAAGGCTGAGTGGACCCACCAGGATTCGAACCTGTGACCATGAGGTCAAACACAGGCCCCTGCAGTGGATGCATTAGTCCACTGAGCCACCAGACCCGGCACCTGTCGTTCCTTGTTCAATACCATCATTACGCATCCATAATCTTCACTGGTGCTTGATAATGACGTCAAAGAGCCTTTGTAGGATGAACTTGACGATGGGTGACTTTGCCTGGTTTCTGCTTGTCATATGCGATGTGGCTGTTTGGCTTTGTGGGCATGGCAAGAATGCTTCTGGAACCTTCTGGCATCCATGTTCTCTTATCGCTGTGACCTATTTGGTTTCTCTTTCAGTTTGCAAACCGTTATGTAATGGTTTTCTTTCCCACAACCGTTGCACATCTGTCCTATGGCTGGACATTTGTCTCCATGGGGAACAGAAGACCCACATCGGTAAAACAACTTTTGCGTCTTTGGATACGTCGACTTGCATTCATCTACCTTTTACTTGTGCGTGCTTTTCATGACCAATGCTGATTTATTTTTCGCTGTTCCAGCTTCCATCTCAGCAGCTTGTTGATCTGCTCTTTCCTTGGCCCTTGCAGCCACTAGCACTTTCTCTAAACTGAGCGTCTGTCTCAACATACGTCTTCTGAAAGAGTCTGAAAGACAGCAGTTAATGACTCCGAGTCGTATGGCTTCTTCATCATTGTATTCACTAAATTTGCAGTGTTTGATAAGCACATCAAGTCTTTCAACAAACTCATCCATTGTTTCATCAGTTTGCTGTCTCGCTTGACTGAAAATTTACCTTTCGTAGTCGACATTCGGCATCGGATTGAACTTGGCACCCAATACTTCTTTGATCTGACGGTACAATATTGTATCAGTCAGCGAGATTTCCTCCAGTACTTCTTTTACTCCATCACCGGCAAAGTACTTTAAATACTTAATGATTTTCCTAGCATCTACTTCTTCTAGGGCATCTATGAAGTTGTCGAATGTCTCGATCCATGCAGGCCACCTGGCGCCAATATTCTTTTTCTTGGCTGTGTCAAATGGAGGTGATGGTTTCACAAACACAGCTGGATCGCACTTCGCGCTCTTTTCTACTCCCGTTAAGAGCGTATGCTGTTCAGATGACGGCAGCAGCCCACCTGAACCTGCAATGTCTGTGAGCACTAGCCGTGTGCTCGCACTTGGGCCATCATGCCCAATCTGAGGTAGTGGATCCTCATTTTCCTTCCGGTACCTGGTTATCACTGCCTTTAGAGTTTCGCTTTGTATCGATCATGGCTCTGTGTTATGGTGTGGTGCAGTATCTCCTCTTTTGGTCTTATCAGTGAGTTTCTGGCGGATTTTTCGAATGTGCTCTGCTGCAGGGCCTTCAACTTTTCCAAGGTCCGTATATGGGCTGGAGTGGGGCTTCGACTCCACACAACACCAACTTCGAACTGCTTCTCATGGATTTGAGCACACGTAGCACGCACAAGCAGTTTGCTGTGTCATTGCAAACTCTAGGGGAGAGCAGTTTCGCTTCTTTGGGGCACGTATACCATCCTCATCGCCAGTTGTAGCGTCCTCCCCAGGTTGGGAGCATGCAAATGAATACGCCACACACTGAGCTCTGTAACAGACGTCTTTATTCCTCAACATACGATCTCACACTGTACTCTGATTACATCATTACTGGTAATGACCACACCTTAACACCTCCCAGCAAATGATGTAAACACTCTGAGTCCGCCCAGAACCGCAAGGGTCCAAGCGCACATAGTCTCACAACACTGCAAAGGGGATGTTAAAAGTGGCCTTCCTTTTATCTACTCTGTTGGTGAAAGGGAAGGTAGAGGCAGTTTAAGTACGTATTTATTTTCGTATTATTATTATTAGCGTGAGGTGGAAGAGAAAATGATGTTCGAGAAGATGTCACTTAATTCAGCAGCTCCCAAAATGCAATTTTGATTTAAAAAAATGGTAGACTATGAACTTCATTGTTGGCAAGATTGTGTAAATCCAAAGTACCCCCTTCCTCGTGACAGTTTTCTGTTATAAGTTTAATATTTATGAATAAAGGTGTCGCCCACTATGGTATCAGCAAGAGTTCAAACTTGTATAAGTGGAGTAACCATGCGATTAATTATTTCTGTCCCTTTTAATATTAATATTGGCCATTCGTCCTGTTATCCTTTGAAAGCAGTGAATATGAAACTTATTTGCATGTAGTACTCGTACTTGTCTTTAAAGGAATAGGTTCTCTTATCTGGCCCCCTTATAGTTGCAGAATTCTATAAAAAAAAAAAAATCGCACTCTGGTGCTAAATGCTTGTCCATCACTCCAATTTTTTTCCTGCCGTTTCCCTAAATATATAAAAATTGGATAAAACGTCTCAGGAGTTATTGAAGGGCTGCATGTGCATTGTGCAAAAAAAAAGTGCTTTTCCATAACCAAAAAGTGAACCCAAACAGCAGAACAGCACCGAGGCGGCGGCCGGCAGGTAAGTACTCTTTTTTTCTTTGTTTCGTTATTCTTCCCCGCGCTGCTCACCACTTTTCGTTGACAGCAGCCGCCACTGTACATAAGTGCAGTGGCTCCCATGCAACCTCGATCACATCTCATCTCGGTGGATGTCAAATTAAGAACACATTTATAAAATGAGATAACACAGAATGTGATTTCAAAAAGGAATTATAAAGATAAAAATAAAGAGATCCTAACTAATAATTAATGCACAGATTTAATTGCTGTCGACAAACTCCTATAAAAAGCTGCTGTGGTCGAAGAAGCGTTCATTTGAAAAGTGCGAGTACTTCCTGACTTTACATTAGTAAAGTGCTAAGTGGATTTTTAGAGCAGCATAAATTAAGGAGATTCACAGCAACTTCAACAATACTCATGTGCCACATATATGCAGAGGCTCCCATACAACATCTATCACATCTCATCAGCAATAATAAAGTGCCAATGATTATTCCTTGTGAACAGTACCCATTCCCTTTGAGGTTTCTAGCTTCATTTTGCAATAAAAGCTTCCCTTAACTTCCCTTCTGCAAAGCCCATAAATGTCACAAATTGCACAGCCAGGGACTTACAAGAACGTGCCCCAAATGAATAAAAAGAGGTTTTAGAAGAATACGGCTCTCTTTTAGTAACTCTGGGCATTTGCAAAACATGTGAATGACAGATTCCTTATATCTGATACACAGTCTTCAGTTTACACCAAGTGTTTATTTGAACCATTTCGGAATATATTTGTGAGAGTTTGGGCCCGAACCATCAGTTCATCCCGTAGTAACACCATATCACCTTCATAGATGGCATGAAATAAAATGATGCTGTGTCAGAGCACTTTACATCACACACCCATACAGAGACAATTAATCATATGGGTGTAAATCTGCGTATAGAAAATGTTACAAAGACAAAGGGGAAATACAAGGTGTAGGCTTCGCGTGTCATCTTTACTGGTAGGCATTTTTTAAGAGGGCTCGGTGTGGAGAAACAAGAACCCAGGATTCAGAACGTAACACAGTGGTTGGAGTTGACTTTACTAACAAGAATTTATTTCTACCAAAACAAACCCTTATTTAGCAAAATTAGGATAATGAAAGCTTTGGGAAAAAAACATAACTTTCTAACCTGTACCATGTAGTTTGCATGCAGCTCTTTGATGACACTTCATAGCTCACAGTGCTAGATTATGATTGTGAGTTATGAACTCGACAGTAACAAAAGGGTCTCTGTGACAAAAGCAGTTACCTTCTAACCTGTGCACATAAAATACTGTTCTGTAGGGGCGTGGCAGGAGGAGCCAAGATGGCGGACACTTCTTAAAGACGCTCCGAGGGCCTCCTATGCCATCCGGCAGCATCCCGTATCCTGAGCCCAAACTGATCACTGCCTGAGTCTACCCTGGCTCTGGGAGACCCTTTGCGACTGACTGCGGGCTGTTGAGCACGTCCAGAGCCATTTTCTGCTGTTTTTAGGTGGGGGCCTGGGCTTGATTCTGTGGCCCCTAAAATGGCACCCGGGTGCGGACAGCAGCGTTCAGCTGGCCTGTCCTGTGGGTGCTCTCCAGGCCCAATCGAGGTGTTGGGCCAGCGCATTCTTTTCTGTGAGGGCCCTGGAGGCTCCAGAGACGTTGCAACACTGCTGGGGGCTGCTGTATGAGAAGGCATTGTGCTGCGGTGCCGGCGAGGGAAGAACAGCGCTGCAAGCATAGCGCCACAGGAGCTGTTGCGGGGCCTCCTTTTGCTACCGGAGGCCCAGCTGAGAGGTGAGGAGTGTTGGACCCCGTTGGGGGCTGCAATATTTTACAATGGGAGCCCTACTCCCCTGACAATTGGTATTACTGGTGGGCCTGACTGGTACAGGCCATAAGGATAACTATAGTGCCCTCTCTGCCCCTCCCCCTCTGAGTTGGAGTGGGGCCCTGTGGAGCACCAAGGATCTGGGAACTTGGACCCTTGACTTTGGATTGTACGGCCACAGCGGTGTACTGCCCTCTGCAGCGTTGTTGCCTCTCGGGCCCAGGCAAATTATTTGTGGATGCCCCCCTCCCCGCCGCATGTACTCTCGATAGCCCCCAACTGTGGATTGAATCTATTCAGCCCACGGAGCCCAGCCAACCGCTTGTGCTGGGCCCCCCGGGAGCCCGGATTTGGGGGCAAATGGATTGGTGGGCCGTCATGCAGAGACAATGATAATTAGACCGGTCTATCTGGCCTGCCTATGGGTGCTGGTTGATTGATGTGGGCCCCAGCACATGCTGAACACACTCACTGGAGAGACCCTTCCCCAGTGGCGTAACACAGGCCCCCGCAGCTCCTGCCGTGCGGGGAGGGGGGCCAAGCTCCAGGGGGCCCCCTCAGCACATTACTTTGGCCAGAGAGCTCATGATTGAGTCCGGAGGGGGCCCCTCCACGTGCCTTGCAGGGGGCCCCCTCAAGTTTCTTTACGCCAGTGCCCTTCCCAACTAATGACTTGTGCCCTGGCTGCTCATGCTGCCTCCTGTCATCTGGGTAAGTGGGCCAGGACCGAAGCGACTGACCCTGGGATTGGGGTGACGAATTAGCGCCTCAACGGGATGGTGACTGGCAAATGTGGTAACTGAGATCTTTCTTGAGGGGGATCGTCCATCACTCCCCTCTAAGAAAAGGAGTGGCTCGACACCCAACCACCATTGTGATGAAGAGGAGTAAAGATAAGATCCCACCGCCAGGGGCACAATCCAGAATCTATAAATTCACGACGAGATCCTTTGACCCTGCTAGGCAGCAGGATGCTGTGTGACAGGCCTTGCAGGCTCCGTTGACTACAGACGTGGCCCAGATTTTTCATATGATCCAGACGCCTCATGAGGCCCTTGTGTCCAAAATAGGTGAGGTTAGCTAAGATGTGGTCCTCCTGCGACTTGACTGACCTTAAAGCTCAAGTTGCCATACTAATGTCTTCAGTCCGTGCCCTTGAAACCAGAGCAGAGGTTGCAAAAAATCACTCCAGACGTAACAACCTGTGATTCATGTGGTTTGCCATGGGGGGTTGAGACGCCCCGCCCTGAAACTTTTGTGGAGGACTGGATCAAATCCTGGATTCCTGATAGGATTCTCTCACCCTGGTATGTGGTCGAATGGTGCAAAAACCCCCTCCTGGGGTATCCCCTTGTCCTTTCATTGTTTAAAATACTTAACTTTTGGGACCAAGATGAGGTCCTCCAACAGGCAGGGGCTCAGGAAAAACTCCACTACCAGTCAGCTCACATCATGATTTTCCTGAACTATACAAAAGCCACCCAAAAGCAATGCAAGTCCTTCAACTCCATCAAGCAGAAGCTGAGTGTGATATACATTCCATACATGCTGCTATTTCCAGCACGGCTGAAGGTGATCCACGGGTCTCGCACCCCCTTCTTCGACATTCCGGAGGTGGCGTGGGAATGGGCTACTAAACAGAAGCCTCTTAGTCGATATGATCCCCTGGGATCCGTGGTTGAGGGAGATCAGGGAGCACCGGCCCAGAGTGAGGACCAATCCCAGAGGCGTAGACATCCTGAGCCCAGAAGGGGGGTGGAGGCACATAGGGAACTCTTCTGACACTGAAATGGGACGATGCCAGACATCAGACGGATCGCTTCCGGACCTCCTGGTCTCAGGTAGCATGCTGGGGGCCACTGGGGGAACTCACCCTGATGGGGAGCAGCTCAGTGAGGAACAGGTGTAACACGTTTGTGATTCAATTCTTTACATGGCCTCAAGCCCGGGGCACACATGATGTTCACGCGATACATACGATAGATTCTACATAGGCGGAGGTCCACCTCAAATACCCAGGGATGTTCGTTTTTTGTTTGGTTATGTGGGCGGGGGCATCAGATGCTTCTGGGCTGGAGCAAAACCCCTTAGGTTCATGCTCTCCCAGCACACAGCTTCGCAGCTCACTCAGGCAGTGCTCTGCCTCTGTTAGCAGCTTGAT
The DNA here is from genome assembly GCA_963921515.1 of Calotriton arnoldi. Taxonomy (NCBI): domain Eukaryota; kingdom Metazoa; phylum Chordata; class Amphibia; order Caudata; family Salamandridae; genus Calotriton; species Calotriton arnoldi. The sequence continues at coordinate 288,373 of CAWUFW010005471.1, read as the reverse complement.
AGCCACAGACTGCGGTTCCAGGCCCCGTGTCTCGCCCCTGGACTGTTCTCACCTTTAGTTTAATTAAGTCAGTCTTGCTCTTGTCTTTTAGTTTAGTTTTTGTCAATTTAGTTTTAGCCTCTCGGTCCTCTGGGTTTTTTTCTTTTCCTTTCTTAATTCCCCGCGCCCTACCCCTTCTGCCACTTTCCTGCCGCTGCTGCCCCCGGGGACCCTCCCGCTCCCGCGTTGTTCCCGCTCCTGCCTCCCATCTGTACCTCCCTCCCCCGACCTCTACTTAATGGAGGCCGCTGTGCGGCCGCACCACTGGCACGCCAAAGGCACACCAAAGGCAAGCCCGTCTGCGCCCGTCCGCGACCCAACCACGACCAGCGCCAGGAACCCTGGTCCTCTGAACTACCAACGCTACAGTTCAGCGGCTCTCCACGCACTCAACGGCGGCAAGAACAACAACTGCAAGATCTCCTCACCTCTCGACACCCACGGTCCTTTCCCCTGCCGAAATTGCCACCACTCCTTCAACATCGCCAAAACCCAGGACCCACCTCCACCATCCAGCAACAACTCCACTGCAGCCCAAACACTGCAATGCATCCTCCTCAACGTCCGCTCCCTCCACAGACACACCACGGAAATCTGGGACCGCCTCGACAGCACCACTACTGACGTCGCCTTCCTCACCGAAACCTGGACAAGCGCCACCTCGGGTCCAGACATCGCGATCACCATCCCCGAAGAATACAAAATCACCCGGAAGGACCGCCCAAACCGCCCGGAGGTGGCATCACCATCGGCCACAAGGCCAACCTCCACCTGAGCACCTATACCGACGGACCCACAGACCTAATGGAACACCTCCACTTCAAGATACAGGCCAACCCGACCACCACCCTCCGAGGCACCCTCATCTGCAGACCTCCCGGACCCCACGCACCTTTCTCCGACTCCATCACCAACATCATCACCCCGCATGCCATCACCTCCTCCGAATACACCTTTCTGGGAGACCTCAACTTCCACCTCAACAACCACCAGGACCCCAACTCCACCTCCCTCCTGGACAACCTCTGCATTATCGGACTCACTCAGATCGTACCGGGACACACTCTCGACCCCATCTTCACAGCAGGAAACACCATCTCCTTCAGCCACACCTCCGAACTCCCATGGATGGACCACCGCTGTGTCCATTTCACCTTCAAAGGAAACATCTCCCGCAGACGCCCACTCCAGCTCCAACGCAGGAATTGGAACAAGATCTCCGATGATCAGCTCGCCGCCACCCTCAGCGGCTCTGCTCCCACCACCTCAGACGACGACCCCACCACCGCCGCCGCCCGCACCCTACACAAATGGATCACCGACTGCGCCAACACTGTCGCCCCCCTCAAGAAATCCTCCAGCCTTCATGCCAAGAAGGCCAGCTGGTTATCCACAGAACTCCGGGAATCCAGACGAACCTGCAGACGACTCGAAAAGCTATGGAGGAACTCCAAAGCCCCAGCGAACCTCGACAACTACAAAACAGCCACCACAGCCCACCACAAACTCATCAGACACTCAAAGAAGAAAGCACTCCAGGACAGAATCTCCACCCACGCACACAACAGCAAAGAACTCTTCGGCATCATCAAAGAATTCGCCCAACCCAACAGTGAGTCCACTGACATCCCACCCTCACAGTACCTCTGCGACAAACTCAGCGCCTTCTTCCATCACAAAATCAAGACCATCTATGACAACTTCGACGACAACAACCTCCACGAGGAACACACACCCACCGCTACGTGCACCTCACAGCCGACACTGGACCACCCTCAGCATCGAAGACACCCTAAAGACTATGAAGACCACCCACTCCGGGGCCCCCACGGACCCCTGCCCCCACCACATCTACCACAGAGCTGCAGACATCATCGCCCCTGAGCTACAGAAAATCATCAACCGCTCCTTCGAGACAGCCTCCTTCCCCGATGACTGGAAACATGCAGAGATCAACCCCCTCCTGAAAAAACCCTTGGTAGACCCCACTGACCTCAAGAACTTCAGGCCGATCTCCATACTTCCGTACTCGTTGAAGGTCATTGAAAAAGCAGTCAATAGCCAACTCGCCTCCTTCATTGACGAGAACAACATCCTCGACCCCTCCCAATAAGGCTTCAGGAAGAACCACAGCACCAAAACCACCCTCATCGTCGCTACAGACGGCATCCGCGCCCTCCTCTACAGAGGAGAGACTGTGGCCCTCATCCTCCTGGACCTTTCCGCGCCTTCGACACAGTCTCACACCGCACCCTAGCCCGCAGACTCCACAATGCAGGAATCCGAAACAAAGCCCTCGACTGGATCCGCTCTTTCCTCTCCGGATGGCCGGGTGGACATGATCCACACCGGCTCCGCAGCCACGTACCTGTTTCACGGAGAAAAAGACGATATATGCAGCATCTAACACTACCGATCCGACCAGGAAAACATCAGGAATCAGCTGGGATCGAGAGAAGCGACTGAGGTGTGAAGGGACGGTGACCGGCGACGAGCAGCGGGACGCCTGAGGTCGCCGGAGGCCTTCAAGATGGCGGCGCCAGCTATGGGGACTATCGGGCGCTGGGCGGGATGCAAGGCAGATGAAACGGACCCCTGAAAACCTGCACAGCTAAGATCTCACATGCCCTCCCGAGTTGCCCGATACCTGCTGTGGTGTAGGAGAAGAGACGGAGCATCTGGTGGCGGGAGACTTCGCCGAAGACCCCAGGCAGTGGCCCGACGGCAGGGGAGGCTCGGCCGAGACTCCGATTCCCCCGCGCATGTGAAGAGGTGGTGAGTGAGGGACTGGAAGGGCCTGATACAGCACTCGGGGCCCGGGGGAGTAGGGTGAGCCCGGACAACGTCGTGCTCCTGGGGGTTTCTCACCCCGACAAACGGACAGCGCATATCGCGCCTGGCTATAAAATGGCGGCGTGAGGGAGGACGCGAGCGAGAAGGATGGATGACCTCTTAAACGAGGAGAAATAAGGCGCAGGGAAGGTGCGCTAGTGTAGTGCCATTGAAAAAGTGGTCAATAGCCATTATTTTTATGTAAGAGTATAACCAAGAGAGCAAGAGTATTTCATGAGAGATTGACTGAAGTTGATTCTGAGATTGGAATAGACATAGGGAAATCAAAGTTGTTACAGAAACCATATCGGGTGGACTTTACTGATAAAGATTTAGAAAGTGTAAATGCTTTTGGAAAGAGAATACAGATAAAAGAATTAATGAACATTTTGCGAAAATGGGGAGACATTAATAAATGGAGAATTAGATGGATAAGAAAGAAAGAGGAAGTACAAGCGAGAGAAGCAGCAGCTGCATTTCCAGTAAGAGAATCAAGCAAAGTGGAAAAATTGTGTCCAACGAGAGAGGTTCCTGGAGGTGGATATGTTCTTGTTCCTTGGAGTAGAGAAGATATTCTGTCATTTACAAATGATTTTCCAAAACTGAGAGAAAAACCAGTTGAGTGGTACAAACAGGTAGAGAGATTTGTGAAGGTTTCAAAGGTTTTATTGAAAGACTTGGATGGTCTATTTGATATAGTGGTACCTGCTGATTTATGGACAGAATGTAAAATTACAATTGACTGGCCTAATGAGGAGTATGCTAGAGATGCAAAGACAGGAGCACCCTCGGAGGAGGTGATGAAAAAGTATCACCAAGTGATTACGTATTTGAAAGGGAAAATTCCTCCTAAAGAAACAGATTGGGTAAAAATAGATAGAACACCACAAGAACCAAATAAATCTGTACATGCGTATTATGAAAGGTTGTTACAGGTGTTTAAGCAGTATAGTGGTTTTGAGAATATCGGTGACAAGGATATGGGACATTTTGTGTATCGGTTTGTATATGGTTTGAAACCAGAAATCAGTCAGATGAACACAGCAGCACATGTTATGTTGGCAAAGCAAGACAGTGGATGAGATTTTAAAGTATGCGAAATATTGCGGAGATGATATTGAAGCCAGGTGTAGGAAGCTAAAAGAGAAAATGATGTGGGCACAAGTTAAATTGGCAGAACAGCAAGAAGAGAAAAAAATGACCAAAATAATAATCAAGTGAAAGAACAGAGTCAGAATAATCAAGGAGCAAATGGTAATAAATATAAGGGACGAATGGACAGAGAAGAAGCGAAAAGAAGTTTCCTTGTCATGCGTGCGGAAAGCTTGGACACTGGAAGCACGAGTGTAAGAGTACTCAGAATAATAAGAATAATAATGGGCCAAATTAAAATTTAATCCCACTGATGCAGAATGAAGTACTTATGAATCAGCAGCAGCAGGTAGTTACACCACAATATCAGGTGCCACCAGCTCCTATGCCAAATTTTGTGAATCATCAAAGTTTCAGTGCGAACACCGTATTTCAAGGAGAAAGTGGTAAGAATAATAGAACAATTACACAATATTTTTTACAGAATGATGAAGAACATTCAGATGCCGCACAATGACGGTGCCTGAGGGGGGAGGAAGAGGCGTGCGTGCTTGGCGCATCCTTGCCGGTAGATCAGTCAGGTCCATTTGTTGATGGGAGAGTAGAAGGTAAAGACATTACTTTCCTATTGGATATTGGTGCTACCAGGTCTACTGTGAGAACAGCAGACATCCCAAACCTACCCCTCTCGGGAGAATCAATCCAAGTTGTAGGCGTGTCTAACCAACAGATTAGAACCCCAATCACAAAACCAATGGAGGTGCACATTGGAAACTTCAAAGAAATGCATCGGTTTGTAGTTTGCAATTCCAGTCCAGTAAATCTGTTGGGAAGAATTATTTTGTGCAAGATGAATTGCATGATCTATTGTTCACCGGATGGTGTCGCTTTCCAAACCCCTGATGAAGACGTGGTATACAAGATGATGCTGGCCTAACAGGGAACAGAAGTAGATGAAATGTTTTCACTAATAACTGAGAATGAATTACCAGAAGAGTTGAGAACCATAGTTAATCCAGAAGTGTGTGATTTTACAGGAAAAGACATTGGGCTAATGACAAATATAGACCCAGTTAAAGTGACAGTGAAAGAAGGTGCAGTGTATCCAAATACCCGACAGTACAAAATGAGTCCAGAAGTAAAAGCAGGAATTATTCCAGAAATTGAACGAATGGTTAAACAAGGTATTTTAAAAGTAGTGATGGGTAGTCCCTGCAATTTGCCAATAATGGGACTGAAAAAGCCTAGCGGAAAGTACAGAATAGTGTAGGATTTACGGAAAATAAATAAAATTGTAGTGCCATGTTGCCCAATAGTGCCAAATCCAGCAGTGATCCTTTATCAGATACCCTGGAATGCAGGTTGGTTTACAGTAATTGATCTATGCCAAGCGTTCTTTTCTATTCCTTTGCACCCAGACAGCCAGTATCTTTTTACGTTTAAGTTTGAGGATCATATTTACGCATGGTGTCGAGTTCCTCAAGGGTACACAGAGAGTCCTTCAATTTTTAATCAGATTTTGAAAAAGTGGCTAGAGTCATTGATTATGCCTGGAAAATCTGTTTTGGTCCAGTACATTGATTACCTACTGGTGGCATCAAAAACACGAGAAGATTGTGTCACAGACACAATTGCATTGTTGAACCATTTGGCTGAAGGAGGACACAAGGTGTCTCCAGAAAAATTACAATTCTGTCAACGAGAAGTTAGATATTTAGGGCATAAAATAGAAAGAGGAGTTAGAAAAGTGACACCGGAAAGAATAAAAATAATCAAAGAAATGCAATTGCCACAGACTCAAAGAGAAATGAGAATGTTTCTAGGAGTGGTTGGATACTGTAGGCAATGGATTAATGTTTTTTCGATGTTAGCAAAACCATTAATACAGAAGATCCGGGAAAAGAGCAAAAGATCTGATTGATTGGAATGATGACTGCATAGAGGCATTTGTGAAACTAAGAAACTGTTTGTGTGAGGCTCCTGCTTTGGGCATGCCTGATTATTCAAAAGACTTTGCTTTGTTTTGCTGTGAGAGAGAAAATTGTGCACTTTCAGTCTTAACACAAAGACATGGATTGAGTCGACGTCCAGTGGCATATTTTCAGCTACATTGGACCCAGTGGTTTCAACATTGCCTGGCTGCTTAAAAGCAGTAGCTGCTACTTGTATGAGTCTGGAGCAAAGTGAGTCGATAGTGATGGGACATCCGGTAAAGGTTTTTGTTCCACACTCGGTTGAGATTCTTTTGACAAGAACAAGAACACAGCATCTCACCCCTAGTCGTTTGACAAAGTATGAAAGAGTGATTCTGGGAGCTGAGAACGTGACTGTGATAAGGTGTATGATCATGAACCCAGCTACCCTACTGCCAGACCCCTGCGATGAGGAAGTGAGGGATGAGAGTGATCATGATTGTTTGGACGTGACTGAGTTATGCACGAAGCCCCGGCCGGACATAAAAGAGACACCTTTGAAAGAGGCTGACAATGAGTTATTTGTAGACAGTTCCTGCCTCAGAACACAAGAAGGAGGACTAAGTGCTGCATATGCTATTTGTAAAATATCTAGGGTAATTGAAGCATCCTGTTTACCTGGGGTCAAGTCTGCACAAGTAGCTGAATTGGTTGCCTTAAGAATGGCATGTAAAAAGGGGAAAAATTGGAGAGTAACCATATTCACGGACAGTCAATATGGGTTTGTGCATGACTTCGGCCAGCTCTGGATGCAGAGGGGATTTCCGACTTCTTCAGGATCCCCTATCAGAAACAGCAAAAATGTGAAGGATTTGTTGGAAGCATTACAATTGCCAAAAGAGATAGCAGTTGTAAAATGTGCTGCACATCGGTCAGGAAATGACTATGTGACTGCTGGCAATAATTATGCTGACCAAGTGGCCAAATACTGTGCCAAAAATACAATGGCCATAAACCGAAAAATTGAAATGGGTGAAACCAGATGCCAACTTATGTTTTTCTCAGTACCAGAAACATGGGATGAGATTAGACAATTGCAGGAAGAAGTTGAGGAAAAGGAAAAGGAAATTTGGATAAAGGCAGCTTGTACAAAAAGACCACATGATGAGGTATGGGTGTATCTGGATGGAAGACCAGTCATGCCAGATTGTTTACTTTCAAAAATGGCAAAAGTGTATCATGGAGCAACACACATAGGGAGAGATTCAATGATCAGGCTATTCAGACAGAGTTGGTACAATCCGAAATTCAGGGTAGTCGCAGAAAGCCTTTGCCAAAGATGCTTAACCTGTCAGCAGCAAAATCCAGGTAGAAAGACAGTGGTAAGCTGGGGAAAGATTGGAAAGGCAGAAGGACCCTTCACTAGATTACAATTAGATTTTATTGAATTGCCCCCATGCAATGGGCTGAAATATATACTTGTCATAGTATGCCTTTTCTCAAGATGGGTGGAAGCCTATCCCACTCGAAGAAATGACAGTCTTACAGTTGCAAAATTGTTGTTGAGGGAGTTAGTTCCGAGATTTGGTTTTCCAGTCACTTTGGAATCAGATAGAGGCCTTCATTTTAATAATGAAATAATTCGATTAATCTGTGCTGCATTTAACATTGAACAAAAACTGCACTGTGCTTATCGTCCAGAGGCTTCTGGAATTGTTGAGCAAATGAATGGCACAATCAAGTCAAGATTGGGAAAGGTGTGTGCATCCACAAAGCTGAAATGGCCAGATGCATTACCACTTGTATTGATGGGTCTCAGAAGTATTTCAGACAGAAAAACAGGAATGAGCCCACATGAGATTCTCATGGGAAGAGCCATGAGACAGGCATTTATTCCTGGAAATAAATGCATGAGTATAACTGATGATCTGGTATTGGACTATTGCAAAGGATTGGCTGAAATGATGCATCCTGTTTCTCACCAGGTTGGAGAAGACGCAGTTGAAAGACAGCCAGACCAAGCACATGATTTGAATCCTGGAGATTGGGTGCTAGTGAAGAAACATGCAAGAAAGCCGTGCCTAGCACCAAGGTGGGACAAACCGCGGCAAGTCATACTAGTCACTACCACAGCAGTGAAGTGTGCAGGTTTGCCCAATTGGATTCATGCCAGCCATACCAGAAGAGTTCCGAGCCCATCAGAACAACAAGAGCAACCACTGACTGAACAGGCTGAAGCGTCAGGAGTTGTAAACTGTGAAATTGAAGAATCTAGAGTAATAGATTCTGAAAGACAACCATATGACGAACAGCCAAGTACAAGTCAGGAAGAGTGGATACCAGTGCTTGAAGTAATTGATGATGCTATTGAAACAAGAAGAACAGAACTGAAAAGTCAGGAAAGTAGTCAGGAAGAGACAGGGGAAGAAGAACACACTCAGGGGGAAAACAAAAAAGACTTTCATGAACCTGAGGAGGGAAAAATAGAAGAACACGTTCAGGCGGAACTAGAAAAGTTTGAATTAAGACCTGAACAGGATCAGATAGAGTTAGAAGAACAGGTTCAGGCAGAAGAAGAAAGGTTTGAAGTAAGACCTGAACAGGGTCAGATAGAATTAGAAGAACAAGCTCAAGAAGAAGAAGAACAAAATATGGTAGGACCTGAGCAGGTGGAAGTAAAAGAAGGTACAAGCACAGAAAACAGAGAAACAGAACAGATTGTGCCTAGAATAAACAAAATAAAAAGAACTTTACAAGGAGATAAAGAAGGTGAGAACGCAGTGCAAATCAAAAGAGTCAGAAAGGGAGACAATTGGGCAACTGGAGTAAAGAAACTAAAATATCATGTGAGAAAATCTGAAAAGAGACCAGAACAAGTAAACGAAGTCACAAGTCAAACACAATCTAAACAAACTTTGGCAAAGATAACTCGAAGAAGTCCAAGATTGACGTACGTCATACTCGAGGAATTTGAATCCCTAGATCTGACTGATGAAACAGAAGAAATTAAAAACGAAAAGGAAAATCAAACTGACAAAGAAAAGATAAGAGAAAAGAAATTCTCAAGAGTAAAATGGCAGAAATTGAAGTTACCGGGAAACCAAAACGTGGATTAAAAAGAAAGTGTTTTAGATTTTGTTTTTGTAGTATTTTATTAGCAGCATTAGTATGGTTATTCCCAACAGTAGGATTACCTTTGTTAATGAAAACAAGTGGCAAGAATAATACAGATACTAATGTTAAGGTGGATAGAATAAAAGAAACGGAAATAGAAATAGGGGTAGAAGATGAAGCAAACTATCATAACGAATCAGACTATAATACATCTTCTGTGTTTATTAAATTGTTATTTCAATATGTTAATACTATGGAGATTAATAACTGTTACGTGTGTATGAAGTTACCCTCATCAGTATCACAAGGGATGACGTATCACCATATACCTTTAACGTATGGTGTGTCATGTAGTATTTTGTCAAGTTTATTTTATGCTACAGGGAAACTTCAATATTTTTATTCAGATATAGATGTAGTATTTTCTGAATTACCTATTAGAAAGAATATGAATCCAGTAGCTAGTAGTAAAAATGCACAGTTTATGGGTGAATTTTTCATAACAATGAGTTCAATAGATTTAGTCAGGCACAAAAAGATAATCTATCATGTACATTAAGAAAAGAAGAAAAAGATTTTGGGATTTAGTAGAAGAAAGGAGACAGGATTTAATAAAGAAGGCAACTGAACAGAAAACCCATGTACCTCCATGGGTTGGGAAAGAGGGAATCTATGCAAGTGGCAAGGCTCATGCTGCGATGTCCCTGGATTTTGTGAAAAGGGGAAAATTCTGCCTCCATAGATTAAAGACAGATTATAACAATAATTACATTGGTTCCAGTGAATGTGAACACAACTTCCTAATTTTAGGAGGGTGGGGACTAAAAGGGGGAACTGATCCTGTATTTCCAGGCGTGTATTATGTTTGTGGGAGCAATGCCTATATTAGGTAACCTGCAAGATGGTACGGGAGCTATTATTTTGGAATCGTTTTTCCAACGATCTATCATGTAGATAAAATCAGTGGAACCAATGGAAAATATAATGGACTAACACGTAGATGAAGAGCTAGTTTTTCTGAAATTGTAGGAGACATTTTTAGTGCACTGATACCCTCAGTTGGAGTCATTCTGAATTCACAGAAAATTTGTAAGTTATCAACCATAGTTGATCGTCTTTCTACAGACACTGCAGGAGGATTCTTAATGATTAACACGGAAATGGTTGCAATCAGGTATATGGTTTTACAGAACCGTCTTGCTCTTGATATATTGTTAGCAAAAGAAGGTGGAGTCTGTGGCATGTTGAAAATTCAACATTGCTGCACTTATATTCCGGACAAGAGCAGAGAAATTAAAGGATATATTGAAAACATTACAAGAATGCATAAAGACTTGACCCAACTGGAGGTTGACAGTGTGTGGGGAAGACTAACAAAAAGTATAACATCAGTAGGGAAATGGTTTGTTGGTTTTGGGAAGGGTCTTCTAGGTCAAATAATAATACCATTAGTTATGATGATAACAGTAGTGATGATAATAATGATTACATATAAGTGTTGTAGAAGAGGTAGGAAAGAGAAAGTACATTTTGAAAGAAAAGGAAAGGGACAGAAACGAAAAAGAAAATATGATGAAATACAGCTGGAAGAAATGAAAGGCAGATTATATAAGAAAATGAGAGATTTAGAAGGAAATGAGTTGATTGATGAAAAATTGAGATGAGAAATAGAGAAAACTGAGAAGTGTTAAAGTTGGTATCTGGGATGGGATGGGTAATTTTGTGATGGCTTAAGATGCCATCAGAGAGGGGATTGATGGAGCAAGGACTCGTAAATGAGACTTGCTCGGAAGCAATCCTTTCGTTTTAACTCACTAACGAATTACTAACGACGTGTTTGTAATTAATAAAGCGCATTTAGAAAAAGACACGCGGGACAAGGAAGCTTGCCTATGTGTTTACTAACGGCAATAACATGAACGAAGGACTAAAACGCACTTTAACAAGGGATCTTTACTGCGCATGCGTCTACTACATCTACGTAGTATGACGTACTAATGCTTGGAGGGAAAATCTTGCGCCTGCGCAATAGACGATAAAATGGCCGCTTGAAAGCTCACATGCATGGCACCTGCTTAGCTGAAATAGAATATAAGTTTTATACTAACGCAAATGCAGAAAGGGTATTAATAAATGAAGTGGGTTAGAGTAGAGGTTGGTGGTGTACAGTAAAACCATTTATTTTTGAAAATAACATTTCTTCTTTTGTCTTTATTATTAGTGCACATTTGGGCCCTCTACACTTGTCTGAATCGAGCTGACTGACTTGACCCTACGCATACGTACTAGAGAGAGAATACGAAAAGATGAGTAAGGACTTGTCACGCGTCCAAGGCCAGCGAAGATGTGCCCTGGGAACATGAGGGTGAAGAGTTCTATGAAGGAGCTTTATTCATAACGTTGCAACATTTTGTATTAATAAAGTTTGGAGATGTATGGGAAAGGAAATGATTTAATAAAGTTTGAGGGGAGGGATTTGAATACAATGGTTTAAGAAATAAGTGAAATGTAAGCATGGTGTGACGATCATCCCCCCCTCGTCTGTCCAATCAGAGTTAGTATTTTGTGAAATTGAAACATTAATGGGTGGTACATGGATATGGAAAGGTATAATTGAGGTAGTTTTAGTTAGTTAAGCTTATTGGGAGCCGATGATGAGCTGAGCTGACACGGAGCTTAACGGGAGCACAAAAGTAGAGCTCGGGATGCTGTCGGTGCTGGGGGTGGTGCTGAAGCTGTGAGACGCTGATGAAGAAAATCGAATGCAGAACCATCTACTTAACTTAATTGGGTTAGAAAGAAGATCACGGAAGAACCACGAGGAGGAAGAGAGTGTCAGAGAGGGGTGCGACGCAGTCGTCGGTATTTAGAGAGGTGAAGTATCCTGTCCTGATTCCTGTCCTGAAGTCTTTGTCTCCTGATCTATCCCGGGGGACCCTTACCAGCCCTTTGGCTAGGGGGGTTGGTCTTCACACCATACTTGGTAATTATAAATTCATCGTATTGATAGATGTTCTTCTCTCTGTCCTCTTCTTTCTGAGCATTATTATTGTGTGGATCTGAATTTCTAATGCTTATTTGAAATTTGATTGAATTGACACTCTTGCGAATGAGTGTGTTTGTACTGAAACGTTTGAGATGGTTCACACACACACAACTAATTTAGATAAAGGTTTTTAAAACTTCCTGAGTCTGTGATTATTTCATTTTAGTCGAGAAAATGTTTAATAAGTTATGTTAATTATCACCATCAACTAGTTCCAACTAATGGTCCATTGACCAGAGGAATGAACTAATTGATCAGTGAAAGGTTTGGTTAGGGAAAAGAAATAACTAGATCTTGAAGTATGAAAATCATAAACTGAAGTTTTTCCAGCGGTCTACTTGGTGTTTTGTGTGTAAAGTAGTTATATGGTCCCAGGTGAATATATGGTATTAGAGTATCTGCTGTTAGTACACCGCTGGATCAGTATGCACAGAATCCAGGGAGTCCCCAGAGGTATAGTAGAATCTAAATTAGGTAAGTACTAACAGCTGTCTTTGTGGTAGTGTGGGCGAGCAGTTATCCAGAGGGTGTGTTAAGTATTTATTGTATTCACTCACTCAAAGACTGATTACACACACTCAGAGACAGAATCCAGACCGATTGGGTAAGTATAAAAAAGGTATACTTGTATTTTATTTCTAGAACCAAGCAAGACTTGGTACAGGTAGGTCAAATGTACTTTCAATTGTAACCCTTTACACAGAAATACAATTGGGAATGGATTTGCAATCGTTACATGTTGATATGACTTTAAAAAGTAGTTTACATTTCACAGTAGTTACTTTTAGAATACTTATTGATTACTTTCAGATTACATTGACTACATGGGGTGGTATGCCTAGATACCACACCAAGGGATCTCACAATACAAGGTAAGCAAGACTTTGCAGTTTAGTTATCCTTTCTCCATACAAAAATCAGTTCAACACTTAAAACATTTTTAGGCCCAAAATCTCATACATGGGTTCCTATGGGAGAAAAAGGGTCATCGGTTTCACAGGTAAGTAAACGTCTCACGAGTGGGAGTTTTGGGGGGCTAGGACCAAGGTTCCCCAAGGTCTAGGTAGACACTCAAGTTGCACCACCAGCAGCACTGGGGCGGCCGGGTGACGAGTGCAGGGGCCCAATGTTAGCCAATGGGGCTAGGGGCCCTTCGGTTAGTGACTGCTTACAAGCAAGCCACTGGGGTGTGGGAGCAAGACTCCTGGGGTTAAGGTCAGCACTGCAGGGGACAACAATCAGCAAAGGAGCTGCACCACCCGCGGCCCAGGGGCGGCCGGAGGCAGGGTGCCAAGAGGACGTTGAGGACCCTGTGGTTTCCAATGGAGACCTTTGGTTCGGCAGAGTTGCCGCAGGCTCGGGCAGGGAGGCTTCCTGAAGGCAACCACTGGCTGGGGAGGTAATTTGGGGTTCTTGGGGGGGGATGCCTGGTCACCATCGGTTGGGCCACCCAAAGCTGTGGGGCATAAGGTGCAGGGGTGTCTTCTGGTGTCCGGTTTTCTTATCAGCCCCAGTCGCGGTCGGGGGGACCCTTCAGGCTGAGGCTGCAGATGTCGTCTTGAGGCTTGAGGGAGGTCGGGGACCACCAGATCCCAGGTCAGGATCGCTGGGGAGACATCCTCGTGGTGTTGGGCCACTCAAACTCGGGCAGTGGGCGCCGAGTGCAGAGTGGTGCAGAATCGCGGAGCCGCCAGGATCCGGATTCTGTGGCTGAGTCTTTGCTTGAGCAAATCCTCTGCTGACAGGAGACAGAGTCTGTAAGATGGTTGCAGGGCAGGTCCTCCGGGCTCTGGGGGGCTGCAGGACACGCCGGGTTTTTCGCTGTAGGCAAGTCAGAGGCAGGACAGGTCGGTAGGGCCAGGGCCAAAGCAGTAGGTGCCTTCTTCCTGGGTCAGCACAGCTCTTTGGTCCTTCTTGCTTCCTCGAATCTGATGAGGCAAGGATCAGGGTTGCCCCTAAATACTAGATTTAGGGGCATTAAAGGGGTGTGTAGGTCAGGACCAATGGGTCCCTTCCTTGGGGTGGGGGATATTATGCCACCCTCCAGTGGGAGGGGGCATGAGCCTCTCCCTAATTGGCTGGGTCCCCTCATCTTCAAGATGGAGGGACTGAGATGTGTGCTTCACCTCACCTCCCCACCTGAGGAGTGGGGTTAGCAAAGGTGGGCACACCTCTCCTCCTAGCTTGGTTTTCATGCCGATTCTCCCGCCAAAGTGGGGTCAGAACCGGTGGAAGCCAGTTGCTGGGGACAGCAAAAGGCAGGGACAGCTCCCAAAGGCGGCAGGCCTTTGAAGCTTCCCCTTCGTGGACCCAGCCCATCCTGGGAGAGGAGGCATGTCACCTATGCCCAGAATGGCCTTTGTTTCTGGACCCAGAGAGTGGAGGCTCTTTACCCAGGGCTCCAGAAACCTGTCTGGTGGTGGCAATTGGAGGGCAGCCATTCAGGAACTATACCAGGGCTGGTCTTCTTTCAGGGGGCATCTCTAAGATGCTGTTTGAGTGCATTTTACATTAAATCCTACACTGACATCAGTGTGGGTTTAATGTGCTGAGATGTTTGCTACCAAACTTTCCAGGTTTTAGTAAAGCCATTATGGAGCTGTGGAGTTTGTAATAAACAACTCCCAGACCATATACTCTATGGTTTTACTACACTTTTTTTTTTACAGTGTCTAAGAATGGACTTAGGCACTGTAGGGGTACAGGTCTAATGCCACTGTACCCTCACCTGAGCGCTAGTGCACCCTGCTAGAGGGGTGGCTTACCTAGGCCTCAGGCAGTGGGTTGTAGGCATGGCACACAGGGATGTATGCCAGGTCGACTCCTCACTTTTCTCTGCGCAAAACACGCAGCCTGCAATGGCAGTGTGTGGGTGTTAAGGTACAGGGCCTCTAAGGGTGGCACAATAGGTGCTGCAGCCCTTAGAGACCTTCCCTGGTCACAGTGCCCTTGGTACCCATGGTACCTTTTACAAGGGGCTTACCAGTGGCCAAGTATGTGCCAATTGGGGGTACAAAGGTACAGTTTTGGGAAAGAGCACAGGTCCAGGGAACATGTTTGGCAGGGACCCACGGCACATCCAGTCAAAGTGCATCATGTGTCAGGCAAAAAGTTGGGGGCTAACCATGCAAAAAAGGGGCACTTCCCTACAAAGACCACTTGTACTCAAGGCAAGCTGTGTCTGCTACTCCTACCCGGCTTAAACTAATTTTGGTCCTTGTGAGTTAACTTATGAATCACCCCATCTAGTTTCATGGCCAGAATCTTAATTAGAAGCTCAGTCTCTACGTTAAGGAAGGAGATGGGTCGACATGAGCCACACTCCTCTGGTTTCCTATTAGATTTGAGGATAGTAACTATAATTTCCCTCCAGAGATCTTCCTGTAGGGAGCCGGTTTGTCCTGCATCTTCAAAAAGGTTCAACAGGAGAGGGGAAGGGAGAGATGACATTCTTTTAAAATAAACTCAACTGGCACGCAATTAGGGCCAAACTTTTGCCCGAATAGGTGTTTTGTATTGCCTATTGAACTTCTTTCAATGAAATTGGATGATCAAGCTATTCTCAGTCCTCCTCACTGAGTATTCTAACAGGTATATCCCACATTATAGGCTGCCTCTCTTCATCAAGTGGGGGGTCCCTTTTACAATACAGTTCCTTATAGTAGGCTGCGAAAATCTCAGCAATCTCATTTGAGTCCATGATCTTAAGACCATCTATGGTACATATAGCAGGAATAATATCAACTCCATATTCTCTCTGAAGTAGCCAATAGAGACATTTACCTGCCTTGTTTCCTAACTTGTATAAGCGGTACCTAGAGATTTCCCATGGTGTTTTTGCTTTATCCATAGAGTGTTTTTGTGAGGGTATGTCTAAACCTCCCAACCTGTCTCATCCTCCGTAATTCATCCAGGTGCTCTCTACTCAAGGGATAAAATCTGTGCCTCACATTCCGTAATCTTTCTCTCTATCCCATTCCATTCCATTCTCTCTAATGTAAGAAAAAGCTGCCCCTCTGATTACAGTTTTAAACGTCTCCCACAAAGTGAAGGGGGATGTTACAGAGGGGCCATTGACCTCAAAGTACTCCTCTTTGTGTCATGTAGTTGTTCATTTAGAACCTTATCCTTCAACCACCACACGTTAAAGCGCCATATACCCCGTTGGTCTCAGCACTTTCCCACTATCCTCATTTCTACTGACACATGATCAGAAAGTCCCCTAGAGAGGATGTGAGCACCAGCTATTGATCCAATCTCTGCCTCTGACACAAACAATCAGTACTAGAACAGCTACTGAGAGGGGCTCAGTAGTGCGTGGATTGTTTCTTATTGGATGGTGATAGCACCATACATCACACAGACCCATTGATGCAGCCATTTATCTAGACCGGGGGGGTCTAGTAGCAGGAGCCAGTGTCGCTAGGCAGAGAGTCCTATCTATTATGCTTTTAAAATCTCCTCACAATTATAGCATGCCCCCCGGGATACGGAGCAGCACATCTTACAGCATCTACAAGGTACCAGCCACCAAAGCAGGAGGCACATAGATACTACCCACCATCCACATCGCCCCCTCCAGCGTACCTGCTATGATAACATACCTGTCCAGCACATCTGTCTGGAGTTTAGAAACCACCAGAGGGAAGAATTTATGCAAAAGTATTACAACCCCTCGGGACCCTCTTGAAAATTCATGGAGAAATATTCTAGTGTAACAATATCGCCCCAGAAAATCACAGTTATTACCCAGTAGGCGAGTCTCCTGTAGAAGTAATATTTCTGGGTGAACATGCTTAACAAATGTCATGACTGCACCATGTTTAATTTTATCAAGGAGACGACAGACATTCAAAGTCAGTACTTTATATCTACCCTTGGCTCCACTTACCGCCATGCGCTGTTTTGCATTTGGTAATCAAAGATCCAGCTAGGGTACCTCCAGCTGTCATAACAAATCTATGTATCTGAAGTACAGCTACCCCCCCATCAACGCCCCCCTACACTTCTTAGATTGAAGCATCTGTCACCCTTAACCCAAATAAATCCGCTCTCCTGACCTATAGCTCTTAGCTTTGCTCCTCTCAAAAAGAGTCCAAGCTTCCCTTTTGCCTAATAGTCTAAAAACCCCGCTGCTGAATATCCTATGTGATGGTGATAACCTAAGTGGAATCGACTGCATTCTGACACACATCATTTGTCCATGTGACCATTGTGCTCTCTCCTATATCTGTGTCTGTGAAGTTCGCTGCTGGATCTCCTTCGCTTTTCCCTAGCAAGTGTGCTTTCAGCTACGGGCGAGATTTCCTTCTAAAGCCTCTACGGGACCTATGGTGTCTCTCTCTCTCTCTCTATCCACCACACCAGTGTCTCTAAGCCGGACCCATAGTTCTTGGCCTCGTAATATGTTTATAGAGCAGGGGGTGCTCTTCCAGCCATTCCCAAGCCCGGTTCAGATGGTCAAACACCATAGTTTTCTCTTTATCACTCTCAATTTAGCCGGGTAGAGGAACATATAATTTTTATGTCCATGGCTCGTAGTTTTTGCTCCACAAAATTATATGATTTCCGCTGTGTCTGAACTTTTTTAGTATAGTCATGAAATACGAGTACTTCCTGGGAGTTGTGGAACACCTCACCCTTCTCCCTGACCACTTGAATACGTTGTGTGTTTCCTACATGGACATTGTTGTTCTCCCTATGTTAGCCTAACTATGCATGTTGTAGGCCAATTTTGCTTTGCACATGTTACTAAAGCGCACACTTGTTTTTGTGCCACATTGTATTTTCACATATAGTTAGCATACGTTTTTGTCCTTTTCCTGGGATGTAGTCTGCACAGCCTAGGCAAGGTCAAATAACACTGCCATTTATTATTCTCAGTGGTCGGGCAGTAGCACCTAGACATAATAGAGACACCCTGCTGCTGTTTTTTAAAACACATGTTTTGTCATACAACTCGGGACATATTGTTCTAAAACACACAGAGAGTGGAGACTGGCAGACAGTGCAAAGGTCCTGAAACAAGAGAGCTGGGTCAGCTGGGATGTAGAACAACTATCTATGAATGCTAAGGTATGGGGTGCGCTGCCAAGCCCAGAGCTCTATAATCTATAATCATTTAGCTTTCGTAGTGAGGGTGGGTTTAGGCAAATCTGTCACATAATATGACAGGCCACTGTCACGACTTGCTCCCTGTGTTTTCGTGTCCACCACCAGGGGGCTGAACTGTGGGACTCTCCAGTGTCATAACAAGCTTCCAGACCCTCCCCTTCATGTACATACTGACTTCCAGCCATTTGGACACTATTTGGGAATTGACATCCATTCCCAATCCATGCCGGGTTTTGTGGAAGCCATCCTGCTCATGTCCGAAACTCCATTACCCAGAATTCCCTGCTCACTGCTTCGTCTCCACCCCTGCAGGCCAAGGATGGGTGGAGGAATTCAGTTCACCTGTGGCTGCCTGCTGCTAGCCTGCTCACACCTGATGCGCATGAGTACTGTGAGCTCTTTTAAGCCCCAGCTCCCTTCAGCCCAGTGTTGGTCATTGTAGCTGTTTTCCGGTGAGACCGATCCTTGTTTCCTGAGCTTTTGATATTCCTTGATTCCTGAGCTATAGCTATTCCTTGTGCCTGAATTAGCACTGCCTGCAGTGCTACCTTGTTTCCTGAGTTCCTGAGCTATAGCTATTCCTTGTGCCTGAATTAGTACTGCCTGCTTGTTTCCTGAGTTCCTGAGCTATAGCTATTCCTTGTGCCTGAATTAGTACTGCCTGCAGTGCTACCTTGTTTCCCGAGTTCCTGAGCTATAGTTATTCTTTGTTACTGTTCCTGGGCTTCAGCTATTTCTTGTTCCTGATTTGCACTGCTTGCAGTGCTCTCTTGACTCCTTGTTTCCTGAGCTTTAGCGATTTCCTGTTTCCTTGAATCAGTACTGCCTGCAGTGCTACCTTGACTCCTGAGCCTTCGCATTCCTTGTTCCCGAACTGCAGCGGTTTCCCTTGTTCCTGAACTAGCACTGCCTGCAGTGCTACCTTGACTCCTGAGCATTCGCATTCCTTGTTCCGGACCTGCAGCAGTTTCCCTTCTCCTGAACTAGCACTACCTGCAGTGCTACTTTGACTCCTGAGCTTTTGCTCAATTCTTGTTCCTGCCCCAGCACTACCTTCTATGCTACTTTTTTTCTTGATTCCTGAACCTGCACTATTCTAGTATACCCTTGTAGCCTTCCCTTCTGTATATCCTTTTCCAGTCCCTGCCTTTCTTCCCATTTCCTTGGTTCCAGTTCTAGTTTGCTGTCTTTCTATTTCTGCTGTCTTGCTTCTGTTACCTTGTATGTTTGTTACCTGCTTTCTGCCAAGTGTGCCCTGTGATTTCCTTCCTTTCCTGTTAAGCACTCCTCCTTGCTAGCTCCTTGTCTATTGTGCTTGTGTTTAGTTCTACCCCTTTGCTGTTACTGCCTTGTGTGTTCCTGTTTGATCGCCAGGATCCGTGGGCACAGCTGACTACCTCGGTGGTGTTTCTTGTTCACTGTGAGTATTGTCTTTGAGTTACTGTTATAACATCACCATAGGTATAAGCTCCACAGACCCTGCCTTTGCATACATATCCTATATGTGGGTATTTTCAGTCAGTATCTGTAACAGCAATTGTGGGTGAGGAACTTACCGAGCTTCAGTCTTACCGTGTGGAGCTCCCGAGTGCCTTACCCCACATTCCCTTTATTGTTGATGTTGTATTATATATATGTCTTGCACATCCGTCCTGGGTGTAGTTAGTCTGAATGCTAAATTGCCTTGTGAGTGCCCTTCCTTTCTGAGTCTTAGCCATCTTGTTCCTTTGTACAGGCTTCACCTTTGGATCCCTTTTCTCCTCTGACTTCCTGTGTGATCCTGGGCAGCGCTGTACTCCTCTCTGTGTACGTTTTCTACCCTGTTCCCAGTCCTTGCCCAAGTCCCTGACTGTGTTCCCGACATAGTCCCGGACAGTCCCTGACAGCCTTTTTATTATATATGGTCTAATAGCTATGCTAATGACACTACTGACCTGTATTTGCTTGCTAGTTGTGGCGCAACTGATGCACATTAGAGCACAATAGTTTAAATAAATATTATAAACTTTCCTTGTGTTTCTTTTCTATTTATTGTAGACAAGTACGAGTGAGAGCAAAAGGGGGTGGCCTGTTACTGCGATCCTGAGGAGTGTTGCGTTCTGGGGTGCCAAATCACTTGTCTCTCTGGAAAGGTTAGGAGGGCAAGTGAGGCAGTATGGGCTAGTCGGATCCGGGTCCATAGAGGCTGATAGGGTATAGTGACTCAGTCCCTACATGCTGATGTTCAACGGTCCTAAGCTTAGTTGTGTTCCTGAGCAGAATCCCTGCAACACAAAGTCAAGTCTTTATCTCTAAAATTAAAAAAGTGGGCTATCATGCGCCTGGGTGGTGTCCCGGGGGAGGCTTCTGTTGCAACTCGATGAGCCCTTTATATTAGAAAACAGTAGGAGAAAGACTTCACCAGGAGAACAGATCTTAACAAGGTTCCAAAAAGTACTCTGTATCAGATCCCCCACAATCCTCTCAAAAGCCCAGGAAACAGAGGTTGTTACGTCTAGGGCAACCCTATGCATCCTCAGTTTGATGCCATCTCCCCTGTGGTTGACTTTAATGATTGAACTGTTTGTTGGAGTCCCTTTACAGTATTTTCCAGTGTCCCTAGATGCAGTGGCGGCTCGCGGAGGGAGTGCTGCGGGGCAGCGGGGTGGGGGAAGGGCAGGGTGGGGGGTAGTGGAGTCCGACATATGACGGACAGGAATAAGGTAAGTAATTAAATAAATCAAACAATTTACCTTGCGGGCGCTGCATTGCTGCATGCGCTGCCCTGCAGCTTCTGTCTTTTATGCCATGGTTAGAGCTGAGCCATGCGGCAGGACGGATCTTTCCTGCCGAAGCCTCCAAGGGATGCTCCTATGGTTACCAACTGTCAGGAATCAAGAGCTAAAAGACAGCTTTACCGGTCAAACGGCAGGAGTCATCTCATCTGCGAAGATAATAAGGAGGTCAATCCCCGCCGATTATCGGAGTGAGAGACAAAATCAGTCATGGACCGCGTTAGTTCAGAAGTGGTTTTCCAAGATGGCGGAGGTTTGTGAGTCAGCATTCTAGTTGTTTAGCAGAGGGCGCGAGGAGCTGTGTGAAGCTCGAGCGCGCCCTCCGCTCTGCGCACTTCACTGAAGAAATTACCGCGCATAGTTGTGCTTCTAGCCTAGGACGTCGAGAGAGTTTGTCAGGGTTAGTTAGTCCCGTTCGTGTTTCCCGACGGTAGTTAGGGCTTTTCCTTTCTACGCGCCGGATCCTGGAAGTCTGTGGAAGAGTTCTGTATCTTCCAAAAGAATTCAATTCTGTGGAGCACCAGAAATACAGAAAAGAAGGCCAGCTACGCAAATATTTACAGCAACCTCCCGAGTGGCAGTTTCACCCAAGTACATTAGAAGGAATAAGGGCTGCAGTTAAAATTGTGTATTATAGTTTTAGAAAAGAAGAGTATAGTTTGAAAACAGACTCTAAGACTTCAGTTAAATTTGTATATTTAGTTCAGCTAAGAAAAGAAGAAAACTTACCTGATTCAAGAGTCGTAGCCTGTGAGAGAATTCCTTTTACTCCTGTAAGAAAAGAAAAGTACTGTGAGTATGTAAGAGGGCTTCTATTGGAAACAAACATAAGTAGGGTCAAAAGAATTGAATAGCGAATAAGTTCATCTTCCTTATTACCCTCCCTAGGTTCTACCAGACTTTTTCAATTGAGAAAACCAATCAAACAGATATTATATCAATACTAAAGAAAGAACAGAAGAGAGGCAAGAGTCTAGTCAGAAAGGGTATGTAAGAACTCTAGAGGGATATAAATACTAAGACTAGGGGGAGGTTAGGGATTAGGTCTTTGTAATTTATTGTTTTGTTTTACAGTGTACACTACCACGACTGTGAAGGAAGACCTAGAGCAGCAGTTGCATAGCGGACACCTAGATGGCGAGACTGTCTCTTCTCTGTCCCATTCCCCTTTCCCCCCCCCCGGAGGTTTCACCACGCCCTCATTACGACTGTTAGAGGGGTTGGTGTGGTCTTTGGAGAAGCATTGGGAAAAGGCGTTGTTCTACTCCTGTGAAGAATCTGGGAACACTTCAAGTAAGCCTCTGACAGAGTGAAGTGCCCACGATCTTTTACTCACCTGAGCAGAATGGCAGAAGGTTTCGACCTAAAAAACTTGGGTGGGGTCTTAGAGGCCATTCAAAAGGAGTTGTTAGCCGTTAGGGAGGAGAACAGAAGTTTAAGACAGGACTTAATGGCTTCTAGGAGGGAAACAACAGACTTAGCGAGTAAGATGGATGGTTATTTTTCAGGTACTAGTTTTGCAGCCTTATCTCAGGACTCACAGGGTGCCAGTCCCTCACCTGTTTCTCACCCTAGAACCACCACACAGGTAGTGCATTCCCTGTCCCCAGTTATTCCGCTTGCCTCCCCAGAAAGATTCAGTGGAGACCCTCAAAAGGCCCAAATTTTTCTTACACAATGTTCCCTTCACTTCATGTGCCGGCCCGCTATTTTCCCTGATGCAGTCTCGGGTGGCCTTTATCCTATCTTATTTAAGTGGTGATGCAGCAGCTTGGTCCTTACTGCTGGTTTCTAAGGACTCAGCTATTTTTTATGATTTCGAAGAGTTTAAAAAAGAGTTCTTAAGAATTTTTGATCGGAGAAAAGTAGCTCAAGCAACAGACAATGAGCTCTTAGAGCTGAAACAAGGAAACAGGGAGCTTGTTGCTTATCTGGCTCAATTTAATAAACTCATAGTGGAAACAGACTGGCCAGAAAACAAGAGGGCTGCGCTGTTTTACCGGGGGTTGAAGGATGAACTGAAAGATGCTCTGTCTCAAATACCCAATAGACCTACAGAAGTATCTGCCTTAATTGATTTGGTCCTAGAATTGGATTATAGACAAACTGAGAGGAGAGGCGAAAAGAGAAGGGAATTTCACTCAAGTGTGCCCAGATTTGATCGAATGAAATCAGAAGGTTCCAAAACTGTTGAAAACAATCAAACTGTGGAACCCATGCAGATTGGAGTAATTCGCGGACCTCTCTCAATGGAAGAAAAAGAGAAGAGGAGGTTGAATAACCTTTGTATGTATTGTGGGGCCAGCGGCCATTTTGTTAAAATTTGTCAGAAGAAACCGAAGACTTCATTGAAGGAAAACTTGCGGCACCACCAGTAGGAGGGGTTGGACTGGTGGATGCGAGAGAAGACTCAACCCCCGATACTCATCAATTAGCAAACACCCTGCAATCAGCAGCTCCGCATTTGACTCTCCCCGTCATTCTCAAATTCAGGACATCAGTTCAATCGGACATTCTGGTTATGGTTGACTCTGGAGCAACTGGAAATTTTTGCGATCTGAAGTTCGCTTCTAAGATAGGTTTAATGGCAATTCGTAAAGAAAGGAGTGAAGCGGTGAGAGCTGTAGATGGAACGAATCTCTCTTCGGGCCCAATTGTGAGCCATACAGAAAAAGTGGAGCTCGTCCTTCCAGATGGACATCAGGAGTTCTTACAGTTCAATCTAATCGATGCACCGCAGTTCCAACTAATCTTGGGCCTTCCCTGGTTGACAGAGCATAATCCCCAAATAGATTGGGAGAAGCGATCTATTAAGATGAACTCAGATTATTGCAAGGAGTCATGTTTTCATGAGGAGGATCAAGTGAAGGAGTCCAGTCTGGCCGCCAGTTTGTGTGAGAGCGGAGTTACTGTGTGCGTCATTCATACCGAGGAAATTCCAGCAATGTACCAGGATTATCAGGATGTGTTCAGCGAGGTGGAAGCTGAAAGGCTTCCCCCACATCGACCCTATGATTGTAAAATAGAGCTGGAACCTGGGGCTAACCTTCCGTGCAGCAGGATTTATGCCTTGACGGAGAAGGAGGATAGATTTCTTAAGGAGTATATCCAGACCTATTTGAAGAACGGATTCATCAGACCATCGCAGTCCCCAGTTTCCTCACCGTTATTTTTTGTACCCAAGAAAGAAGAAGGCGATTTAAGGACCTGTATAGATTACCGCGCCCTCAATCGGATAATGATCAAGAACAGATATCCGTTGCCCTTGATATCAGTACTCTTGGATCAGCTAAAGGGAGCTCAAATCTACACAAAACTGGATCTGAGAGGCGCATATCACCTTGTCCGGATTAGAGAGGGCGATGAATGGAAGACCGCATTCAGGACCAAGTTTGACCTCTATGAATACCAGGTTATGCCTTACGGTCTTTGTAATATGCCGGCAGCTTTCCAGTACTTCATCAACAACATATTGAATCAATATATTGACAAGTGTGCCATTGTCTATATTGATGATATTTTGATCTATTCAGCGTCGGTGGAAGAACATCCAGAACATGTCAGAGGAGTCTTAGAAAAGCTACGAGAAAATAACCTATATGTTAAGCTTGAGAAGTGTGCATTCAACGTCCGTTCCGTAGATTCTCGGTTTTGTTCTTGCTCCGGAAGGAATAACCATGGATGAGCATAAAATTAAAGCAGTCTTGGATTGGCCATCTCCCACAAGTGTGAAAGAGATACAGCGGTTTATTGGGTTTGCACATTTTTACAGGAGATTCATTCAGGATTTTTCTCAAAAAGTAATCCCTATTACACGCCTGTTAAGGAAAGGAATTCCATTTGTTTGGTCCGAAGAAGCAGAAGTAGCGTTCCAGTCCCTGAAGAGAAGTTTTACTTCAGCTCCAATTCTGCTCCACGCGGACCCAACCAAACCTTTCTATTTGGAGACTGACACCTCGGATCAAGCTATTGGAGGAGTTTTATCCCAGAGGCATAAAGAAACCGGCCAATTACACCCAGTTGCCTATCACTCCCGAAAACTTCTTCCAGCAGAAATAAATTATACGATCACCGAGAAGTAGTTACTAGCTATAAAAGACGCCTTTAAAGAGTGAAGGCATCATCTTATGGGAGCCCAACATACTGTGACAGTCTTTACGGATCATAAAAATCTACAGTTTCTCAAGTCGGCAAGGACCCGGACTCCCAGACAACTCAGATGGTCTTTGTACTTTGCAGACTATAATTTTGTAATTACTTATAGACCTAGAAGTAAAAACGGGAAGGTGGACGCCTTGTCCAGAATCAATACTGAAGGGCTAAAGAAAGACCTTAGACCAGAAGATCATCCCCGAGTCTAAGATTGTGGGGACTGTAGTCAGCGAAACTCTGGAAGAAAAGGTTAGAAGATCTTTTTCCGCTGAAGAAAAGCAAAACTGGCTTTTAGAAGAACCGTCCAGAGAAATCCGAGAAGGATTACCTTATCATAAAGGAGTTTTGTACTTACCCACTACTGAGTTGCGAGAATAGATCCTATACGAAAATCATGACCATCCCATGGCCGGGCATAAAGGAATCAATAAAACTGAAGAATTGATAAAGAGACAATTTTGGTGGCCAAAGATGTCGAAGGACATTAAAGAATACGTACTAGGTTGTGGAATCTGTGCTCAGGGAAAATCAACACGGCAATCTCCACAGGGTCTGCTACAACCCCTGCCCACACCCCCACATCCCTGGCACACAGTGACATTAGACTTGATTGTAGATTTACCCTCTTGTCAAGGTTATAGTACCATTTTGGTTATGGTGGATTCATTTACTAAAATGGTCCACTTTGTCCCTCTTAAAAACATCCCTAGTGCCAAAGAACTAGCTACACAGTTCAGTTTACACCTGGTGAGGTGACATGGAATCCCTAAGGTTCTCATTTCTGATCGAGGTACTCAGTTTCTGTCCCGTTTCTGGAAGGCTTTTACTAAAGGGTTAAATATAGAGACCAGATTTAATACTAGTTTC
The DNA here is from genome assembly GCA_963921515.1 of Calotriton arnoldi. Classification (NCBI taxonomy): domain Eukaryota; kingdom Metazoa; phylum Chordata; class Amphibia; order Caudata; family Salamandridae; genus Calotriton; species Calotriton arnoldi. The sequence continues at coordinate 262,430 of CAWUFW010005471.1, read as the reverse complement.
CACCCAGAGACTGATGGGCAGACAGAAAGAGCTAATCAGGAATTAGAACAGTACCTAAGATTGTTTTTGCTAGATCAGGAAGGGGACTGGGTGGACCTCCTTTGGGCTGCAGAATTCGCGCACAATAATTCCCAAAACAGCTCAACTGGCCATACGCCATTCTATTTGAATTATGGGCGGCACCCAACTCTAGTGGTTAGTACTAGTGAAATTCCAGTTCCAGCAGTTAAAGAGTTTATTCAACTTCTGAGGGAAACCCATGATTCTGCGAGAGAAAAACTAGAAAAGGCAAAAGACCAGTATAAACGTCATGCAGACAGTAAGAGAAGACAAGAAGAAGACTATCCTATAGGAAGTAAGGTTTGGCTAAATGCTAAAAATCTGAAACTCAAAGGAAATCGAAAATTTCAGCCTCGTTTCATCGGTCCTTTCGAGGTGAAAGAAAAGATAAATTCAGTGGCCTATAGGTTAAGTCTACCCTCTCAACTGAGAATACACCCAGTGTTCCATGTTTCTTTATTAAAGAAATCCTCTCCACATCTCAGACTTCGAACATTGCCCAAACCTATTCAAACAGAAAATGGGGAGGAGTTTGAAGTAAAAAGAATCTTAGACTCAAGATGGTCAAAAGGAAAATTGTACTACCTGGTTGATTGGAAAGGTTATGGTCCCGAGGAGAGATCTTGGGAACCACTTTCTAATGTGAATGCTCCAAGACTAATAAAATCTTTCCATGACCAAAATCCCCTTAAGCCGAGACTTGGGGAAACCCCCTTGCGGAGGGGTACTGTCAGGAATCAAGAGCTAAAAGACCGCTTTACCGGTCAAACGGCAGGAGTCATCTCAACTGCGAAGATAATAAGGAGGTCAATCCCCGCCGATTATCGGAGTGAAAGACAAAATCAGTCTTGGACCGCGTTAGTTCAGAAGCGGTTTTCCTAGATGGCGCCGCTTTGTGAGTCAGCATTCTAGTTGTTTAGCAGAGGGCGCGAGGAGCTGTGTGAAGCTCGAGCGCGCCCTCCGCTCTGCGCACTTCACTGAAGGAATGGTTGTGCTTCTAGCCTAGGACGTCGAGAGAGTTTTAGTCAGGGTTAGTTAGTCCTGTTCGTGTTTCCCCGACGGTAGTTAGGGCTTTTCCTTTCTACGCACCGGATCCTGGAAGTCTGTGGAAGAGTTCTGTATCTTCCAAAAGAATTCAATTCTGTGGAGCACCAGAAATACAGAAAAGAAGGTCAGCTACGCAAATATTTACAGCATCCTCCCGAGTGGCAGTTTCACGCAAGTACATTAGAAGGAATAGGGGCTGCAGTTAAAATTGTGTATTATAGTTTTAGGAAAGAAGAGTATAGTTTGAAAACAGACTCTAAGACTTCAGTTAAATTTGTATATTTAGTTCAGCTAAGAGAAGAAGAAAACTTACCTGATTCAAGAGTCGTAGCCTGTGAGAGAATTCCTTTTACTCCTGTAAGAAAGTTCATCTTCCTTATTACCCTCCCTAGGTTCTACCAGACTTTTTCAATTGAGAAAACCAATCAAACAGATATTATATCAATACTAAAGAAAGAACAGAAGAGAGGCAAGAGTCTAGTCAGAAAGGGTATGTAAGAACTCTAGAGGGATATAGATACTAAGACTAGGGAAAGGTTAGGGATTAGGTCTTTGTAATTTATTGTTTTGTTTTACAGTGTACACTACCACGACTGTGAAGGAAGACCTAGAGCAGCAGTTACATAGCGGACACCTAGATGGCGAGACTGTCTCTTCTCTGTCCCATTCCCCTTTCCCCCCCGGAGGTTTCACCACGCCCTCATTACGACTGTTAGAGGGGTTGGTGTGGTCTTTGGAGAGGCATTGGGAAAAGGCGTCGTTCTGCTCCTGTGAAGAATCTGGGAACACTTCAAGTAAGCCTCTGACATCAACCCTTTCCTCACTCGATCATCTGTATTTTAATCATCATTACCAGGAATGGGCAGGATAGTGGGTGCTCAGTGTGGGAGTGCTTCTATATGAGGTCCACCATCTTGTGTGTCAACCGCTAATTTTATAAACTGGCACTGGTAAAAACAAGTATGCATTCCACAATTAGGCACTGTCCACCGAGATGTTTTGCTGATTATGGCAATGGAAGAATTCCATTACAGAACTGAAATGAATGCACTGGAGATTTCATGATGAAACATGGCAAAATAAAGGTTTGGGGCAGTCAGAAACTGCTGGACTTTGTGTTGATTCTTTCGTTTTCCAGGTATTGCATAGTGCCGGTTCCATGAAAGAATATCATGGAAGACAATATTGATTCACTAAAATATTGTAAAAATAATAATAATTACAAAAATATCGCCATCCTATTGTCTTGTGGTTTGTGGCCTCCTGGTCTGCTATGCTACGTTGGCTTAGGCCTGGCTGCCATGATGCCTTTTTGAACACGTTACTTTGTGCCGTTGTTTTTCCAGCCTCTGCTTCTGCCAGGCTATTTTAGAACTGTCTGCAAATCTGTCTTTCACCTTTTCTCCTGTTACCTTTGGGCTACGTCTGCACAGCATGTACAAGGTCGAAAAACAACGTCCCTTGTTCTTGCTGATCTGGCCAGTCCCTCGCATTTAGACATAACACTATGTACAGCTGCCCTGGAGAAATTAGTGTGCTTTTAATATTGTGATTTCACGGTTAGAGGCACTTGGAGAAAAACCTTTCCAGAGAGAAGAGCTGTACTTGTCTGATGATGTAAACCTTGCATCTAGATATTGAGGTATGGGGGTTTGCTAGACAAAGCCCAGAGGACTTCTGTTTTTATAATAAACTAGCTACTAGCACGGGGAGGGTGGTAAGGTCATTTAGCCCTATAGCCACTGCTTTATGAAATGCTTTCCCCGTTTGTATTCTATGGAGTTGTAACTATGCTGATGATATTATCCTTATGCATTATGCTGATAGTACTAGCACGTGTACTGTATCTTAGAGCACGTTAGTTGAAATAAAGATTTTGAACTATACAGTGTCTCTTATTACGCACGTTGTGGACAGGTATGAGTGAGTTATGAAAGGGTGTTCTTGCTCCTTCGAGTCCTGAGAGAGAGAGATACCGTGTTCTGGGTTGTCTAATCATTGGTAGCATTGTTGCTAATGAGACGCTACAGCTAGTCGGGTTGGGGTTTTAGGTGCTAAGGATTATGGTTGGCTCACCACTATATTCCGAGGTCCTATTATCCTGTGCATAGCTCTGTGTATGTGCAGAATCCCTACAACATGGCGCAACCAACGAGTGGGCTGCTTATCTGCGAGACGCTTGAGTAGTATTTGTGCTTGTCTACAACTCCCTTCGCAGACGCTTCCGGAAGCGTGTGTGACAGTGATACCTCCTATATTGACGTTTTTATAGGTTCTTTCAAGCTTGAAGTTGTTAAAAGGTTTTTTAAATAATACCCTCTATTGTGCTGCCTCACATTAGGTTGTCGAGAACTTTTAGCCTGAAATGGCTGTTCAAATTGCAGCACATAGCCACGCAGCGCTCCGGGCTCACTTAACAGTGTATGGAGTGCCTGACGCGGGTGTCGATCTGATCTTTGTGGTACAAGCAGATCCAACTTACCACTTTGAGGTGTTCTACTCTTGGGTCACCTTTCCAGCGGTGGATGGGACTGATAATATGTTCCATGAATATGAAGCCACCGTTGTTCCTAATCACTATATACCGTATAGGAATCTTGAAGTACCGCTCACGGCTTGGCAACACCGTGTTTGGTTTGATGGCGCCCTCCCCCAACCGGTTACTGCGGTTCGTTTACGCCCCTTATCAATTGAAGGGGCCACTTGGCCTGTTTTGGCCGGGTATACCCCACATCCGCGTTATATGACGGTGGCAGTCGGTGAACTGCGCAATATGCATTCGTCTTTGATACGAGTGCATAGAGCTTTAGTACAGTATGTTACAGGCAACATCCAGGGAGCCCCGCCTGGAGTTGCAGCCCATCCAGCTGGTGCAGGCGGTGTAACCATAAGTCCTGTCAAGGTTAATTCGGTGATGGGCAAGCGCCCACAAAATAAGGATGATTTTCCTTATTGGCTTGCAGAAAAATTTGACCAGCTGGAGGCAGTTTTTCCAAATACCTCTCCCGTGGAAAAACACAGGATTCTGACAATTAGTTTGTCAAAAGACTTGATCCCCGAGTTGACAGAATGTAACAACTGGGGCAAGGTATTCGCAGCAGTATATGCGAAGTGTTTCGGCACTCCTTCCATGACGGTTCTCCCCTCTGTAATTAAACGTGTGCAGGATGAGCATGGCCCTGAAGCGGCTGTGGATTAGGGATGAGACTGGTAGGAGTATTCGACGTAGTAGCTGATTTGATCCTTGCAAATGTCAAGGGCGATGCAGTTAACTTTCAAGTAGCTAATGCTTTGGTTTTGGTCCCAGATCCGGACAAGCCGTGCGAATTACCGAAAATTATTGCACAGGCTTACAAAACAATTGGCCGCAATAGCCTGGGAGTTAAGCCTTTTGCTAAATCGCAAACACAATCGCAACAACAACAACCAAAAACTCAATCTGAGAAAGATGAGAAACCAGTCTTTACTAAAAAGAGCTGGAGGTTGAAAAAACAGGGTAAGCAACAAAAGAGGCCCGGGTCGCGAGGCGCATCCCCGGCTTCCGTCTCTTCTGAACGCACTTATGATTTGCGCGATAGCGCGAGAATTAAATCTCCAGAGAGATTTCAGGTCCCTGATACGCGTTCTCCTCGTTCTTCACAGGCACCAACAACTTCGCAGGCTGGTGGAGGAGATCGCCAGGATAGAGGAAGGGGGGGGTCGAGAGGCTCCCCAGGGACGAGACCAACCTCGACAACAAGTCAGAGGGAAAGCAGAAGAATTTCAGCGCTCTCGCCCACAGTTTCAGAAGAAGAAAGTTGCCGCTGTAACAGAGAGATATGCCACAGATGGTGAGAACGAGACTCCTGAATTGGACGTGGGCAGTGACCCTCCTAGACAGCGCCGCGGAAGTTACCATAGTGCGGGAGGCGCTACGTCCTCATGTGGAGGCGACAGCAACTGAAACATTCATTACTGTCGAGACAGCAGACACCAGAGTGGCACCCCCTGACAGACTATATAATATTGTCATTCAAATCAAAGGTGATATACAGCGTGTTATAAAAGGGATTTTTTGGGAAAATCTGACCTCTTCGTACGACAATTTGTTAGCAGAGGCGGATTGGCCGCCCCCATTCGTACTTGCTGCGCGTAAAGGGGAGGAGGTAATCCTTCCGAGCTTTTCTCGTCATGTCCCCAAGGACAAAGCGGAGGCTCTAGCAGCTGAGTGGGCTGTGTCCCTGGCTCCAGCGTTATACCGCAACCACGTGGGCTGGGATGAAGACTCTTCCCCCCCATGAAATACCTTTGCGGTCGTTGCCACAGCCACAACCCCAAAATCCCATCAAACGGGAAGCAAAAGGCCCCGTTTCTGAAATTCTGACTCAGTTAGAATATCAGGGAGTAATTGAAACATGCGTATCACCAATGAATAATCCCCTTTTCGTGGTTTCTAAACCCGATGGATCGTACCGCTTAGTTTTGGATTACCGACACTTGAACTCACATTGTCGGACCTTTGCGGTGCAAAACACACATAGTTCTGTGCTTGTAGACAGTCTTGTTCGTAAAAAATATAAAACTACACTGGACCTATCCAATGGATTCTACACGCACAACTTAGCCCCGGAGAGTAGCCAATGGAGCGCTTTTACCTCCGGTGGTAAATTATTCAAATTCCGGCGTTTACCTATGGGCTACAAGAACAGTCCAGGCGTATTCGCTGCCCGTGTTGTCTCTTTGTTAGACGGCATAGACACAGATGCATGTTCGTACGATGACATTTATCTGACAGACGACGAATTATTCCAGCATCTTACCCGAGTGGACCGCATTATTCTAGAATTTGCGGTTTTAGGTTACAAGTTTAACTTTGCCAAATCACACATTGCTGAATTTACCGTTTTGTTTTTGGGCTACGAGCTCAACAATGAAGGTAAGGGCTTAGCCCCCCATTTCCTGGAGAAATGTGCACTATTGTGCCCTCCTAACACTCTGAAGAAACTTCAGTCTTTGCTGGGTTTTCTAAATTTCGGGCGTACTTACATTCCCGAATATGCCCAGCGTATCAAGCCCCTGTATGCCCTGATACAACCTAACTTTTCGAAGTCATGCTGTTTTCCGGAGCATACCTCCATTCTGCAGTCTTTGCAGACAGACCTTCTTGAGTCTAAATTTTTATTGACTCGTGATAACCGCACAAACCTGGTGCTTAGAATAATTCCAGGGGCAGTGTGTTTCACTTACTTAACCTTTAACGAAGGTGACACAGTACCCATCGCATACAAGTTACATCTTTACACTTCCGCGGAAATGCGCTTTTCCTCTGTGGAGAAAGTTTTGACTGCACTGGCACAGGGAAAACGCATTCTGGTGGTAACACCATGTCCTGCCCTGGAGGCAGTGACAAAGGCAAGTGTACCGAACTCTAAAGCTTTGCACCCCCGTTGGATTCAATGGGCAACCTCTTTGACGTCTCCAAATGTCACTTTTATTTTTGATTCTTCACTTCAGACTCAGGAGTTTACATCCTCCTCCTCTGTCTTTGCTATCGCTTGAGGATTACGAATGTGTTATCTATACCGATGGTTCGGCACAACCGGCCACGGGTTCCAAGCATGCTTATTCAGCCGCATGTGCTATTGTTGCAGGTACCTTTGTGAACGGTAAGTTCAAATCTACTGTGGTGCACACTCAGGCACTCGGGGACAGTACTGCACAATTGGCCGAGCTGCGCGCGTTGGTGCTCGCACTTGAGTTCGCTAATCCGGATGTGACCACTATAATTGTATGCGATTCTTACTACTGTGTTCAGTCTTACAATGACAATCTGTTCTTTTGGTCGCAAAACGACTACAGGGATGCCAAAGGTAGCACAATTAAGCATAAAATGCTTTGGGTTCGAGTGGCAGATTTGAAACAACGTCTGCCTCTCACACAGGTGGTTCACACCCTTGGCCACCAGCATGTGGGCGCACACGCTGTCGGTAACGGTTTGGCAGATGAAGCTGCCAAATCAGCAGTAGTCATGTGCTCAGTCGCAGCAGTTACCAGATCCATGTCTAAAATTGATGCTGTTATTTTAGCAGCCATTGCTGCAACAAAGGAAGGTGCTAATTACCCTAGGGGTTTTCCTTCCAAATATTCTTACCAGTTAGGTCCCGAACAGGCTCCTTATGTCAAAATACCCGACGTTGGTGATCGGCTGATTCCCAACGCGGACCGCAGAATTTCCTTGATAACGGCAGCACACGAAGGCATGGCTTTGGCTCATGCTGGAGTGTCTGCGACTGTTTCCATCTTGCAGCAGCGTTACTGGTGGCGTGGTTTATACAAACAAACCCGTACTTATGTGCTTTCTTGTGATGTTTGTCAGCAGATTAAGCCTTCCACGGTTACACGACCACCACAGACACCACTCTGCATTTCTAACAGACCTTTTGGGTGTGTTTATCTGGATCACTGCGGCCCATTTTCTTCAGACACTGCCTATAAATATATCTTAGTGGCAGTGCATTCGTGCACACGTTTCATCTGGGTTTGGCCACAACGAAGTGCTGACGCTCGAAATGTCATAAGGGATTTGCGTGTCTTTGTGGGAATTTTCGACTGTGGCACCTTCCATTCTGACCAAGGTCCAGCGTTTGCCTCTAAGGCTTACAAGGACGCAATGGGTTCACTGGGGGTGCGGGTGAAATTTTCGTCTCCGTATCGGCCTGAGGGCAACTCGATCGTTGAACGAATGAACCGTGACTTAAAGCAATCCTTGACAGCTAGAGTCTTAGGTACTGGCAGGAACTGGCTGGCCCACTTGTATACCGTACAACGTGCACTTAATAATCTCCCTAGAAGACCTCTGGGTGGGCGGACCCCATACGAAATGCTCTTTGGCATACGAATGTTTGTGCCAGACCTTGATGGTCTAGACATGGCGGCGCAATCCGCCATCTTTGATGTAGATAACCATTCTACTATGTTACAGGACTTACAAGAAGCCCGAGACAAACTTGCACTCGCACATTTACCTTCAGCCACAGACGCTGCGCTGCAGATTCCGGTGGCCGGCTGGCTTCCGAAGATTGGAGATCTGGTTCGAGAGAAGGTGGAGAACAAAAAAGAATTCGGCCCCTCTTATCGTGCACCAGTTCCAGTTCTTGGCTTGAAGGGAACTCGTACAGTCATCTTACCACCGCTTCCTGGTCGCAAAGAGAACAGATACATCTCAGTGGAAAATGTCAAGCTACAACATCTGGCCGATCCTGAATAGTGTTACACCAGCGGTCTCTTGTCCTGTCATTTCCCGGACAAATGTTTGCGGCCCTCCGGCCCGAACGGTCAATGATGTTGCCATCAAGATGGTAGATTTGCCTGATCGCTTACTCGACTACCCGGATTCCCCCTGCAACGAGGAGACTGAGTATACCTATCCTGCCAACGAGTCGGTCGCACAACTACCAACAACGCCACTGAGCCCAACACGTTATTCCTTTGACTCGGATTCCACCTCATCACTTGTCCCGTCCAAATTCAGTATTCTTGTATCCTGGTTCAGAGACAATTTTTTGATTCCTCCCTGGACATACATCTGGTTGGTACTATTCCTGATTTTTTTGTTCATGTCCATTGGCTTTGTCATAGTGTTTTTTCTACTCATCAATGGTCACTATCTACCAGAACGCTCTGCAGTGAATTGTGTCGCTGGAACTTTGGCTCCACATTCTTCATCTCACATCATGAAGCGTGACCACACTTTTGTGAACATTTCAGCTTTTCCAGTCGCTGATGGCATCGTATGGGATGCGGTAAACTTCCAAATTCATGGACCAACCGAAATTATTAATGTACCAAATGTCCTTCGTGTTTCAATGGGTGATGTCGTAAAAGTAATATTCATTCTGACGATTGGGATGTGCATGCAGTTGAAGCATTATTTACTGATTTGAAATATTATGCTGCTTTTAATGCTGAAGATTTGTACATGAATTCTGCAAGTTATGCTGATTTGTATTGTTACCAGCATTGGGGCAACTACTTTGTCCATAAACCAAGTGCACTGCGTGGTTCTTTTAACTACACCCAATGGGAGCATTGTCCAACCCCTTTGCCCGGTAGCTCCCAAACTCTTAGAAATAAATTTACTTACTTTACAGACTTTGATAGATCGAACTCTGGGTCCTATTATTTTAAATTAAACATTCCATCCACTCAGAAAATTATGTTAACCCACACCAAATTGCTATATTCGGGTTCCTTTTTGAGCGCCTTAGCTGTGGGTGGTTATGAGTACTGGAAGGACACTGTTGACTTGAAATCGATCTGGGGCTCCAAACCATGGCAGGTGCAAGGAACAGAAGCCTTGCACCGTGCTTGCCTTATCCCGGCCCAGATTTTATTTCTGATTAATACCATCTATCACACTATGTGTTGGGGTTTGGCTACTTCCAAACAATTGAATGCACCTTCCATTCCTGCATTGTCTTCCACTCCCAACGGGAGCTTGCATTTCAATGTGTCCCTTACAATTTTGCAAGCTCTGTTTCAGAACAATTCGTTTAATGTCTCTGCGCTTGTTCAGTCACCCTGGTTGGCTTGGCCGATAGCATCTAATGCCTGCCAACTGCGTTTTCATGACTCAGTTCCTGGTTACAAACAGGATAGGCCAGATCCAAGGTTTTCTGACTCTCGTACTGTAACAACATATTCTGTTGGTAAATTATGTAAACAGTGGTTGCAGCACTCTTCCCTAGATTCTGTTAAACAACATTTATCCCTCCTATCAGGCAACATTGATCTGTCCGACTTTATTTTGGGGCCTCGTGGTCCACGACCTAAGAGATTCATTTATGAAACTTATAATGAACTCTGGAAGCTTTCGCAAATTCAATCAATCAATCAATCAATCATGTCACTTATAAAGCGCACTACATACCCGCGAGGGTCTCAAGGCGCTGGGGGAAGAGGGGGGTGGTGCTGCTACTGATCGAAGAGCCAGGTCTTGAGGAGTCTTCTGAAGGCCAGTAGGTCTTGGGTCTGTCGGAGGTTGGTGGGGAGGGTGTTCCAGGTCTTGGCGGCGAGGTGGGAGAAGGATCTGCCACCGGCGGTCGTTTTCCGGATTGATGCTGCTTCCTGTCTACGGGAAATAGATCAAGCAAATTTAGAAAAGGTGCTTGCTGTTGTTGACAATAGTATTAATACCCTGTCTTCCCGCATTTACACATTAGAGAATATTGTGTCCTCTGTTGTTGATATTGGGCAAGATGATGTTTCTGTATTGTATCATGGTCAGAATCAATTGCGTTCAGTCAAGCAGTTTGCTTGGACTTTGCAGACACTTAAGTTGGGTAAAGTTCCTTGGCATTTTTTGAACACCTCTGCCTTATTCCAACCTTTTAATTTAACTGACAAACAGCAGTTCATGTCCATGAAGGATGCAGCATACACTCTGTTACATATCGAGAAAATAGAGCCCTTACCATTCTCTGTGGCGGAATTGGATTCTGCCGTGTGGCTAGTTCATGGGGTTATCGCCTTGCCTTTTTCTTTGTTTGAATTTAGTTCGTGCATGAAGCATTATCTGTGGGCCGTTTCCAGCCCTTGGGCAGTGCCTTCCTGCATGAACTTTGGTCACTGCCTTTCATGTATAAATGCCTTAGAGACGGAAAGGAAGTGTTTCTCATGGGGGAGTCATGCGATTCAACTGTGGGTCATTCCCTTATTTGCAAACACATTAAATTGCACGGAGCCTGCAACGTTTCAGCTCCGAATCTTGCTTATGTGTTAAAGGGCATTCCTGCTCCTGCTATTTCTCCTACTTTCACTGTGCTTGCAAATGGTAGCTATCTGCTTTTAAATAATCAAGACTGCTGTGGCATGCTGGCCGGCATACCCTATATCGTTACAGTTTCACACATGGTTGTCTGCTGCAAAAATGTGCTTTTTCCTCCCCCGCACGACATCCTAGATAGTTCTGTTTGGCCTTCCATTCCTACTCTGAAGGCGGATTTCAATAAATTGAGCAGAATAAAGGCGCTATTATTGAACCAAGAGGTTATGCTCACATCCGCCCGGGAGACATTCATTCTCCAGGTGGCGAGTACCCATAGTGAAATACAGGCCCTTTTGAACTCTAACCTCCCACAACATTTCGGTGAACTGATTCACCGTGTTTTTAATGTATCACGCACTGAGGGTCTGGTGCACTTTTTTAAGGTTGTGGGCTCTGGCCTTGTAACCTCCTTTCAAACTATCTTTGGCTTTTATTCATTCCATTTTTTCCAGCGTCTTTGGCGGCTTTCCGTTGATCCTCGCTTTGGTGGCTGGTATACTGCTTCTGGTCTGTTTACTGCGCAATGGCTGCACCTCCTTGGGCCCTTCGAGCCAGGTCGACTCCAGATGCTCCGTGAGCGCATCCTCGCTGGCTTCGGCATTCTGCCATTGGCGATGCTCAGTGTGTCCTATAGACTTTCTTTTCGCTTTGCGTATTTCACTTGCGTGCAACCTGTGATGTCTTGCATCAGATGTCCTTTCTCGTGGTCCTTGGATTATTGCCTCTCCAATACGTCTCTGTCTCGACCGGATTTTGTCCTGCTGGTGGGTCCCTTAGAGGCCCATGAACGGGACTGTTCTGGTGCGGGTTATATGGCGCGTGCGGCTGCACTGGGGATTTTGGCACAATGGGATATCTGGGCGGCTGCTCAGAATCTCCTACAACAAAGTTATATTGAGTACCACGCAAGTTGTCCCGCAATGCTGTTCGCTGCTCCCTCTTGCGAGGAACATGACTGCAGCTTTGATTTATTGGACTGGATGGCGTCGCTTTTTTCCGACGATTCCAATGATGTCCTCTTGGAAGGTGTGGCGTTTTTCTGCACTTACACTCTGTTGGATTGACAGGGCCTTCGCTTTCTGCGAACTGCCTCGCTGGATTATTTTTTTTTCTCTACAATTTTTTTTCCTCTCCCATTCGTTGACCTTCTTGGGGACTGCTCCACAACAGACGTTTCTGTTCTGCTCCATCCATTTGAACTCTGTCTTCATCCTTTGTCTTGGCCGATGGACTGACCAGGGGAGGGTGTCTTGTGGTTTGTGGCCTCCTGGTCTGCCTTGCTATGTTGGCTTAGGCCTGGCTGCCATGATGGCTTTTTGCACACGTTACTTTGTGCCGTTGTTTTTCCAGCCTCTGCCCGGCTATTTTAGAACTGTCTGCATATCTGTCTCTTTTCTCCTGTTCCCTTTGGGCTACGTCTGCACAGCATGTACAAGGTCGAAAAACAACGTCCCTTGTTCTTGCTGATCTGGCCAGTCCCTCGCACTTAGACATAACACTATGTACAGCTGCCCTGGAGAAATTGGTGTGCTTTTAATATTGTGATTTCACGGTTAGAGGCACTTGGAGAAAAACCTTTCCAGAGAGAAGAGCTGTACTTGTCTGATGATGTAAACCTTGCATCTAGATATTGAGGTATGGGGTTCGCTAGACAAAGCCCAGAGGTCTTCTGTTTTTATAATAAACTAGCTACTAGCACGGGGAGGGTGGTAAGGTCATTTAGCCCTATAGCCACTGCTTTATGAAATGCTTTCCCCGTTTGTATTCTATGGAGTTGTAACTATGCTGATGATATTATCCTTATGCATTATGCTGATAGTACTAGCACGTGTACTGTATCTTAGAGCACGTTAGTTGAAATAAAGATTTTGAACTATACAGTGTCTCTTATTACGCACGATGTGGACAGGTATGAGTGAGTTATGAAAGGGTGTTCTTGCTCCTGCGAGTCCTGAGAGAGAGAGAGATACCGTGTTCTGGGTTGTCTAATCATTGGTAGCATTGTTGCTAATGAGACGCTACAGCTAGTCGGGTTGGGGTTTTAGGTGCTAAGGATTATGGTTGGCTCACCACTATATTCCGAGGTCCTATTATCCTGTGCATAGCTCTGTGTATGTGCAGCATCCCTACAACACTATAGTTAATCACAAACAAATTACAATATCAATGACAAAAATATTGCCGTCAAAATATGCAAATGTAACATTATCGAACACAAAAATATCGAAACACAAAATATCGTTGACGTTTTAAATATATAGACAATATCAAAAATATGGAAACACATAACATCAACTGTAATAATATTGCTTAAAATAAGGGAAAAATAATATTTGAAATAATAAAGATTTGTTTTTTTCAAATTAAATAAATATAAAAAACAAGAATAAATAAACTACACAAAAAATGTATAATAAAATAAAACAACAAATGTTTCCCTTAATATCCATATCTATTAATAATACATCTCCTGTAAAAAATAAGCATATTTAAAAAAACACAAACATTTCATAAAAATAAATATTAGAACACACATTAAAAATAAATGTAATTTTGCAACAATCCAACAAATGCACATATATAAAATTAAAACAAAAACATTAGTGTGCACCAAAAAAGGTAATAACAAAAAAAAATCAAACTTTACACAAAGTAGCCAGTAAAATGTACTGCAAAACAAACTAACCAATAAATATATAAAGATAATTAAGTGAACACTATAAAAAAAGTACAAAACCTCGCTACAAAACTACAAAAAAGAAACATCCCAAACACACTGCGGACAGCGACCACTCCTCCCTCCAGCTCTGATGCCTCAATGCTTCGACCGCGCTGCTGTGCTCGTGCCCACCCGTTTGTCCTGAGGAACTACATTGCATCACAAGGATGCCACAGGATACTCTGGGAAAGGGTGCCACAGGACGCCGAACAGCCATTATTGCTGCATTATCATTGCATTGCTGCACATTACTACTCCGTGATACCATCTCACAGTAGGCTTAATCTTTGGCTCTATCTGCTTTGTTTTTTTTTTCCTTGTCCCCAACCTCCCGCTCTCATTCTACCCGGCCGTGCGGGCCCATCCGCTCACCGTCACTGTGCTCTTCTCCTGGGGAAGCAGAGGGGGTTGAACGAGCTGCAGGGTGATTTCACCAGTGGGTGTAGCGGTGGGGGTGGTTGGATGGGTGAAGGGGGCAGGTGATTAAGTGGCCAGGGGTGTGAATGGTTAAACAATAAAGTATGGAGGGCATTACTGTTACAAAATATGCTGCGAAACGACCAGCATGAATTGAGAAGTTAGCCTGATGGCTACAAAATGATCCATCAGATCAGAACAAACAGACACGGAGGTGGCATTGCCATAATCCACGAGGAAACAATCCGATGCACCATCACCGAAGACAGCATCACACCAATCATGGAACACCTGAACTTCCAAGTCCGAACCGACCCCAGAACGACCATTAAAGGCACCCTTGCCTAAAGACCCCCAGGACCGCGACCTCCATTCTGCGACACCATCTCCGAATTCATTGCCCCGCTAGCCATCGACTTCAAGCACTACGTACTACTCAGTGAACTCAACTTCCACCTCTATGACGCCAATGACCCCTAACACCACCAATTTCTTGGAAAACCTGAGCAACATCTGTCTCACCCAACTGGTCTCAGACCCCACACACGGTGCAGGACACATGCTGGACCCGATCTTCACATCCAGCAACAGAATCAAGTACAGCCACGTCACCGAACTCACCTGGACCAACCACGCCATCATCCATTTCACTATCACAAGCTCCCAGGGCACCACCACCAAGCCACCTAGCTCATCTCACCGCAGCTGGAACAAAGTAACTGAGACCCAATAGACGCAGGCCCTCAACACCACCCAGCCTGATGCCACGTCAGACCTGGAGCAGGCCGTCCAGAACTTCTCTGACTGGATTACCAAATAACCAGCAGAGTCACCCCCATGAAACTAGCTAAAACCTGCAGAGCCTCAAGAAGACCCAGCTAGTATACACCAGAACTCAGAACTATCAAGTGCAACTGCAAACAACTAGAGAAACAATGGTGCACCACCAAAGACCCTGCCGACCGAACCGCCTTCAAATGATCTTTCAACAAATAGCACCTATGCATCAAGGACACCAAAAGAGACACCCTCACAGACCGCATCGAAACAAGCGAAAGAAGCACAAAGGATCTATTCAACATAGTCAGATAGTTCTTCTGCCCGTTAGTCACAGAGAACACCGTCCGCCCCTCCCAAGAACTCTGCAACACCCTGCCGGAATACTTCCACAGCAAGACAGCCACCATCTACAACAACTTTGACCTCCAACCTACCAACATCGACTTCAACAACCTCAGCCCACTCACAGAAACCACCCACTTGATCACCTCAGAGAACCCGATCACCACGCAGACCACTACAGCCCTCATGTTCTCCATCCACTCCGGAGCACCCACGGACCCCTGCCCTCACTGCTTCTTCAACCTCGGAACCCAAGAAATCAGCACAGAACTCACCAACATCTGTAACACCTCCATCACCACAGTGACCTTCCCTGACAGATGGAAACACACAGAGGTCAGAATGCTCCTGACGAAACCCTCCGCCGACCCCAGCGAACTCAATAATTACCGCCCCATCTTGATGCTTCCGGACCCCGCCAAAGTCCTCGAGAAGGCTATCAACCACCAGCTCACCAAACAACTAGAAGAAAACAACCTGCTCGACTATTCCCCATGCGGCTTCCATGCAAATCACACCGCGGGAGACATCCCTAATCTCCGAGACCGATGACCTCAGATCCTTCCTCGACCACAGTGAAACAGCAGTCCTGATCCTCCTCAATCTCTCAGCAGTATTCAACACCATATCCCATCACACTCTCATCAACAGACTAAACCACATCGGCATCCAGGGGAACGCCCTCAAATGGATCGCATCCTTCCTCATGGGGCAATTCAGAGAATCCGCCTGCCACCCCTCACCTCAGAACCCAAGACCATCATCTGTGGCGTCCCCCAAGGATCGTCCCTCAGCCCCACCCGGTTCAACACCTACATGACACCCCTCACAGACATTGTCAGAACCCCAATGGACTCAACATTATATCCTACGCAGATGCTCACCGAAGACCCCTCAACCACCAGAACAAATTTCTGCAACTTCGCCGACTGGATGAGGACCGACTGCCTGAAGTTCAACATGCACAAGATGGAAGTGCTGATCTTCAGGAAAAACACCTCCCTGTGGGACAACAGTTGGTGGTCCTCTGAGCTTGGACCCACCCCCACACCAACAGACCACCCCCACAACCTCAGCATTATCCTCGACAGCAAACTCACCATGAAGAGCCGAATCAACGCAGTTGCGTCCTCCTGCTTCCACACACACCACATACTTTGAAAAATCTTCAAATGGATCCCCGTCAACAACAGGAAAACTGTCACCCAGGCCCTTGTCAGCAGCCGGCTCGACTACGGGAACGCACTCTACTCCTCAAGAGAATCCAGACCATACAGAATGCACCCACATCACCCAGGAGCGGCCCATGCAGGTAAGAGCGGTGGGGTGGGGGTTTCTCAACAGACAACGACGAGGGAAAATTAAATAAATAATAAATTTTCCCTCATAGTCATCTGTTGAGTCCCCCCCCACCCCGCCCCACTGCTCTTACCTGCACGGGCAGCTCCTGACATCACCCCCCCACCTGTCAGGGACTGTCCGGGACTATGTCGGGAACACAGTCAGGGACTTGGGGAAGGACTGGGAACGGGGTAGAAAACATACAGAGAGAGAGGAGTACAGCGCTGCCCAGGATCACACAGGAAGTCAGAGGAGAAAAGGGATCCAAAGGGGAAGCCTGCACAAAGGAACAAGATGGCTAAGACTCAGAAAGGAAGGGCACTCACAAGGCAATTTAGCATTCAGACGAACTACACCCAGGACGGACCTGCAAGACACACATATATATATATATATATAATACACATATATATAATACACACATATATATATATATATATATATATATATATATATTACACACATATATATATATATATATATATATAATACACACATATATATATAATACACACATATATATATATATATACTCTGGTCGCAGGGTCGAGGGAGACCCAAGAAAATAAATAATGCCGTATCCCTACAGCCTTGTGTACGTGCCTTCTTCAGTTGGAGTAGGAGTGTATGTTCACATATATATATATATATATATATATATATATATATATATATATATATATATATATATCACATATATATATATATATATAATACATATATATATATATATATATATATTTTCACTGAAAAAACCATAGGTTTCAGGCACGTTATAGTTAGAAATTAGCATTTAAAAAACCTTACAAATTCACTGAAAAAACCATAGGTTTTAGGGACAGTTATAGTTAGTTGGACATTGCACTCGTACAAAACCCGTGAAATTCCCCCGTTATAGTTAGTTCAGGTAACTATAACTCGCGCCCCCGCAATGCACTGCTGATGACGTCACATATTACATCACTCATGACATGGTCAGTAGTGATTTTTAAGGAATATTATTGTATTTTAAAAGTTGACACTTAGAAACTTTTTCACATAGAATCACCAATGTTATCCTATGGGAGGAAATTCACTTAGCAGGTAAGTAGTGTTATCGTTACTTTTTCTTACTCAGTGGTGGATCCTGGATCCAGCACTGGTGCATCTCCTGTAAACAGTTGAAAGAATGCGTTTAAGTCATACAGGCGATTTTTAAGGAATATTTGTAGTTTGTGAAAATTGACACAAACTTTTCTGCTGAAAACCAGACAATGGATTCCTATGGAAGGAAATACAAGTTACTGGTAAATACGGTTAGAATTACTTTTCAGGGTCAGTGCTGGGCTAAAAGATGCAGCACTGGGTTCTCTCCTGATAACAGGTGAGTAAATCGGAATTCGTAGTTCGGCTGATTTTAGAGGAATATTTGTATGTTACAAAAATCGACACTTAGAAACTTTTTCAGCAAAAAGCAGGCAATGATATCCTATGGAAGGAAATTCAAGTTACTGGTAAGTACGGTTAAAATTACTTTTAGGATCAGTACTGGGCTGAAAGATGCAGCACTGAGGTCTCTCCTGATAACAGGTGAGTAAATCGGAATTCGTAGTTCGGCTGATTTTAGAGGAATATTTGCACAATGGTGATGGGAGGGGGCGGGGCCTGAGGTGACATCTGTGCAAACGCGCCCCGTGGCGCGTTTTAAGTTGGGGGATTAAGTCCCCTTGAATCATGAGGGTCCCTGGGGTCCAACTAGCCCACCCTGTACCTCCAGTATGCGCCAGGGAGCTGCGTTGCAGAGAGGTGTTCAGAGGCCACGCCCTTTTTGCACCTCTCTGCAACGCAGCTCTGTGGTGCATTCTGGACGTACCTGGTGGGCTAGTTGGCCCCCAGGGACCCTCAGGATTGAAGGGATTTAATTCCCCATCTTAAAACGCGCCACGGGGCCTGTTTGCACACATGTTACCTGAAGCCCCGCCCCTCCCTTCACCACTGTGCAAACGCGCCCGTGGCGCGTTTTAAGTTGGGGGATTAAGTCCCCTTGAATCCTGAGGGTCCCTGGAGTCCAACTAGCCCACCATGTACCTCCAAAAAGCGCCACAGAGCTGCGTTGCAGAGAGGTGTAAAAAGGGGCTTGGCCTCTGTACACCTCTCTGCAACGCAACCCCCTGGCGCATACTGGAGGTTCCTGGTGGGCTAGTTGGCCCCCAGGGACCCCCAGTATTCAAGGGGAATTCGTTCCCCATCTGCAAACGCGCCCCCTGGCGCGTTTGCAGAGTGCTGACAAGGAGGGGGCGTGGCCTCCGGCGCGATGCCGGATTTTTTTTTGTTGATTTTTTTTTTTTAAAGGGGGCTGTGTGGCCCCCCTTTTTTGTAATTTTTTTGAGCCCTGGGGACCCCATGCCCCAGGGCCAGACCCCCTTTTATTTTTTTTTAAAAAAAGGACCGGGAAGGGGACCGCGTGGGCCCCCCTCCCGTGGCCAATTTGGACCCGGGGACCCCATCCCCTGGGCCATTGCCACCTTATTTTTTATTTTATTTTTTCATGGAGGGGGGCTGCGTGGCCCCCCTCCTAAGGCCTCCTTAGGCCCCGGGGACCCCATCCCCCGGGGCCGGCCTTTATTTATTTTAATTTTTTATTTTATTTTAATTATTTTTGGGGAGGGGGGCCGCGTGGCCCCCCTCCCGGGCCACTACTTGCCCCGGGGACCCCATCCCCCGGGGCTGGCCCTATCCTTTGGGGTCCGTGGGGGACTCCAACTCCCCCACGGACCATGCCGGCTCCCGCGTCCTGCGGGAGCCGGCATTGCTTTCCACATGGGGAGCTGCTAACATGCAGCTCCCCATGTGGAAAGCAATCTGCTTTGAATTTTGGAGCGAGAGCAGGTTTCCCTGCTCTCGCTCCAAAATTCAAAGCAGTTTGCTATGACAGGACGGGAGCCGCGAGGCTCCGTCCTGTCATAGCAAACTACAGTGTCCCGGGGTAGGCACCCCGGGACACTGCAGGAGCCAGCCCTGGGGGTGGCGGTCCCCAGGGCCATCACTGGCTCCAGGAGGGGGCCGCGCGGCCCCCCTCCCCACTTCTGCAAAGCCCCGGGAGGTGGTGGTCCCCGGGGCTTCGAGGGTTCCAAACGGACCCCCATTTTAAAATTTAGTGCCCCGGGGAGGTGGCGGTCCCCGGGGCGTGTAGGGGGGCTGGAGCCCCCCCACACATGTATTTTAAATTTAAAAAAAGAAGCCCCGGGGGGTGGCGGTCCCCGGGGCTGCGGGAGGGCTCAGAGCCCTCCCGCACCATTTTTATTAGAAAGCCCCGGGGGGTGGCGGTCCCCGGGGCTTGGGGGGCCTTAGAGGCCCCCCATTAACTATAAACCCACCCCCGCATGCCCCCGGGACTTGGCCCACCCGGGGGCAAATTAGGATCCGCGCACCCTAAGCGCATCCCGCCGATGTTTTTTTTTTTTTAAATGCTTTTTTCTGCCCAGGGGTCCTTGTGGGACCCCCTGAGCAGACCTAGGGGCCAGGGTGTTTCTACCCTGCCCCCTTTGTGCGTTTGCACACTTGCGGTTTTTTTTTTCTCGGCGGGATTCGTGCACCCTAAGCGCATCCCGCCGATTTTTAAAAAAATGCTTTTTTTCTGCCCAGGGGGTCCTTGTGGGACCCCCTGAGCAGACCTAGGGGGTCAGGGTGTTTCTACCCTGCCCCCTTTTTGCGCACTTGTTTCTGTCCCTCGGTTCTACCGAGGGACAAAATGGCTGCCAACACTTCCTGATTTGGAGTGTTGACAGCCAATTAGCATGCAGCTCGTGATCGGGAGGGTACGCGGACCCTACTCGGCCATAGATATATATGTGACTTTACTTTTGATTTTCTCAGGAACTACTGAACGGATTTACACCATTTAACAAAAAGGGTTCTTTCTGACCCAAGAACTACCTCTTTGCCAAATTTGGTGTAATTCCGTTCAGCAGTTCGGGCTGTAGCCGTGGCTAAAGTTTCCTATGGGAAAATGAATGGGGAAAACACGTTTTGGGACCCCCCTTTTTTCTCGGCCCCCGCTTGACGAATCACCCCGAACCTTTCAGGGTAGGAGCGGACCGGAGCGGGCCATAAAGTTTGAAAATTTTGCGAAGATTCGTCAACGGACGCAAGAGTTATTTCAAATAGAATGTTGCGGATTTCCTATGGAAAGTAGGTCCTAACTATAACTATCTGCTGGCGACCGCCAGTAGATAATATAATACACATATATATATAATACACATATATATATATATATGAAGATACAAAGTCCTGGATTACCTCTCCTGGTAACGAAAAAACAGGTACGGACCACAGATGTGTAAATTCAATTAAAGTGCTTTATTGCAAATTTCCAGCATGACGCGTTTCGGCCGCGTTACCACGGCCTTGATCACATAACGCACCGGAACCAAAACTTTCATTTTATAGTGATACACATCCCATTCCGGTTACAACCCCCTGGGCTTTTAATGAAGCTAGTAAACATACTACAATGTTATAACCAGCTCATTGGGCTCCCGCTATCGTAATGAAACTATGTGAAACTGAAAGTTTAAACACATCAATACATTTGATACGATCAAATAGATTTAACATATCATAAATAGCACATAATTGCTAATGATAAAAACCAAGTGGTTAAAAAAACCTATTGCATGACCTATCAACATGGGGACCAAAGCTGACAATCACATTTGCCCAAGTCAGGGTGTACACCGGAACAACCATATAAAGTGCAGGTGCAAAAATCTATAAAAACAGTGTTATCTGATCTAAAATGATATTACCATCATATCAATTACCAGATAAATAATTAAAAACCGGGAAATGGGAAGGGAAGGGGGAAAGAAAAATGGGAAGGAAGGCAAATGGCTGATGCAATTCCATTCATTAGTCATAAAGTGCAAGTGCAAGTTCACAAAATCAGATGAAAACCACATAGCGGTCAATTTAACTAAATAGTATATATATGGATAAATCCATCTAATAATTTCCTCGAAACAAATCAAATACATAAATTACTCGTTGTGACTCAACTAGATCATAGCAATTACATAGATTGTCAAAATAGTAAGCACATACAACGATAAAGCACAAATCCAAGATAAAGCATTAAATACAATGTTTAAAATGAATAAGGTCAATAAAAAAACAGCCCCAAAACCCGTCATAAAACCAGAAAAAAGTACACGCCAAACCAAGACCAAACCAACGGTTAAAATCCAGGTAAAAACGAGATCCAAACCAGTCCTAAAAACAGGCCCAAAAGCCGCCTCTCTAAAAACCACACTCAAATAAAACATTGTAGGCAGAAATAAACCAACACTACTGGTCCTTCACTCAGTTCACAGAAAGTTATGGAGATCTTCCCCTGTGTTGAGACCCTTCGGGATCCTCGTGTCAAGTAAAACAATGTAATGAGATTCTAGTTGTCTGAGTTTCCTCTCCCTATTGCCACCTCTAGGATCTTTGGGCACTGAATCAATTACGAAGTAGCTCAAATCATTCAAATTATTTTTATGCACAAGTTTGAAATGACGGGCCACAGGATAACTTTGATCACAGTTCACAATAGCGCGTAAATGTTGCAGTATACGATTAAAAACCTGCAGCTTGGTACTGCCAATATAATTTAATACATATATATATATATATATATATATATATATATATATATATATATATATATATATATAAATCAAAACAAAACCCTTTCAGGCATAGAGTGACGAATAAATTATGCAAAAACAGAAGCAGAGAACTCTGGGTAGTTCTCAAGTTTAGGTGGAAAGCAGCTCCAGTAAGAGCACTCTCAACACCAGCGACACTCTAAATTTGCTCACCTCAAATGTCTGGGGTTGCTTTTATTCATTTCAGATTGGCTTGGATGGTATTTTACCAATCCAAAGCTGTAATACTGTGCCTGGAGTGGTAAAAGGCTTTGACCATTTTACAGCTCGGCAAGGATAGCACTGTGCTAATCCTATGCTTAAAGACTTTGCTGTAAAAATGGCAAAAGACTTTGTCCCTTTCTATCTCGGCGTGGATAGCACTGCGCTAATCCTATGCTTAAAAACTTTGATAGAAAAGCAGACATTTGAGGTGAGCAAATTTAGAGTGTCGCTGGTGTTGAGTGCTCTTACTGGAGCTGCTTTCCACCTAAACTTGAGAACTACCCAGAGTTCTCTGCTTCTGTTTTTGCATAATTTGTTCATCACTCTATGCCTGAAAGGGATTTGTTTTGACTTATACTGGGTGCTCCCTTGTGTCTGGACAAAGCTATACCTCTCTGAAGAGCTCTAACGAGAGCGAAACACGTGTCAGGGGTTGCTTTTATTCATTTCAGGTTGGCTTGGATGGTATTTTACCAATCCAAAGCTGTAATACTGTGCCTGGAGTGGTAAAAGGCTTTGACCATTTTACAGCTCGGCAAGGATAGCACTGTGCTAATCCTATGCTTAAAGACTTTGCTGTAAAAATGGCAAAAGACTTTGTTCCTTTCTATCTCGGCGTGGATAGCACTGCGCTAATCCTATGCTTAAAAACTTTGATAGAAAAGCAGACATTTGAGGGGAGCAAATTTAGAGTGTCGCCGGTGTTGAGAGTGCTCTTACTGGAGCTGCTTTCCACCTAAACTTGAGAACTACCCAGAGTTCTCTGCTTCTGTTTTTGCATATATATATATATATATATATATAATACACATATATATATATATATATATATAATACAATACATATATATATATATATATATATATATATATAATACAATATATATATATATATATATAATACAAT
This sequence comes from Calotriton arnoldi, assembly GCA_963921515.1. Lineage (NCBI taxonomy): Eukaryota > Metazoa > Chordata > Amphibia > Caudata > Salamandridae > Calotriton > Calotriton arnoldi. The sequence goes on along the minus strand of CAWUFW010005471.1, from coordinate 239,116 downwards.
ACATATATATATATATATATATACACACAATACATATATATATATTACATATATATATATTACATATATATAATACATATATATATATAATACAACATTAACAATAAAGGGAATGTGGGGTAAAGCAGTCGGGAGCTCCACACGGTAAGACTGAAGCTCAGTAAGTTCCACACCCACAATTGCTCTTACAGATACTGACTGAAAATACCCACATACAGGATATGTATGCAAAGGCAGGGTCTGTGGAGCTTATACCTATGGTGATGTTATAACAGTAACTCAAAGACAATACTCACAGTGAACAAGAAACACCACCTAGGTAGTCAGCTGTGCCCACGGATCCTGGCGATCAAACAGGAACACGCAAGGCAGTAACAGCAAAGGGGTAAAACTAAACACAAGCATAAAAGACAAGGAGCTAGCAAAGAGGAGTGCTTAACAGGAAAGGAAGGAAATCACAGGGCACACTTGGTAGAAAGCAGGTAACAAATATACAAGGTAACAGAAGCAAAACAGCAGAAATAGAAAGACAGCAAACTAGAACTGGAACCAAGGAAATGGGAAGAAAGGCAGGGACTGGAAAAGGATATACAGAAGGGGAGGCTACAAGGGTATACTAGAATAGTGCAGGTTCAGGAATTAAGAAAACAAAGTGGCCTAGAAGGCAGTGCTGGGGCAGGAACAAGAATTGAGCAAAAGCTCAGGAGTCAAAGTAGCACTGCAGGTAGTGCTAGTTCAGGAGAAGGGAAACTGCTGCAGGTCAGGAACAAGGAATGCGAAGGCTCAGGAGTCAAGGTAGCACTGCAGGCAGTGCTAGTTCAGGAGCAAGGGAAACTGCTGCAGTTCAGGAACAAGGAATGCTAAGGCTCAGGAGTCAAGGTAGCACTGCAGGCAGTGCTAGTTCAAGGAAACAGGAAATAGCTACAGCTCAGGAAACAAGGAGTCAAGAGAGCACTGCAAGCAGTGCAAATCAGGGACAAGAAATAGCTGAAGCCCAGGAACAGGAACAAAGAATAACTATAGCTCAGGAACTCAGGAAACAAGGTAGCACTGCAGGCAGTACTAATTCAGGCACAAGGAATAGCTATGGCTCAGGAAACAAGGTAGCACTGCAGGCAGTGCTGATTCAGGCACAAGGAATAGCTATATCTCAGGAATCAAGGAACATCAAACAGTTCAGGAAACAAGGATCGGTCTCACCGGTATACAGCTACAATGACCAACCCTGGACTGAAGGGAGCTGGGGCTTAAAAGAGCTCACAGTAATCACATGCCTCAGGTGTGAGCAGGCTAGCAGCAGCCAGCCACAGGTGAACTGAATTCCTCCACCCATCCTTGGCCTGCAGGGGTGGAGACAAAGCAGTGAGCAGGGAATTCTAGGTAGTGGAGTTTCCAGCATGAGCAGGCTGGCTTCCACAAAACCCGGCATGGATTGAGAATGGATGTCAATTCCTAAATGATGTCCAAATGCCTGGAAGTCAGGATATGCATACAGGAAGTATATTAGAATACTGGCAAGCCCCACAATTCGGCCCCCTGGTGGTGGGAACGAGAGCGCAGGGAGTGAATCGTGACAGTACACCCCCTCTAACGACCGGCTCCCGGAATCTGGGACTCGATTTAAAGCCTTTGCTGCTATGAAATAAGTCCATTCCCATCAGAGATGTAGTGCAAGATACCAGAGGACTGCAGGAAAATTGTGATGTTCTGGAGGGTAGGATAATAGGCTGTAAATTAACAGCAGTATTGAAGGCAGATCCTGAAGAGTCCAAATCCAGTAATGGGGGCTTCGAAGCCTGACTTACAGGTATTTGAAGTCTTGATGATGGCAGGCTAGAGTAGCGCTGTCATGGTTGCGATAGGTTCCGTGAAATCACGAGCAACAAATGTATCGTGCTCCACGATTTCGCGGAACAGACTTGCCTCACTTCCGCCCTACAAAGGTCCGTGGTCTAGTCCTGGGCACTGGAAGTCACTGCCACGCCACTCAACACTTCCGGTAAGAGCCGCTTAAAACCTCTGCGGTTCCGCCAGGTCAGCGCTTCGTATTCAAAGCCCAAACCGCCATCGGACGCCAGCCCTTTCCGTACGCCAATTCCAGATTCTCGGAACACCTCACTGGAAGCTGCCGAGCCGCAGGTAACGGACCGCGCTGATGCGCCTTGCTGATTTTGCCTGTTTGTTTTTTGTTTCTGTCTTCCGCGCTGGAGCGCCTTGCCTCTTGTTGTCTGTTTTGTTTGTGCCTTAAACCGCGCTGGAGCGCCTTGCTGATTTTGCTTTCTGTTTTGTGCCTTAAACCGCGCTGGAGCGCCTTGCTGATTTTGCCTTCCGTTTTGTTTGTGCCTTAAACCGCGCTGGAGCGCCTTGCTGATTTTGCTTTCTGTTTTGTGCCTTAACCGCGCTGGAGCGCCTTGTTGATTTTGCCTTCTGTTTTGTGCCTTACCCGCGCTGGAGCGCCCTGCTGATTTTTGTCTTCAGTGTGTAAACTCACCCGCGCTAGAGCGCCTTGCTGATACTTCCCTTCTGGTGTACCGGAGTTCTAACTAGTTCCTGGCCGGTGTTACTTTCTACCTAATTGGAGGTGTAGGTATACAAGGTGATCTATTGTACCTCAAAAACTGCTGTACTAAGGAATGGGGGTTTTGCGTGTGCCCATGTAATGGGGTTTCCCTTATCTCCCTTCATTAGACGGTACACCCGGCCATCTTACTGAACTACGGATGATTCCATCTTTGTCATCTGGACACCAACTCCATCACCTCTAGCCTCCTTCCCCGTTCCCAACGCCATCCTAGCTAGATTACGCGTTCTACTGGGATAAGGTGGGTACGGTGGCGGTGGGTCATGTCGTCTCTGCAAGACCGCTTCACAAGCATAAGGTAAGTCTTGTGGGGTGTCTGACAAGCACTCTGAAAACAAAGGAAGATTTACTGTAGGGTCAAAAGCATATCACGGATTGGCAGGAGGCACAGAGGTCAATGGCAAACTGGCTGAAGACAAAGGAGACAACGAAAAGCAGACCTGAGGCTCTGGCCCTGGATGAAAACATACAGAAGACTCGCATGCAGGAGACTCTGGAAGCAGGTATGCAGGAGATCCAGGCCCTTGAGGCTTACATGTTTAGAGTTTTGTCTCTGATGCTGGAGATTCAGTCTCTGAATGTATATGTACTGAGACCTCTGAAGGCTGGCAAACTGGAAGCACAGGGTCAAAAAGTAGGCAAGATAGAGGCTCAAGGCCAGAAGGCAGGGAGCCTGGAAGCTCTGGTGCTGAAGTCAGACAGGCTGGAAGTTCTGACTCGGAAGTCAGACAGGCTGGAAGTTCTGACTCGGAAGTCAGACAGGCTGGAAGTTCTGGCTCGGAAGTCAGACAGGCTGGAAGTTCTGGCTCGGAAGTCAGATAGGCTGGAAGTTCTGGCTCTGACTTCAGATAGGATGGAAGTTCTGGCTCTGACTTCAGATAGGATGGAAGTTCTGGTTCTGAAGTCAGACAGGCTGGAGACTCTGACTTAGTAGGCAGGTGAGCTGAGGGCTTGTGCTCTGAATGCAGGCAGTCTGGAGGCTCCTGTACGAATGACAGGCATCCTGCTGGCTCGGGCTCAGATGGCAGGCAGGCTGCAGGCTCGGGCTCACATGGCAGGCAGGCTGCAGGCTCGGGCTCACATGGCAGGCAGGCTGCAGGCTCGGGCTCACATGGCAGGCAGGCTGTAGGCTGAAGTTCAGAAGGCAGCAGGCCGGCTGAGGATTCTGGAGACTTTGCAAAAAGACAAGCTGATGACAGAGAGGCACAAGGATGATGGACTTTAAATTCTGGGAATGGCGATAGCTCGTGAACAGTAGATTCCCTATTGTCAATATTGAAATCTTCACAGTTCCTTGGCTCATTAAAACACACTGAAGGGCTTTCTTCGGGATGGCTAAGAATACTGCTTATCTTAGAGTCTCTGTTGATCAGACTTCCTTTACTTTTTGGCACTTCACATCTCTTAGTCAGAGGAAATAGGTCAGAGACTTCTTGGTCATGGGAGATTTGTTCAATTCCTTCTGCATTACAAGGTGGTACAGATGCATCAGAGCATAGAGTAATATTATTTCCTGACTTTTCAATATGTGGCGTGCTTGAAGGCGAGAGAGCAAACAATGGGTCAGGATTTTGTTCCTGCTCAGTGAGGAGGTTGGCTTCAGTTGCAGAAGTTAGACCAAGAGCATAGACTGAGTCAGAGGGTGTTGTCACATCAGGGATTATGTTGGGCACTGGTTAAGGTTTTGTCTGTATGTCAATGGCCAGTGTATGTGATACCCCCGGGGTGAAACTGACCTCACTACCAGGAAGAGAAAGCAAACAAGTATTTAGTGTCTTTCCTGGTATCTGGGGTTCCTGAAAAGTGAAGGGACACATCTCAGATGTAGCGCCTAGATGTAATTTAGCACTAGAAGACAAAACACCAGAGGAGTTAGAAAATTCAGACTTCAAACACATACTTTGGTTAACTGCATTGTGAGACAAGGTACTATGGCTTTTCTGAGTGGAATCTGAGTGATCAGCCACAGTATTATTCCCACAATCTCTGGACCAGCTCTGAGGGGAACGCAAAAGAGAGCGCAAGGCTTCATTCTCCATTTCTAAGGAGGCTAACATAGAGGTGGAAAAGTTGTTTTCTATAGGGGTTTTAGATTCCCACTTGAACTCTGGGTTATAATTTTTTAACAGAGTCTGAAACATTTTATTCTCTTGTTGTAATTCAAGAATCTTAGATGTAATTATATCCTGTGAAGACTGCAGATCTTTCTCTACAAGGACAGTGGTAGACTTGGCAACTTCACAACAAGCAACAGAGCTATACCTTGGATTTTGTTCAACGTGGCTATTAGCCGCCTGTGTTCTAGTAGGTCTTTTCTCTTTTGTTAAACTGATTGTTTACTTTGAATGTGGTATTTAACAAGGTCCCTTTAGTATCCGGGACTGTGATCTTTACTGGACTACAAGACTGGGTAACAGTGTTTGAATGGAGACCAGAGGTTATAAAATGCATCTGCTCTTTCTTTGGTTGTGTGGTTGAATACTGTATTTTACAACCACTTACAGCAGACATGCGAGAATCAGAATTCTTGTTCAGCAGGCAGAGTAAGGTATCGTTCTCCTTTTGCAATGCTGACACAGACATTGAATCTGGATCAGAACAGAAGATTAAGTCAGGATCTGGCAAAGAGGTGTTTGAGAGCCAATGAGTAAAATATTCAGAACGTAAATGTCCATTTCTCATAAGAGGATTCATTGTTTCAGGGCTACGGTGAACATTCTCAAATTGTAAAATAGACACCAAATGCCTCTCATTGGTGGGCACTGGTGAACTGCCCTGCACAAACTTAAATGATGCACTGGTGTGTTTCTTTCTTAAACCTCTCATTATGACACACCTTCAAGATGTTCAAACAGAAATGTAACAGAAAAATGGTAGCTAACTGAACGCAAAGAAACCTCACAAGTGACTCTGGAAATGTGGGTTGGTCATTCTGTCAGGGACTGTCCGGGACTATGTCGGGAACACAGTCAGGGACTTGGGCAAGGACTGGGAACGGGGTAGAAAACGTACAGAGAGAGAGAGGAGTACAGCGCTGCCCAGGATCACACAGGAAGTCAGAGGAGAAAAGGGATCCAAAGGGGAAGTCTGCACAAAGGAACAAGATGGCTAAGACTCAGAAAGGAAGGGCACTCACAAGGCAATTTAGCATTCAGACGAACTACACCCAGGACGGACCTGCAAGACATATATATATAATACAACATTAACAATAAAGGGAATGTGGGGTAAAGCACTCGGGAGCTCCACACGGTAAGACTGAAGCTCAGTAAGTTCCTCACCCACAATTGCTCTTACAGATACTGACTGAAAATACCCACATATAGGATATGTATGCAAAGGCAGGGTCTGTGGAGCTTATACCTATGGTGATGTTATAACAATAACTCAAAGACAATACTCACAGTGAACAAGAAACACCACCTAGGTAGTCAGCTGTGCCCACGGATCCTGGCGATCAAACAGGAACACGCAAGGCAGTAACAGCAAAGGGGTAGAACTAAACACAAGCACAAAAGACAAGGAGCTAGCAAAGAGGAGTGCTTAACAGGAAAGAAAGGAAATCACAGGGCACACTTGGCAGAAAGCAGGTAACAAATATACAAGGTAACAGAAGCAAGACAGCAGAAATAGAAAGACAGCAAACTAGAACTGGAACCAAGGAAATGGGAAGAAAGGCAGGGACTGGAAAAGGATATACAGAAGGGGAGGCTACAAGGGTATACTAGAATAGTGCAGGTTCAGGAATCAAGAAAACAAACTGGCCTAGAAGGCAGTGCTGGGGCAGGAGCAAGAATTGAGCAAAAGCTCAGGAGTCAAAGTAGCACTGCAGGTAGTGCTAGTTCAGGAGAAGGGAAACTGCTGCAGGTCAGGAACAAGGAATGCGAAGGCTCAGGAGTCAAGGTAGCACTGCAGGCAGTGCTAGTTCAGGAGCAAGGGAAACTGCTGCAGTTCAGGAACAAGGAATGCTAAGGCTCAGGAGTCAAGGTAGCACTGCAGGCAGTGCTAGTTCAAGGAAACAGGAAATAGCTACAGCTCAGGAAACAAGGAGTCAAGAAAGCACTGCAAGCAGTGCAAATCAGGGACAAGAAATAGCTGAAGCCCAGGAACAGGAACAAAGAATAACTATAGCTCAGGAACTCAGGAAACAAGGTAGCACTGCAGGCAGTACTAATTCAGGCACAAGGAATAGCTATAGCTCAGGAACTGAGGAAACAAGGTAGCACTGCAGGCAGTGCTGATTCAGGCACAAGGAATAGCTATAGCTCAGGAATCAAGGAACATCAAACAGTTCAGGAAACAAGGATCGGTCTCACCGGTATACAGCTACAATGACCAACCCTGGGCTGAAGGGTGCTGGGGCTTAAAAGAGCTCACAGTAATCACATGCATCAGGTGTGAGCAGGCTAGCAGCAGCCAGCCACAGGTGAACTGAATTCCTCCACCCATCCTTGGCCTGCAGGGGTGGAGACAAAGCAGTGAGCAGGGAATTCTAGGTAGTGGAGTTTCCAGCATGAGCAGGCTGGCTTCCACAAAACCCGGCATGGATTGGGAATGGATGTCAATTCCTAAATGATGTCCAAATGCCTGGAAGTCAGGATATGCATACAGGGGAGTGTCTGGAAGCATATTAGAATACTGGCAAGCCCCACAATTCGGCCCCCTGGTGGTGGGAACGAGAGCACAGGGAGTGAATCGTGACACCACCTCAGGAACCTCCACTGACTCCCCGTCCATAAGAGATGCCAGTTCAAGCTTCTGACACGCCTACAGAGCACTAGATGACCAGGGACCAGCATACATCAACCACCACATGAATTTCCACCTGCCTGCCAGGCACCTGCGCTCCACCTCTTTGGGCCTCATTCGTACCCTCCGCATCCGTCGCAGCCAAAGCAGAGTTCACGCCTTCTACTACCTCGCCGCAAAGGCCTGGAATGACCTGCCCCTCCACCTATGTACATCACCCTCCCTGGCGGAATTCGGAAGAGAACTCAAGACCTGGCTCTTTGACTGAGGCCAGTGGTACCTCAGCGCCCAGATACCCTCAGGGGTGAGGAGCAGTGTTTTATAAAACTGATTGATTGAAAAAGATTTGGAATCTCTGAAAATGTTGAATCTCACCAATCTTGAACTACAAGAAAGTTCCTTAGAGCTCTTCTAAGATTCTTAGGGTGGTGGCGTAGATTTTGTTTTTTAAAGGAGGGAGGAGGTATGTTGTGTGTTTGAACTGCACCTTATCTGAACTCTACAAATTGCAGAGATTCTTTTGGCACCTCCCTTGAAGATTGGCCTCTAGCAAAGAAACTAACATTGCCAGCCACCGCATCAAGAACATGAAGTGACAACGTAAGCCCTTGAAATTTACTAAGACTTCACAGTGCAAGTGCGTAACACTCTAAAAAAAGACCTGTCAGTGAAGCACTCAGATTCCCCTCTACCTCTTCTTTTAAGTATAAAGGTAAAAACCTCACATCTATGTCGGTTGCAGACTTTATTTCCAATCATTATAATCTGAGAGACAAACAATCAAAAACCATGATTTCTGCAATAAGTAAAACTGCCTTTCATTCTGGCGGACTGCAAGGGAAAACATTGGAAGTGCAAGCACAAGTGCACCAAAGCTGCACACAGATTAGTGGCCAATCTGTTACTGAGTTGATTTCTCCTTCAGCTAAAAAAGGACCCGTTCTCTCAGTTCCATCAACACAACAATGACAGACAGCAATTCAGGCATTGAATTGGCAATCATATAAAATGGAACTTGAACTCATACAATCTCTTGCCACCTGTATCTCCAATTTAGACAAAGTTGGCTCTCTGCAACATAAAGTGGAACATATTCAATCCCTCTTAGTATCTTCGGCTACATGTATTTCATTCTCTTGTAGCTGTATGCCAATATTCAATAAATTAAGCTCTCTGCCTGAATTATTACAGCAACTTGTAAACACCATCAAGCATAGAACGGTATCATGAACATCTTTATTGGGTCACCAGTCCGACAAGGTACAAAGAGTTCAATCCCCCTCTCGAACATCGGCTCACATAATCTCTCAAACTGTGATAACAGATTCCCTCATTAGCATTACAGGCATTTATAGAAGCTATGTTGGTGATACAACTTCGAGCCATTTCAGTCAGTCTGGAAGCACACACGACGTTACGGATGATAATCTATTTATACGTCCGCTCAGTAGAAAGGACCAGAAAAAACTAAAGAAACAGGCCAAATCACTCAGGCAGAAGACAGTCACATTTGGAGCAACTGCTGTTAAACAGGTCTATCCGACTTTTTAAACTAAACCCAAACAAGAAGATGTCAAAACCTCTGTTGCATCAAATGACCCTGTCTCTTCCGGGTTTAGTTCTTCACTTAGCACATCAGCTGAAGAACCGTCATTAATCACCCCGGAAGGTACTAATATCATGCATCTCGGAGACATTCCAATGGGATGTCTTTCACTAAAAACAAATTCGGCTTCAGATAGTTTAGCCACAGCCCATGACAGAAGAGTAATGGTTACAACAATGCCTCATCAAAGGGGGTTATCAATTTTGGAGAGAACACACTCTGTCAACCAAACAACCTGCCTTTTCAGTACCCAGCATGGAAATCAATTCCCCACCACAATAGACCTTACAAAGAGGCCGGCATGTCCAGGCTATAGTAGCGCAATGCAGTCCGCACTCAATAAACAACACCAAAAGCATTGCTGAAATAGAGGCAAGTTCAGAAAATTCTGGCCACATCGTCGTAAATTCTTCAGATAATTTGAAAATCCCAGGGAACTGTAAGAGGCATACTGCAGAGTTATTGACATTATTTTTGATTCCCAGGGGGGAAGAAACAGACAAAATAGATTCCAACATTCTCATTTTCTCTCCAGAATATTTATGTGGAGGGCCTGAGAACATTCTCAATTGCAGCAGTATTCTCCATCTTCTTCATCACATCCCAGCTTTGTCAGCTATAACTTCCCAGGATATTCTTAGTATCCAGTTTGTACAATGCCTCCAATATACAAATGGAGGTCACGCAAGTGACTTGGAAAACTACGGAATCATCAAACCTAGTATTCGATCAAAAAAAATTTACTGCCAAAATGGGGATAAATTGGAGCAAAAAAAGGCAGAGAAAAATACACTTCGGTACCGAAGGGGATATAGGCCCAGATCTCTGTACTGGGGTGAATGTTTGACATTGTTCAACATTCTGTCCATCAATTGTTCTTTTTGCATTTGTCGACCCGAGGGGGACGGGTATGCCCAGATGTGGGTCCTGTGCTCTCATTGCCACTGGAGTCAAGCTAGCCTGGCTAATGAACAGTGAAACCCCGGAACCGGTCTTAGTATGCTTGTTTCCAGTCCAGGAAGGGCCTGGCCTGGCAGTTCGGGCTGGAATGTTCCCATGGGAAGCACGGTCAAGACCGATTTGCATATGGCTGGGTTTAAGTTGGAATGGCATGGGGGCAAAAAAACTATGGATTTAGGCCCAGATTTCTGTCCTGGGGTGAATGTTTGACATTGTTCAACATTCTGTCCATCAATTGTTCTTTTTGCATTTGTCACCCCGAGTGGGACGATTATGCCCAGACATGGGTCCCTTGCTCTTCATGCCACTGGAGCCAAGCTAGCCTGGCTGATGATGGGTGAAACCCAAAACAGTGTTTAGTATGCATGTTTCCATTCCAAGGAGGACCTTGCCTGGCAGTTCGGGCTGGACTGTTCCCATGGGGAGCAGGGTCAAGATTGATTTGGATATAGCTAGGTTTAAACTGGAATGGCATGGGGAGGAAGAAAACGATGGATTTAGGCCCAGATCTCTGTACTGGGGTGAATGTATGACATTGTTCAACATTCTGTTCATTAATTGTTCTTCTTTTTGCATATGTCACCCCACTCCCAGCGCGGTGAAGGCAGAGCAGACCAATGAGGCTGTGGAAGGCTCAGACCGCCAGTGAGACCGATCGCCCAATTACGAGTTGCCTCACATCCGGCATGATGATAGCGGTCCAACCACCACTACTGAGACGGCGGAAAAGGAGGGATGGATATAAGGCCGTAACTCACCTCCACATGTCCTGTGCAATCATGGAGCCGATCCTATCCGTCCTACTGCTGCTGTACCTGCTTGATCACATCCAAAACAGAAATCAACGCGGACTGTAAGTCACACAACTACCTGTTGCCATAGACTCCTCTGCAAAACGATGCCCCGCGGTGGACCAGGCAAGGGAGGCGGGGTACCCAAGTATTTCACACGTATACAGGGACCCTGGCTGGCATTGTTTCATAGTGATCATCCTAAACAAAGCTGTTAGATGCCCTCCCATGTCCAAACATTTGTACTGCACAGACATACTGTTCACAAATGGACATGTGTCATCTTTTTATTTAAAGTGAGAGTGATGTCTACATTAATATCTGTTCCACAACACCACCGCCTCCACAGTATCACACCTATCAATGTCTGTCACACATAACTCTAGCCCATTCCCACTTCTCTGCCATGTCAGCACTGACCAACACTAGTCATGCAGCTCACCATTTATCATGTTTTGTTAAAATGACATTGAACTGACTACAACTACCAAGAGGCCTTGGAAGTCTAACTCTGACCAAAATGCTACACTCCTTCTGCCCTTTCTAACTTCTTTGCCGTGTCACCACTGACCTACACTAGTAGTGAAGCTCACCGTTTATCATATCTTGTGAAAGTGACATTGAACTGACTACAACTACCAAGAGGCCTTGGGAGTCTAACTCTGACCATGATGCCTTAGTGAATATGACACAATCACAATGCACACATCCCTGCTCTCGTCATGAGGTCAAAGAAACATCGTTATGGATGTTTTGGTAAAGTCAAACACACCTTCTCAGCTACAACTCTGTAGTTGACTTTCACACATATCCCACATCAAAAGGCAATGTCACTCAATGGGATGACATAGAAGCAGTGGGAGAAACCTTCTAAGGGCACAATGGAAACACACTCTGTAGGATACTTATGCTGCTATAGTGGGAACCTTAAAATCCAGGTGCAGGGAGCCATAGTTTGATTTTGAGCATATGGGCCTGGGGGTAAGTAGACATAATATCGAGTTTTAAATATCGTTGTGCAATAATATCGAGTTTAAAATGTCGAAAGCCAAAAATATCATTGTATATAATATCGATGTCAAGAATATCGATTTGTTGTGTTGTATAACATATCGTTGTTAAAAATATCGATTTAAAAAATATTGTTATTAAAAAATATCGATTTTGTAAATGCTGTGAATTTTTTAATACAGTACATAATTTTAAATGTATTAATAATTTTGAATTAATTGTATGTTTTATATAAAAAATGTTTTAGGAGCGGGATGTTGGATTTATAGGGGATAAGGGTGGGGAGTGTTTTCCCCCCCAAAAATTAAATGTTAAATTTTTTTATTAATATAAATGAAATTTAAAATTGTGTTTTAGGAGCGGAATGTTGGGTTTATTGGGGATAAGGTTGGGGAGTGTTTTAAATTTAAAAAAAAATGTTTTTATTAATGTATATGAAATTTAAAATTGTGTTTTAGGAGCGGGATGTTGGGTTTATAGGGGATAAGGGTGGGGAGTGTTTTTCAAATTTTTTTTTTCCCGAAAAATATTATTTTTAAAATTGTATTTTAGGAGCGGGATGCTGGGTTTATAGGGGATAAGGGTGGGGAGTGTTTTAAAAAAATGTTTAATTTAAAAAAAAAAAATCATAAAAATATATTTAAACATAATTTTTTTTGTAGGAGTGGTATGCTGTGGTTATAGGGGATAAGGGTGGGGGGTGTTTTTATATAAAAAAAATTGAAATTTAAAAAAAAGATTTTTTTAATAAAAAATATAAATTTGTGTGATGTTGGAGTTGTGGGTGATGATGGGGGTATTTTTAACATAATTTAAAAGTTTTAAAATTAATTTTAATATATTTGAAAAAAAAGTAAAATTTTGAAAAAAATTGAAAAGTGTGATATTTTGTGAAATTTGTAAATAATTTTGTTGATTTATGTTTACATTTAAAAAAACCAAATTGAGACATTTAAAAAAAAATAAAAAATAAAATAAAAAAATATATATTTTTGATCATATCAAATTAATTACAAAAATCATATATTTTTGGATACGATTTTATAAATGGGAATATGTAAATATATGTATAATGTGTATTATTATTATTATTATTTTTTTAATTTCTTTTATTGGTTTTCAACAGAGAGAGGATAGCAAACGAGCCAATACGCCCTATAGTCTTCGGGATGCAACCCGGCAATCGTACGATTATATATGGCCAACGAAAGAAAGAATGAAGAAACTCAAGCCCCCTCCCCCCTCCCCCTCCTCCCCAGAGAATACTACAGGGCTATCAGAAGGGCCTAGGAAGACCCAACCCGGGACAGACACAGGGGACCCTCTAAGAAGTGGAAGGGACCGGGGTTGGCAGTCTAGGGGGGTCCGCCAGTCTCAATAGTCGTAAATATTTAGGGCAGGTGAGTTCCGTGAATTCGGATATCAATAATGTGAGAAAGGGAGCCCACAACTCATGAAAGGAGGACCCGGGCTGGGTCAGGGAGAGAGAAATCATCTCCATCCCCAAGATGGCCCACAGCCTATGAAGCCACCCCAGGCGTGTAGGCACCGTCTTGGTGCCCCAGTGAGTGAGAACATTTTGGACTGCTGCTCCTAAAGCTAGGGCCATCTGCCTGCCTCTCCGGGATTTAAGGGGAAATGTGATGGCGTTAGGGAGACCCAAGAGCACATAAGCCGGAAATCTGGGGATCTGGGTGTCGAAGTGGGCATCGACATCATCAAGGATCTGCTGCCAATACGCCCCCAGAGAAGGACATTCCCATAATAAGTGTGTAAGGGTGCCCAATGGACCGCAGGATCTCCAACACAGCGGGCTACAGGAGGGATTACCTCTGTGGAGTCTTGCAGGCGTCAGATACCAATAAGTGGCCAGTTTGGTGGCAGTCTCAATGGAGGCGACATTGCGCGCTGTGCGTCTGGCTCTATAATATATATCCGTCCATTCTTTCTGTGTCAGGGTCCGGCCTAGTTCCCCCTCCCATCGCAATTGGCTAGGGGTCTTTCCAGTATCGGCAGTGTCTCTGACGAATTTATATAGGTCCGACGTTAGCCGTGCGTCGTTATGTCGTGTGAGCAACCATTTTTCAAACGGAGTGAGTAGTCTCCCCGCGCCCTCCCACACATCCCCGTGAAGAACCCAGTGGCGGATTTGTAAGTATCGGTATCGTTCCGTCTCTGGAATGCCATGATCTTTCCGAAGGTCAGAAAAGGAACAGGGCCCCGAAAGGTCAAAAAGATGGCCTATGGAGCATCAGGACTCCGTGGCCCAGTGATGGAATCCCCTGTGGTCCATGCCCGGCGTAAAGGCAGGGTTTTGTGCGATGGGGGTGATCGGAGAAGGAAGTGACGTCAGGCCTCTGGAGACCGCAACCTTGTCCCAAGCCAGCAGGACTGGACAGGTCACTTCAGAGAGGTATAAGTTACGGGGTCGCCCTGTACGCTCGAGGAAAGGGATTCCCCATAAGGGCTGGCCAGCGAGAGACCTATCCATAAATAACCAATGTTTCTCCGACTCCGGGCGCGACCACTCCACCAGCGCCTGCATTTGGGCTGCTCTCCAGTAGGCTAAAAGGTCGGGGACGCCCAAATCCCCCTCCACCAGGTCTCTGTAGGAGAGTTCCCGGCACATTCGGGCCCGTTGATCCCGCCAGACAAATCGGTCTATATCTCGTTGCAGTGAACGTATGACCCCCACAGGCGGCACCAGCGGAAGCATATGAAATAGGTAGAGAATCTGAGGTAAGATCACCATTTTCACCGCCGCTATACGGCCCAACCAGGAGAGAGAGTGTGGCCTCCATTTTCTGAGGGAAGCACAGACTTGTCTCAGAATGTCTGTGTAGTTCGCAGTTTTAGTGAACGCGATAGTGGGAGAAACTTGCAGACCTACGTAAGAAATGGAGTCACGGGCCCATTGGAGCGGATAGGAGTTTTGAAGTAACCTCTGCGTCTCCGGCCCTAGGGATAGATCTAAGGCCTGTGACTTATGCACGTTGATCTTGAAACCCGGGGCCAGGGCAAACCTGTCCAACTCGTCCAGAAAGGCCGGCAGGGACTCCCTAGGGTATTCCAATGTGGCCACCACATCATCTGCATATAAGCAGAGTTTATGCTCTGTCCCCCCCGAAGCGCGCTCCTCTGATACCTGGATCATCTCTGACCCTTTGGGCCATAGGCTCCATGTAGAGGGCGAACAGGAGCGGTGACAGTGGACACCCCTGTCGCGTCCCCCTACGGATAGGAAAGGCCGGTGACGCCACCCCATTCATCCGCACTGTGGCTGTGGGGTTAGTATAGCTACTAAAGACCCAGTCGATGTAGCGGTTCGGGATGCCGAAGTGACCCAAAGTCGCCCAGAGGTACGGCCAGTGAACCCGGTCAAACGCCTTCTCAGCGTCAACCGAGAGGATCATCCGCTCCGCTGGGAAGCGCTCTGACCAATCCACTAAATGGAGAAGCCGCTTGGTATTGTCGGAGCACTGGCGTCCCAGGATGAACCCAGATTGGTCAGGATCAATTAGCCCCGGGAGGTGTCGGGAGAGCCTGTGTGCCAAAATACTGGAAAAAAATTTCAAATCAACATTTAGGAGGGAGATAGGGCGAAAAGACCCACATTGGCGCTTGTCCTTACCCGGCTTGGGGATCACCGTAATCAGTGCCTCTAACATGGAGGGCGGGAGTGAGGTGGCCGGGGTGGACCCGATCGAGTTAAAAACCCGGACGAGGAGCGGAGCAAGCACTGCACAGAACTTTTTATAAAAGGCGGAGGGGAACCCGTCCGGGCCCGGAGATTTATTAATCTTCAAGCGGGAGATTGCGGAGATGACCTCTTCCACGCGTATAGGAGCCTCAAGTTCCTCCGCTTGACCGGGGAGTAATTTGGCAGTGGAGGCCCCTGAAGGTAGCGAGTGGGCCCATCCGTTGGGAGGTCCTGTGCAGCGTAAAGTGCTTCATAGAATTGCCGGAACGTGTCAGCGATTTCGGGATCCGTAGCGTGCGTGTGCCCTTGTTGGTCCCTAATCTCAGTGACACGAGTTGTTTGTCGTTGCGCCCAGAGCCTATTAGCGAGGAGGCGCCCGCCCCTATCTCCCCCCACATAAAACGCATGTTTCAGGCGGAGAGCTGCATACTCGGCCCGGTCCACATCTAGTCCCGCCAGTTGTGCCCTAGCCGCCTTAAGGAGCTTCCAGACTCTAGGGGCCCCGGTCCTCTGGTGGATGCGCTCCAGTTCTGTCACCTCCCCCATTAAACGCTCCCGTTTCTCCCTCCTGTCCTTATTATCGGCCGCCGCAATGCCCAGAAACTCCCCCCTAACCACCGCTTTCAAAGCTTCCCACAGGGTTGTCTCAAATATGGCCGGGGTGTCATTGAGCTCTAGGTAATCCGTCAAGCACTTCCGTATCTGCTGTACTACCGAAGGGCGCTGCAACAGCATCTCGCGTAGGTGCCAGTACCTGCGTGCGGGCCGGGGATGATGCAGAGACAGGGATATCCGCACAGCCGAGTGGTCAGACAATGGGCAAGGTAGGATCTCTACGTCCCGTGTCTGTTGCGTCAGGGGGTCAGAGGTAAGTATATAGTCAATTCTGGCATAAGTCTTATGAGGGTGCGAGTAAAAAGTATAGTCCCTAATGCCTGGGTGACGCTGTGTCCATATGTCCGTAAGTCCAGCCTCCGCTAGAAGTCGTTTCCCGTCCCCCGAAATTGTCCCAGACTGTCCCCATCTCTGCCCCGAATGGTCCTCCGCTTCGTCAAAGGCCAGATTAAAGTCGCCTCCCAAGAGAACGTTTCGGTCCGGCAGTCGTGTGAGTTCCTGAATGGCATCTCTGATGAAGTGCTCTTACCTATCGTTAGGGACATACATTGAAGCGATCGTGAATGTGCAAGTGCCCACAGTGAAGGAGTGTGCTAGCAGCCTGCCCCTAATGTCGGCCTGTTTGATGCCTATTTGTCCCGGGAATTTGGCTGAGACCAGGATCGCCACCCCCGCGGTCTTGGAAGTGTTGGAAGAGAACAACTGATGGGGGAAGGACCTGGAACGTAATCTATGGGTATCCGAGGAAAGTAGGTGTGTTTCTTGGCGCAAACATATATGGGCGTCCGACCGTTCAAGATAAGACAGAACGGCCCGTCGCTTGGTAGGGCTATTCAGTCCTTTAACGTTAAGGGACAGGACCCGAATATCAGGAGGCATGTGGGGAGGACCTAGAGAAGGCTAAGCAGGAGAGCCCACTGGTCTGCACAACCGGGGGAGAAGCATCCGCGCGTGATAACTGCCACCCATCTAAAGTAAGAGGAGGAGGAGGAAACCCAGAAACCCAAAACCAAAACTTAACAACCAGAAGCATTTACTCCAAAAGTCCACAAAAGTCCCGGGCAGTTGCCCTGTGGTGAAGCGGGAGATGGATAGCAGGGGCTCCCCGCCGCCCCCACCCCGAACAGGGCCCAAACGAGTACCTCCAAGTGGATCCCAGGATAGATGCAGGAGACATCGCCCCATCCAACGCATGTCAATCAGCCGAGTTCGAATCTTCTGCTAGCGATTGCAAGACAGCCGACCGTTCTTTGGCGATGGTCTCCTGATCAGGGCGAAGGCCCCGCGGGGAATTCCCGACACGCTGCCATCTTGTGAAGTCCGTTCGGCGCTCCACAGGGGCCCTCCGCCCCGGCTCAGGGCCGTCGTCCTCTGAAAGTCGAAGAAGTGATGCTGCTTCCTGAAAGGAGCGAATCTGGCGGAGCTTGCCTTCCCATTTAAAGATGAGTCTGAATGGGTGGCCCCAAGAATAGGAGACATCTTTAGCACGGAGGAACGTCGTGATTGGGCGAAACTCCTGGCGTTTCTGCAGTGTGGAAGTCGCTAAGTCCTGGAAAAGGAGAGGCCTGCAGGAGCGAAACTCAGTGGGATGGTTGGATCGAGCTTCCCGTAGGATACGCTCTTTGAGCTTGAAGTCATGCACGCATGTGAGAATGTCCGGTGGGGGGGCAGTCGGTGCACGTCGAAGCCCCACTCTGTGTGTCCGGTCGAGTTCGATCTTCAGGTCCGGCGGGTTCCCTAAAATATGGCGAAAAAGATCTATGACAAAGGCCTCGATATCCTGCTCCTCTGTCCCCTGCGGCACTGCGCGGATCCTTATATTGTTCCGGCAGGAACGATTTTCAAGGTCCTCCGCATGGGTTTGCAGGTCTAACTGTTGGTCCCTAAGGCGCAGGACTTCTTGTTGGAGCTGGGACACCTCGTCGTCTCTGGCTGACGTTTGGTTCTCCAGTTCATCGACTCTCTCCCCCACCGAGTCGATGTCGCGTCGCATCTCTTGACTCTCCGCCGTGAGATCTTTCTTCATTGTGTGGAATTCCCTCGTGAGGTCAGCAAAGAGGGACTCCAGGACACTGCGCGTGACCGGCCCCTCCTGATCTTCCGCACCCCTACCCTCCGACGTGTCTTTCTGCGGCTGGGCTGGCTCGGAGCTTCCAGAACCGGCCTTGAGCAGGAGGTCCTTGACTGATTTGTCCCTGCGGGGCTTATTGGCGGCCATCTTTAGGTGGGTGTCCCGGCTCTCAAACAATGGAGGAGTACGAGAGCGACCGGTAGGGTTACACTCCCCAGGCACCGAGAGAGTATCGTCGGGGTGCCCCACCTGGCTCGATCTCCAATGTCCACTCTAGCGTCCGGGGGACCAGGGTCTAGAAAGCCGGGCCGGGGCCTCCGAGCAGGCAGTGCGGCCAGTTGTCACCGTCGCTGCCTCCTCAAGAGCAGGTTCCCACTCTCGCCCCCCCACTCGGCTCTAGGACAGGCCACAGAAAGTTCTTAGTGTCTCTAAGGCGATAGCTCACCGACGCAAAGCCTTCATTACAGCCTCTGAGTCCCAGGCGTCCCAATAGCCACAGGCAGGGCCCCTCTCCTTCTCTCAAAGCTGCATAATAGGGGACAGTTCACTCGCTGGTATGGAGCTCACGTCAGGGGGACAGGCTTGGGTGCTGGTTCGCCCCGCGGCTACTCTTGAGGCTCCCCCAGGCCTCAGTGCTGTGCAAGACCCCCCCGTGTCACTCTGCGAGGGCGGGGGGGGAGAGGAGGAAGCGCTAGTCCGGGGAAGCACTCCGGAGCTCGTTGCCGCTGCTAGAGTGGCTCACCTGTCGGGGACGTGACGACGACCCCGCTAACGGCCGCAGGCACCCACCGCCATTCCTGCACCGAGACCGGGTCTCTCCAGGCAGCGGGTCGCAGCATCACGTGTGTTCCTCCCCGGATTCAGCGGCGGTCCTCATGTCGATAGGTGAGCCTTTACGCAGTCCCGCCTTGGAAAGCCTCTGCCTGCACCTTCCTCTCCGCTCGGCCGCGAGGCAGGCCGAGGGGCACAGCCGGGCGGGCTTGCGCCTACCGGCGATCTCTGGGTTGGGGCTCCGAATCCACGGCAAAGTCGGGATATCGGCGTCGCTGCAGTTTACGGGCACAAAACAGGGCCGTAGCTCCGTCTGGGGGTCCGCTGGTCGACGCTATGTCCGTTGGGCCCAGATCGGCGGTCGGAGCGGCGAGCAGGCACGTCCTACTCGGCCGCCATCTTGACCACGCCCCCAATGTGTATTATTTTATATATATGTTTTTATATAAGCTTTTTGGCAATATTACATTTAAAAGTTATATTTTTGTATACTTTTCTTGAGTTAATATAGTTTGGGGTGGGAATAGAAAATTATATATGTTTAGTGTATAGCACCTTACCTTAGTTAATGTAGTTTGGAGTGGGAATAGTAAATTATATATGTTTAGTGTCCAGCAAGTTCCCCGACTGAATGTAGTTTGGAGTGGGAATAGCAAATTATATATGTTTATTGTCTAGCACCTTCCTGAGTTAATGTAGTTAGGAGTGGGAATGGTAAATTATATATGTCTAGTTTCCAGCACCTTCCCTGAGTTAATGTAATTTGGAGAGGGAATAGTAAAATATATATGTTTAGTGTCCAGCACCTTCACTGAGTTAATGTAGTTTGGAATGGGAATAGTACATTATATATGTTTAGTGTCCAGCACCTTCCCTGAGATGATGTAGTTTGGAGTGGGAATAGTACATTATATATGTTTAGTGTCCAGCACCCACCCTGAGTTGATACAGTTTGGAGTGGGAATAGTAAATTATATATGTTTAGTGTCCAGCACCCACCCTGATTTAATACACTTTGGAGTGGGAATAGTAAATTATATATGTTTAGTGTCCAGCACCTTCCCTGACTTAATGTAGTTTGGAGTGGGAATAGTAAGTTATATATGTTTAGTGTCCAGGACCCACCCTGAGTTGATACAGTTTGGAGTGGGAATAGTAAATTATATATGTTAAGGGGCCGATTCCGATCTCGGTCGGAGGCGCACCTAACACCATTCGGTCGGGAAAAAAGCCATGCGAATGCCTGTTTCCCGACCGATCCGCACATTATTCCGAACGAGCAAGTACGATGCGCACAACAGCATAGATTCCGACCCAGTCGTACTCACCCAATCCTGGTCCTGTTCCCCGACCGAGCCGGATCCGTAAACGCAGAATAGAGTCGCACGGAAGCCAAAATGCAGCCCCGTCCGGCCGGACAAGTACGATGCGCTTCCCGTACGCGCCGAACCCGTCGCTACGCACGGCACGTCAAAGCATCCGGGAGAGGCGCACATAAGCTCCGATTCGCGCCACAACACGATCCACGGCTACGAGACGAACACGCCAGCGACGAGGACGAGGCGAAGCAACGAGAAAGACGAACGAGGCGAACCAACCATGAATCCCATCGTGCCGATCCTACCAATATTCTACATCTACTACCGGAACAGGCACGGACGCGTACGGCGCAGAAGGTAAGTCAGACACCAACCACAAAAACAAACTACACATACCCGACATATCACACACACACAGAGGGATGCAGAAATTACTTACACCAGCAACAGCAGCACCATAGGGGCGGGATGGCCATCACCAATGCCACATATACACATAGGGGCCCGGATGTCCACCACCACTACCACCCCTACCCAGGGGGTGCCAGATGCCTACCACTACTACCACCTCTACCCAGGGTGTGCCAGATGCCTACCACTACTACCACCTCCACCCAGGGGGTGCCAGATGCCTACCACTACTAACACCCCTACCCAGGGGGTGCCAGATGCCTACCACTACTACCACCCCTACCCAGGGGGTGCCAGATGCCTACCACTACTACCACCTCTACCCATGGGGGCTGGATGCCTGTCACTACTACCACCCTTACCCAGGGGTGCCAGATGCCTACCACTACTACCACCTCTACCCATGGTGGGCTGGATGCCTGTCACTACTACCACCCTTACCCAGGGGGTGCCAGATGCCTACCACTACTACCACCTCTACCCAGGGGTGCCAGATGCCTACCACTACTACCACCTCTACCCATGGGGAGCTGGATGCCTGTCACTACTACCACCCTTACCCAGGAGGTGCCAGATGCCTACCACTACTACCACCTCTGCCCAGGGGGTGCCAGTTGCCTACCACTACTACCACCTCTACCCAGGGGGTGCCAGATGCCTACCACTACTACCACTTCTACCCATGGGGGATGGATGCCTATCACTACTACCACCTCTACCCAGGGGTGCCAGATGCCTACCACTACTACCACCCCTACCCAGGGGTGCCAGATGCCTACCACTACTACCACCCTTACCCAGGGGTGCCAGATGCCTGTCACTACTACCACCTCCACCCAGGGGGTGCCAGATGCCTACCACTACTACCACCTCTACCCATGGGGGGCTGGATGTCTGTCACTACTACCACCCCTACCCATGGTGGGCTGGATGCCTGTCACTACTACCACCCTTACCCAGGGGGTGCTAGATGCCTACCACTACTACCACCTCTACCCAGGCTACTACCACCCCTACCCAGGGGGTGCCAGATGCCTACCACTACTACCACCTCTACCCAGGGGGTGTCAGATGCCTACCACTACTACCACCTCTACCCAGGGGGTGCCAGATGCCTACCACTACTAACACCCCTACCCAGGGGGTGCCAGATGCCTACCACTACTACCACCTCTACCCAGGCTACTACCACCCCTACCCAGGGGGTGCCAGATGCCTACCACTACTACCACCTCTACCCAGGGGGTGTCAGATGCCTACCACTACTACCACCTCTACCCAGGGGTGCCAGATGCCTACCACTACTAACACCCCTACCCAGGGGTGCCAGATGCCTACCACTACTACCACCCCTACCCAGGGGTGCCAGATGCCTACCACTACTACCACCTCTACCCAGGGGGCTGGATGCCTGTCACTACTACCACCCCTACCCAGGGGGTGCCAGATGCCTACCACTACTACCACCCCTACCCAGGGGTGTCAGATGCCTACCACTACTACCACCTCTACCCAGGGGTGCCAGATGCCTACCACTACTACCACCTCTACCCAGGGGTGTCAGATGCCTACCACTACTACCACCTCTGCCCAGGGGTGCCAGATGCCTACCACTACTACCACCTCTACCCAGGGTGTGCCAGATGCCTACCACTACTACCACCCCTACCCAGGGGGTGTCAGATGCCTACCACTACTACCACCTCTACCCAGGGGGTATAAGATGCCTACCACTACTACCACCTCTACCCAGGGGGTGCCAGATGCCTACCACTACTACCACCTCTACCCAGGGGGTGCCAGATGCCTACCACTACTACCACCTCTACCCATGGGGAGCTGGATGCCTGTCACTACTACCACCTCCACCCAGGGGGTGCCAGATGCCTACCACTACTACCACCTCTACCCATGGGGGGCTGGATGCCTGTCACTACTACCACCCCTACCCATGGGGGGCTGGATGCCTACCACCAACAACACCCCCACTCACAGGATGGCTAATACATGACATAACAAGCACACACCAACATAAAGAATGCAACATAAAGACATCCCCCCCAACACCATGACAAGCATGTGTAGACTGTGTCAAATGCCTACAACACTGAACATGACTTTGAACATACAATGTGACCCCCTATCACATGTGCCACACATAAATGTGTGTGGCCCCCACAATGCAAGCAGGCCATGACCATTGTGGCAATGGGGTCCAAAACCCCATCATCACAGTGACCAAAATGTAAAGTGTGGGGTCCATAGCTGAAGCACATCTTGAACATTGTGGCAATGGGGTCCAAACCCCCATCATCACAGTGACCAAAATGTAAGTGTTGACAAAGAAAAAGCTGCAACTGCCAAACTGCATGGATGATTCCTGGTCACAGAACAACAAACACATCAGTGGCAAAGTAGTGCTTGTGTCCCATAGCAACATAGATTGGGGGAGGCAAACAGTGCAGTGCAAATAAGACATACCTTTGGCCATGTGCAGACAAACATCACCCATGGTGGCTGACACTGTCAACATTCATCAATGACACAATGACAGAAGTGACCATCAGAATGCAGACCCACATATTTGCACCAATGGGCACACAAATGCAGATACCCTGTGGAGACTGTAGATGTGAGGTGAACAGATACCATACCATGGCAGCAATGGGACACACAAACAATGATCATTGTGCTGACTGATGACCTAGGAGTCCCAGGGACAGCAGGGGAAACACACCAAAAACATACAGCCAATGGCACACTAAAGATATGCCAATGCAGTGGTGCAGATGCACAAACACAAACAGGCAGACCCACACTGCACATCAAACACAACAGGTGAGGGGGGGGTGCCAGTGTCCCCAGGCAACCACACAACACATGAGGAGACCTGAATACCAATTACACAGATGTGCATACAGTGCCACACAAGGGTAACTCATGGATCCAAATCCCCTATGTGGGCAATCAGGCATTGTCAGATGAGAGGGAGCACAAATCACACATGTCACACAAGCATGTAGGAACAGCAACTGACACAGCAAGACACAGAGACACCACAGCACTACCCCCAGGGCCCCCACAATGTGGTGACCCTGGCCTGCATTACAATCCCACTGTGATGACAAAGCTAGATGTCGTTCACACTGTGAACCACAGTCATGTGTCCTGAGCAACAAACTACCATCACACCTACACAAGCACAAATCAATCAGCACGGCCAGTAAGCCAAGGCCAACATGGAGGCAGGGGTCTAGCCGGGCAACAACTCTCATCTGCACACACTCAACACCACACACCTCGACCTCCAACAATGTGCAGCAGTGAAGCTCACATGCACTGGTGACATTGCACATGCACCCATGACAATCCCAGGGGGAACCAAGGTGCAGAAACACATCACACATGGCCACTCAACAAGACTCCTGAATGTCTGACACACTGCACACTACGCTGTACATGGACATGACGGCAATACCACACCAACCAATGGGATCCCAGCCACAGTCACACACCAATGAAGAAGCCAAGGTCACCCACAAAGAACACACATAGACAACTACCAACATTGCAGCCCTGACCCTGAGGAGTGCCAGCAGTCACACACACAACGTGTCACAACCAATGAAAGCTAACACAAACCGGAAATCACATGACAGGTGTAAACAACAAGTGCCAAGGGAATCCTGACTGTGACCCATCAGCGTCTGCCCACAAACTCAGCCCTGACAGCAAACACACCTATGGGTGACACCCTGATGACCAGTAATGTGCCATGCACCCACATCACAGAGAACCCAGGAGAAGACTTTGGGGGAACATAGGTCAACTCAGCAAGCATCACAAACAGGAACATCACTAGGGATCCCAGCATGCACAGCAAAATGGAAGTGAACACACAGACATGCTCATACAACACACACCTTGGGCGCAGGCGATGTCACAGGAGTACACACTGCCATGAGGGGACTCCACTCCTGTGTGAGGAAAGCTGTGCCATATGTCGCCTCAGTAGGGCTCCATCATGTCAGCAGAACACTTGGTCACACAGTCAACAATTAGCACCAAATGAAGGCTCCCGTCACATCAGCCTGGTCATGGGAGTGTCAACGAAATCATCAGCACAGATCCAACACACATGTATAGCAAGTTGCACTGACAACACAGATGAGTCCTTCCCCATTGATGCCCAAACCTGCATGTCCAGTGGAGATGGCCACACGGTCAGGGAAGTAGACTAATTGAACAATGGCAAGCACAACAGATGTGCAGGGGTGGAAGCCACAGATGTGACATTGCTAATGTAAGTAGGAAATCCCATTGCCAAATATTGAAAACATGACACCCTCAGATGTTGCTAAGGATGACATGGATACACCACAGGATAGGACACAGTCCCCCTGGATCACATGGGTTCCTGCACAGTAACACTTCATTTTCATGAGACCAAATATCACCATCACTGCAGCAAGGGCATGGTTAGCATCATCAACATCATGTACATCAGAAGCAAAAGCACTAGAGAACAGAAAGTTGCTTTATTCAGCATATGTGGGTTCAAAAGTTGAAGTCATGTAAAAAATAAACAAAGGCCAATGGCCAGTCCATCATGAAAGTCAAAACAGGGTGACAGTGGCAGATGTCACCCTACGCATGCCTGCACTGATAAAAACCAGGGACAATCCCCTCGGAGGGGCATACGGGGGGCAGGCCAGGCACCGCAGGGACAGGATCAGGGCTCACCAGAAGGAGGCAGGGAAGGGGTGGTGGGTGCTGGAGAACCACTGACAACTGCAGTGGAGGTGTCTGACATGGTGTGTGCCGGCACAACTGGGGGCATGACTCAGATGGTGTGGGTGCCGGCACGACTGCAGTGGACCGTGCAGATGGAGTGGACAGGTTCGCCACTGCAGTGCCCAAGTCAGACAGGGTGGTAGTGGACTCCACTGCAGTGCCTACCTCCAGGGGAGGAGAATGGGGATCAGGTAAGGTGGGCAGGACAGAGGGGAGGACACCCTCACCACACCAGTGGCACAGACAAGCGCAGCGGGGGAGTGGGGCCGGAAGAGCAAGTGGCAGGGGAGAAGGCCTGATCCTTTTGGGGATGGTGTATCTGTGGGTGGGGGAACCTGGGGCAGGGTGTGGTGGGGGCACCTGTGGAGTGGGGGCCTGAGGGATGGAGGAAGGAAACTTGGTGCCTGAGCTGCAGGGCGGCGGCGGGGTCTTGCTCTTCCGGGTCCGGGGGGACTTGCGGGTGGGGGCGTCAGTCGGTCTGCGCCTGGGGGAGGGTGTCCGGGGGCGAGGGCACTCCGCTCCGTGTGGGTGGGCTTCCTCTTCCCCCTGAATGCTGTATCAGCTGGATCGGAGGGGAAGAGGCCGAGGTCACTGAGGAAGAGCCGCTGTGTCTTTGGGGTTGCAGGTGAGGCAAGGGAGGGGGCTTTGGAGGGAGAGGCAACTGAGGACTGCTCGTGGATGCATGTGTGTGTGCCTGGGCCCCATCCCCTGTGAGTGTGGTTTCAGTCCCCTGACTGTGCGTGCGTGTGCGTCTTGTTTGTGGCGTGTGTGTCTGTGTGCTGCTCGTGTCTGTGCTGGTGTGTGCCTGTGCCTGTGCCGGTGTGTGTGTGCTTGGGACAGGTAAGGTGCTGGGGAGTGTGGATGGGGCAGAGGCAGGAGGGGTGAGGGACTGTCGGAGGGGGGACACTGCTGCCGTCAGGGAGGAGTCCATGGACCTATTGCCCCTCTGTAGGGCAGACATGCCCGATGAGATGCCCTCCATGAACGACACCAGCTGAGTCAACAGAGTGGTGTGTGCATGGAGGACACTCAGCATCGCTGTCTGCCCTACATGGAGCTGGCGAAGGAGGTACACAGACTCCTCACTCAGGGCAGCAGGGGACACAGGGGCAGGGGGTGCAGTGCCTGGCCCGAAGGAGACACGCTCCCGAACATGGGAGCCTCCACGGGCCTCGGGAATGGGAGCCGATGGGAGGGCGGTGGTGGTGTTGGTGGTGGCGGGGACAGCAACACTAGCTGGGGTGTGGTGGCTGCTGACACCTGCCTCCATAAGGGAGTCATCCTCCGAGCTGCTGTGGTCCTCAGCTGAGGTGGATGGTGCTGAGGACTCCTCGGTGTGGCTCCCCTCGCCTTCCGTGCCACTGGGTCCCTCCGACCACTCCTCGGCTGCTGACCCAGTCTGGCTCTGCGGCTCCTCCTGGTCGGTGGAGCTGTCCCCTCCTGTGGCCGTGGATGTATCTGCAATCAATAGGGAAACAGACAGACATCAGTCACCTGCACCGAACGCACACACCACAATAAGTACAGCACATTACAGAGCAAGCCCTGGCATCCTTAGTTGAACATTGCTAAAAGTGCCCAAACAGAACAGGAGAAGCCAATTGTCAGTCTGATGGTCAACCATGGCACTCACATCCCACCTGGCCTTGCACCCATCTGTCTGGTGTCTGTTGGATGGCAATAACCCAGTGTGGACACATGCACCACCT
The DNA here is from genome assembly GCA_963921515.1 of Calotriton arnoldi. NCBI lineage: Eukaryota > Metazoa > Chordata > Amphibia > Caudata > Salamandridae > Calotriton > Calotriton arnoldi. The sequence goes on along the minus strand of CAWUFW010005471.1, from coordinate 212,028 downwards.
ACACAGTAGTTGGACAGTGCAGAGAACACGGTGAAGCATGTGAACATGCACACATCACAACTCTTGCCACTGAGTCAGTACAGGTGTCCGGATGAAAGGATGCCCAGAGTCAAATAGGAAATGCATGTGATGCATACCAGCGACAGACACCATGATGCACCTATGTCCTGATAGCCAATGCCACAATGGTGTGCATGTAGCACATGTCACTCCCCTGCAGGATCACTCATAGGAAGTCACATGCCATGGCACAGGCATGCCTGCTAAGTCATACATCACTGTCTCCAGTCACATGGGCAGGGCAGCCAGACAACAACACTCTGCACTGTGTCACAATAGTAGGTCATGGGGAATGCAAGTCCTGGAGCTGAACAAGTGCACATGTACATCCCCCACACACCACATCATCTGAACCCTTATCTGTCCAGGTCATACCGATTGGACATATGGGAGACCTGTAACACAACCCTCTGAACCTGAGCACCTCACAATCTGCTGTGAATGGGAAACAGCTGCCTGAACTTCACATTCGCATACCCCAGTCTGCACGGTCAGGTGATCAAACACCTATGTGTCACACAAGTATCGTCTCCTATGGTCACATCTCCGGTGGCATGCTGAGCCCCAACCGAGAAACACCCCAGCAGTCCTGACAACGAAGCCACAGCACACTGACACAGAGGCAGACACCTGAGGGGACATATCACTGAGCACAACGTGTCAGCTGATACACGGGAGTGGGAGTACAGAGTGTATTGTATGGCCTGGAGTAGGCATGACTGTCCTGCCCCACATGAATGAGGGATGAGCCCTGGACAGTAGGCAGCTGGCTAAGTATGTGTGACACACGTAATATACACACTCCTGGGGCCCAAACATTGTTCCCACCCGCAGCATGGGTGTGTGCCAGATACCCCAGGCACATGTGGTGGATCAGCTCAGCAATTGGACCACATATCAAAGTAACACGCAGATTACATGTCAGAACACAGGCATTGTGTAAGCAATGGACCCACCCATGATGCCCACCACAGAGTTAGGGAAACAGATGCTGTCCCCCACCTTGAGTCAAGCAAACTGCAAGGACACAGTACCCAAGTGACACAATTCCCTGACTGTAAGGGCCACACCTGGGTATCAGATGAGGAGTGGGCAGTGCACAATAGAGGGACATGGGTCCTGGACCACATGACTGATGTACTGTGGAAGTTTAACCAGGCCAGAGGAGGGCACATAGCATGGCAGACAAAGTTCACAATGCAGTCATGGACTCACCCCCTCCTTGCTGCTCTCTGGCCTTCAGCTGCCCATCCAGATCAGGGAAGCCCACCGCCAGGATCCTGAGCATGTGGGGGGTCAGGGTCTGGTGTCCGCCCCTCCTGCGAGGAGGCGACAGCTTCAGCTGGACCCGTGCGATCCTCCGGGTCCAGCCCCGAAGGTCCTGTCACCTCTTCTGGCAGTTGCGGATCCGGCGCTTGTAGACCCCCATGGATCTCACTGCCCGGACGATGGTCAGCCATATCTGCTGCTTCTGGTGGGCATCAACCTGTGAGAATGCCATTACTACACATGCAACATATCCGTGCATTACACATTTGGATATACATGTCTCAATCACAGGGGCACATGATGTACACAGGCAGTGCAACGATGGCCATGGACAGTATGCCAGCAGTTACTACATGGTATCATTGCCTGGGAAGTAAAACCTTGTTTAAATGCACTGTCACTGCACTATACCTGTTCAGTGCATGTAACTACACACTATGGGGGGTGACAACTACTCAGTGAGCCTGCTAGCCAGTGGCGTGCAAACTGTTAGCCTTGCTAGTCAGACAACATGCACATTTAGAAAGGCAGTGGACAGAACACTCACCTGCTCCCCTGCTTTCCCATACAGCTTGCTGTACTGTGGAAGGAGGCTGTCCAGCAGGGCCTGGTTCTCCTCAGTGCTGAAGGCTGGGGCTCTCTCCACAGTACGTGCCATTGCAGGGTCCAGAGGGTGCAGATACAGCAGCAGTGGTGGTGGCAGATGTCGTCCTGGAGCATGTAGTGCAGGCAAGTGAGCTCTCAGGGGAACAGCCAGCATTATATGTGTGCTGCAGAGGCAGATACTGTCCCATGTGTCCAAAGTGATAGGTCCAAGTCGTTTGCATCTTCTGAATCTGGCCAATCCATGGAATTGCACCACTTACACACGCCCACAGCATCCTTCAAAAGTTCAACTTCATGACACCCATGAATGTGCAACATTGTTGTGGGTGACCAACTGAATTTACAGCATCAGACTCGTTCAAAATTTGAAAACGCCTCCGTTGCCAGGCCAGGCCATAGCCAATGGGTGCGCACCGATCGGTCCATTGCTGTTCAACGCGTACCCAGGAAACAACGCGTACCCGCACACATTGAATGCAATGGGCCGGCCGGGCACACCGATCGGTCCATTGCTGTTCAACGCGTACCCAGGATACAACGCGTACCCGCACACATTGAATGCAATGGGCTGGCCGGGCACACCGATCGGTCCATTGCTGTTCAACGCGTACCCAGGATACAATGCGTACCCGCACACATTGAATGCAATGGGCCGGCCGGGCACACCGATCGGTCCATTGCTGTTCAACGCGTACCCAGGATACAACGCGTACCCGCACACATTGAATGCAATGGGCCGGCCGGGCACACCGATCGGTCCATTGCTGTTCAACGCGTACCCAGGATACAACGCGTACCCGCACACATTGAATGCAATGGGCTGGCCGGGCACACCGATCGGTCCATTGCTGTTCAACGCGTACCCAGGATACAACGCGTACCCGCACACATTGAATGCAATGGCCAATGTGTGCGCACCGATCGGTCCATTGCTGTCCAACGCGTACCCAGAATACAACGCGTACCCGCACACATTGAATGCAATGGCCAATGTGTGCGCACCGATCGGTCCATTGCTGTCCAACGCGTATTGCGAATACAACGCGTACCAGCACACATTGAATGCAATGGCCAATGTGTGCGCACCGATCGGTCCATTGCTGTCCAACGCGTATTGCGAATACAACGCGTACCAGCACACATTGAATGCAATGGCCAATGTGTGCGCACCGATCGGTCCATTGCTATCCAACGCGTATTGCGAATACAACGCGTACCAGCACACATTGAATGCAATGGCCAGTGTGTGCGCACCGATCGGTCCATTGCTGTCCAACGCGTACCCAGGATACAACGCGTACCCGCACACATTGAATGCAATGGCCAATGTGTGCGCACCGATCGGTCCATTGCTGTCCAACGCGTATTGCGAATACAACGCGTACCAGCACACATTGAATGCAATGGCCAATGTGTGCGCACCGATCGGTCCATTGCTGTCCAACGCGTCCCTGTACAAGTCACTGGCATATGTCACCATGCCTGTCACAGGTGAACATATGCCAGCCACATATACTTCCCAGGGAGTGAGGGGCACACCTACAACACCACAGCCTGTCCAAACTGTATCCTAAGGCATGTAAGGCTGCATTACCTATTCCGTGTATGGGGGTGAACATGTTGTTCTGTGGGTGTCACTTGGGGGCAGCCACTCCCAGGCTGTGCACGTGTTCATGGGGACAGAATCCTTGGTGTTTCGTGTACATGACCACTGTGATGTGCAACTGTTCATATCTGAGCATGTGGCATGGTCACCTTTCACGGTGGTGTATGTGTATGTCATGTCACATACCCCCTGAGTCCCATGTGGGACGTATGTTTATCCCAGGGTGACCCATTGGCACAATAGTGATGGTCCTCCACAGTCTGTGTGCATGTTGTGTTTACAATGTCTCTGATTTCATGTGCACAATGGGAGACAGTCTCCACATCCACGTTGTTTGTGCATGGACTTTGATGTTGTGCGTGTGTGTGTCACAGACGTCCATGTCTGTCCTGCCGAGGCAACAGGGACCACTACCTGTGGGGGTCATGGTTGTTTTGCTGTGGTGTATTCATGATACACCATGTCATGCCAGTGTCCATGTGGCAATACAGGGTCCCTGGGAATCTACCTGTCGTTGAGCTGTGATGCCTGGGGCACATCTGTCCTCACATGTCACTGTGGGGTGTGTTTGGAACGTGGCAGCAGGAGATGGGAACTGTGACACGGCCTCATGATATCCAATGGCACAACCTGGGACATATTGATGCCACTTGTTGAACTGTGATGTTAGATGTTGGCCATGTATGTGCCATACATGTCCTTACGGAACTGCACACATCATGTACTTGTGCCTCATAATGATGTATCATGTGATATTGAGTGTGTTCAATGCCACATATGTGGGGTGACTGACAATCTTTCTTTCTTCACCTATGCACTGCAGGGCACCAGCTGTCCATAGACCATTCCCTGACCTTGCAACCATGGTGGAACGGGACTGCATCCGACGGTACCGCTTCACCAGGCCGCTGATTGAGGTATTGACGGTGCGGTTGGCCCCACATTTGCAAGCTGGCCGGACATACCCTACAGCGCTGACCCCCAAGGTGAAGGTGATGGCAGCCCTACACTTCTTTGCCACCGGTACCTTTCAACACACTGTGGCGACTGCTGGTGGGATGTCACAGACCATGTTCAGCCGTGTGCTCCGCGATGTTTTGGAGGCTATGTTGATATACCTGAACCAGTACATCTATTTCCCTAGACTCCAACAACTCACTGATGTGAAGAGTGACTTCTATGCCCTGGGGAGGATGCCGCATGTCATTGGCTCCATTGATGGGACACATGTGGCTTTGGTACCACCACAGGCCCAAGAGCAGGCATACAGGAACCGCAAACACTACCACTCGGTCAATGCACTGGTGGTCTGTCTTGCAGATATGAGCATCTCACACGTGTGTGCCCGTTTCCCCGGTTCTGCACACGATGCCTACGTGATGAGGAGTAGTCGCATCCCGAGGATGATGTCACAGATGCGGAACCAGCGTGCCTGGCTTGTTGGTGTGTACTGACTTTGTACCATTGTGTGTGTTCTGCAATGTAGTGTTCCACCCTCTTTTCCAACTCAGCTAATGTGCAATTGTCTGTATGTAGGTGACTCCGGATACCCCAACATGCCGTGGTTGCTGACGCCCCTCAGGAACCCTGTGACACCAGCCCAGATGCGCTACAATGAGGCACATGGTCGGACAAGGAGAGTGATTGAGCGGACATTTGGTCTCCTGAAGAGCCGCTTCCGCTGCCTGGACAAGACAGGAGGGGCCCTCCCATATGCCCCAGCAAAGGTGTGCAAGATTGTCATCGTCTGCTGCATGCTACACAACCTGGTAGTGCGGAAGGAGTTGCCTCTCATCCTGGATGACGATGACCAACATCCGCCACCTGTGGAGGATCCTGGCCTGGACCACGATGCCAGTGATGATGATGATGATGGTGATGTACGCACACAGCTCATCACCAACTTCTTCAGCTGAATGTGAGTATCCAGAGATGTCATGTTAATGATGTGAGTTTGCATGATATGTGTTGGTAGTGCTCTGGTGCTGTTTGAGTGTGTCCATGGGCTACATGACTGTATGCGTGTAGCGATGTGTCCTTACAGGTAGTCTGTACTCCCCAACAGTGTTGACATGCTAACTTGGTTCTGGGTGGGTATCTTGTGACATGTATTGGGCATGAGTATTGCAGTTCTGTCCTGTTCTTCAGTGCTTTTGACTGTGTGTCATTTCTGTCCTTCACAGGGTACTTTCAGAGTCGTTTGGTCAACTGTGATCCCCGACACCGTGATTCGACTTCCAGGGTGGTAGCTGTCGTGTCCCTGCAGGTGATGTGTGCCACACCCATGGACTTCCTTCCTTCTACACTTGTTGACTGTGTGCCCGCTGCCAGGTGGGATTACCTTGCATCTGTAGTGGTTCCAACATGTTGCAAATGTGTAATAAACCTGTGCTTCACTTTGTGATGTGCGTTGTCTGTGGTCACACATTTGACTGACATTTGCTTACTGCACCAGTGGGCTAGTTGACAAAGACTGTGAAAAGGTGTTGTGTCTGTGCATTGCACCGTATTTCCTGGCAACATCAGTGTAGGCAATGAGTCAGATGGCCTAGGTGTGTATTTGTTGTGTAGCCCTGGTGGTGTGTCTCCCTCATATGTGTCACGTTGCCATGACTCACATGCCTGTGTTGTACTTGCTGTAGCAGTTAGCATGCACAGTGTAATTTCGCTGGTCATCATCTCCATGACAGAAACCACGTTGGAATCACGACAGAGGCAGGTATGGTGTATTAGTGTGTTTATTGTCATACATGTGTGTGAATAGTGCACAGGATGGTGAGTGCTGTACATTTTGATTGCAATCCAAAGTTCCTAGATGAATTGGAAGTCCTGGTAGCAGAAATGTCCTGTATCAAGTCCACAGTCATCTGAGACATTGGTCCAACTTGTACTCCCCATGTCATGTGGGGGAGTTGTGTTGCAGTCAACAGGGTGAACAGTTTGCGCACAAAGGTGATTATCCAGAACAGGTTTTGGCTTCCTGGGGGTTGCACATGGCCATCGGCCTCTCAGTTGCCCCTCCTCAGACGACCCCTCTTCTTTGGGGGGGGACCCTCAAGTGCAGGCTGCTGCGGTGCAGGGGACTCTCCGCCAGAGTCATCCTCCCTCCCTGTGGCAGTTGCAGTTGTTTCAGCACCAGATGTTGTGGGCACACAGGGAGGTGTTGACTGGTTGCTGCTCATCTGGCGGAGGCATTGTAATATGTCCCTATGCACCGCCGTCATCTCTTGCAGTGTGTCCCACTTGGACTCCACGCGGGACATGTGTGAGTCCAAGCGGGCATGATGGGCAGCCTGCTGCTGTTTAATGTCCCTGAGGAGCCCCACTACCTGGCTGAGCTCTCCGGTGCTGGACTGGTACGCATCGGCTATGCGTGCCAGTTGTGGGTCATCATGCAGTCCAGACCCCTCTGCGATCAGCGACCTATGTCTCCCACCCCTCCCACCACCCCTGGCGACACGTGAAGTACCTGAGGTGGCATGCACAGGTGACCCTGGGCCCCCTTGGGGGTTGTTGGTGGTGTTGGTGTCCATGGCCCCACGTTGGTCCAGGGTCCCGGTGGTGGTGGTGCTCCTTGGTCTGTCCATGTCGGCAGGGGTGGTATGTGTGTTGACAGTCGTTGGAGGGGTGGGTGCAGGGGGTGCAGCTGGTGGTCCTGCTGGTGCTGCATGATGACTTGCTCCGGAGGTGCCAGGTAGGTCTTCTTCATCCGAGGAGGGCAGAGGCTGTTCCACACCAGTGAGCTCCGTATCCTCTTGAGCCTGGGACGGGGACTCCTCAGCATCTGCTGCTGTGTCCCCATCATCACCTGTTTTTGGGAGACACACACAATGTATGTTATGTTTCTGCAGGCATCAATGGTTGACACACCTGACAGTTGTGCCTCTGGTTGCGGGCCTGTACATTGCATTGTCCTAAGTTGTCCCAGTCAGAGGTTGATATTGGTGTAGCACATTGTCCTGCATTATTTGGGCATTTCTATGTGAATGTTGGGGTGTGTACATGGTCTGCATTGGTTGTATTTGGTTGACATCCGGCCCTCCTTCCCACCCAGCCAGATATTCCACCATGGAACGTGCTTCCATTGCAGGGAGTGCAAGTTGTCTTTCAGGATGTCAGTCAGTTGTGTCCTGCTGTTGGTTGGTGCACAGTTGCCAGCAGGGCCTTGTGCTCCCCACAGCAGTACCCAGTGTCAGCCATCTTGTGAGTTCTTTTCCACTTCCTGTGATGTGCGCATGGTTCAGGGTGGTGTTGATGGGACAGTTGTGGGGGTGACCAATATCTGTGACTACCACTCCCATCATGCTATTGCCTCCACCCCACTTCCCAGCATGCCCATACTTACTTGATTTTGGGTGGACTTCACTGTGTGTGAGTGTGAGAGCAATGGCAAGATGGCTGGCAGTGGTGTCCTGCTGTTGGTTGGTGGCCAGTTCCCAGCATGGCCTTGTGCTCCCCACAACAGAGCACCAGTGTCAGACATCTTTGATGGGGCTTTCCACTCTCTGTGGGGTGTGCATGCTTGAGTGTGAGCTTGCTGGGCCATGTGGGTGGGGGATGTTGAGCTGTGACTACCACTCCCATCATGCTATTGCCTCCACCCCCCTTCCCAACATGCCCATGCTTCCTTCCTTTTGACTCTGCTTCCCTGTGGGGTTGTGTGCCTGTGCTGACAAGATGGCTGACAGTGTTATCCTGGGGTTAGTTTTGCTACAAGTCCCATGTGTGTCCCTGTGCTTCACTCAGCATGACCAAGGGTTGTGGTTCTTTGTGGGATATTTGATTGGAGTGTGAGGCAATGCATTCTCCCAGGTGAGTTGTGTGGAGTTTGTGTTAGGGGTGTGTGTGAGTGGAGCTGCTGGTAACTATGGTCAGTGCTGTCAGTCCTCCTTCCCACCCAGCCGGATTTTCCACCATGGAACGTGCTTCCGTTGCAGGGAGTGCAAGTTGTCTTTCAGGATGTCAGTCAGTGGTGTCCTGCTGTTGGTTGGTGCACAGTTGCCAGCAGGACCTTGTGCTCCCCACAGCAGTAGCCAGTGTCAGCCATCTTGTCAGATGTTTTCCACTCCCTGTGATGTGAGCATGGTTCATGGTGGTGTTGATGTGCGCATTGTGAGGGTGGGCAATATCTGTGACTACGACTCCCATGATGCTATTGGCTACACTGACTTGCCCAGCATACACAGAATTCCTTCCTTTCAGTGGGCTTCACTGTGAGGTGGTGTTGTAGTGGTGGCTACATGTCTGGATGTGTTTGTTAGTTATATTTGTGCCACTGCCTAGCTGTAGTTGTAGTTGTGTTTGTACATGTGATGACACAGTTACATATCACTATGAGATGGCATGTGTTGTGTTTATCTGACTGACATACACATTTTGGGATGATTCTGTTCTGGTTGCTGTGTATTTGCTAAGGGTGCATGGTTTGACTCTCCCCTTGACAGTGATGTGTGTGTATTGTCGCACAATATTGTGTACATTTGTTGTGTACTCACCAGGCTCTCGGATGTTTTCTAGTCCATATACGCTCACTGGTGGTAGGATGGCCCGCACCTTCTCCTCCCAGGGCCTGAGGTATACTGGTTTGGCAGGAGGGCCACTGCCGGTGTGTTGGCTCAAGAGGTAGTCCTTCTTCAACAGCTCCCTGACCCTCCTGCGCACGTCATACCACCTGTTCTGGATGTCTACCTTTGTGCGCAAACATGGTGATTGTGCATTCACCCTGTCGACGATCCTCTCCCACATCTTGGTTTTCTGCGACATGGGTGTCTGTTGGACCAGTGTACCAAACAGCTGTGGCTCTACCCTGAGGATCTCATCTACCAGGACTTCCAATTCACTATCTAGGAACTTATGATTCTTCTTTGGGGGCATGGTGATGGGTGGTGATGGTGAGTGATGTGTGTGTTGGTGTGCAGGTGAGGGTGTGTGAGTGTGTGTTTTGCTGGGTGTATGTGAGGGTGCTATTTGTTGAGGTGCTGATGGTGTGTGGCTTGTGTGATGGATGAGCTGTGGGTGTGTGGTTGCTGTCTGTTGAGTGCTGGCAGGTAATTTGAATTTGCAAAGGATCATGGTAGGGATTTGTGTCCTTTATATGGGTGGAGTTGTGGGTGTGTCTTTGTTCCCTGCCCCCCAGTATTTATTGGCTTTGTAATTGCTTGTTTGGCCTTTTTTGTGTATTTTCCCTTTGTACTTTTTGTGCATGTAGGAGACGTTCTTGTGACCGAGTCGGACCCTGCAGTTGTCTCGTACGAGCTTCTCCGAGTCGTTCACGCTGTGTTTGTGCTGTTTTCTATGCAGCGTACGCGTCGGTCGCGGTGTTTTGGGTTGCTTCGGCTCGCAGTTTTGTATGCGTGTCGGTCGTACGGCTTGTCCTCCGTGCGACTCGGTCGTGTTTTCCACGCGTTGCATCGTACTTGGCGGGTAGGAGTTTGCGGGTACGTTTCGTTCGGGATTGTTCCGGGTGCGTGTCGGTCGGTTCGATTCGCGTGTTTTCCGGCCGGATTGCTGTTTTCCGCGCGGCTCGGTCGTTCGGCTTGTGTTCCGTACGGGTCGGTCGGGTTTTGCACGCTTCTCATCGTACTTTGCGGGTCAGGCTGCACCGGTACGTGTCGGTCGGAATGAATTCCGGCTCCGAGTCGGTCGGTACGTTTTCCGGCCCGAATTGGAATCGACCCCTAAGTGTCCAGCACCTTCCCTGACTTTTTCTAGTTTGGAGTGGGAATAGTAAATTATATATGTTTACTGTCCAATGCCTTCCCTGAGTTTTTCAAGTTTGGAGTGGGAATAGTAAAATATATATGTTTAGTGTCCAGTGCCTTTCCTGAGTTAATACAGTTTGGAGTGGGAATAGTAAATTAATATATGTTTAGTGTCCAGCACCTTCCCTGAGTTGATACAGTTTGGAGTGGGAATAGTACATTATATATGTTTAGTGTCCAGCACTTTCCCTGACTTTTTCTAGGTTAATGATAAAAATCTATGTTTAAGTGGTAATAGTATGTTATGTATGTGTATTAAAAAAATATATGTGTGATATATAATTTAAGATAATTATTTTATTGTTAATACAGAAAACAACAATTAATATAGGAATTAAATACAACACAATATTTATATTTTATTAAAGTGTTTATTTTCATTCAAAGAGTCAAGCAAATAAATAATATGCATTTTGTTTTTATTAAACATTTTTTTATATATATATATATTGTCATAAAGAGAAATAATAATACATTTTTTTTGCTTACATTGCATATTTAGTACATATTTCAACATAAACATAACATTTTTAAGTATAGTCAGCATGAAACAATTTTAACTTTTTATAATGTAGAACTTGGTAAATATGTAAATTTTTTTACAAATAGAAGATGTAGCTGTCCACTGGTTTTTATACATTTTCTATAATATAGGGGCCGATTATGATGGCGGACGGACTGGAGTCCGTCCGCCTTCGTGGTAGAGACCGGGACCATCCGCAATACATGCGGCGGTCCCGCACACCCAATTAGGATGCGACCGCCACCATGGCGGTCGCATTTTGCACTTTAACATTGCGGCGGGTGCTGCTAACTGCAGCATCCGCCGCGATGTCCAAAATGCATGTTTTGCATTTCACTGCACTACGTGGCAGGCACCACATGGTGCATGCCACTTGGTGCAGAGAAATGTAGGGGGTACCATGGGTACCCCCACAGTGCACACACACTTCCCCCCAACACAAGGGGGGCCCACAATGGGCCCCCGAAACCAATCCCCACCAGCCTTTCCATGGTGGTTTAACCACCACAGAAAGGCTGGCTGAAGACAGCATCCTAATTTGGCGGACGGTGCCTGCTAGGCACCACCACCATTTTATGGATGCAGACCACTCCACCAGGCAATCGTAACGATTGGCTGTGGCGGTTCCGTGGCGGACAGTCTTTGCGTCCGCCACGATCGCAGTCTGGATCCCCCGCCATCGTAATGTGGCGGGGGAAAAAATCGCGGTCCGATGGCGGAAGGCCCGCCACCGCACGGCTGGCGGTGGCGGTCCTTCCGCCATCGTAATGACCCCCATAGTTTTTTGGTAACAGTTATAGAATATTTATTTACATTGTAAATATGCATTACATATTTACATACAGTGTACATTTTTAATAACATTAATTTTTTTACAATGTTCTCATTGTATGACTTTTTAAAATATTTTTGTAATATTTTTAATAAATAATATTATATTTTGTATAATATTATTTAAGTTGTAAATCAAATAAAATTATTAAGGTAAGAAAACATTTTGAAAAAGAAAGATATTTTTAACATTTACACATTTTTCCCATTTTTAGCAAGCATTATAATTTTTTTAAATCACATTGGTAAGTTAACATATTTTATTTTAATGTATAATAATAAATATTATTTATTTTCTAATATTTAGTATTATACTTTAACATGTTTAAACAATAAAGAATAAACATTTAGGGGCCCATTAGGATGTCGGGCGGAAGCACTACCGCCGTGCTGTCGGAGGCAAAAACCACCAGTTACCGTCCGCCCACCGCGGCCCACACGCCCGCCCAATTAGGATGTGTAAAATCAGCAAAACACCGCCCGTAAGCACGCGACGTCGCCCGCCATCAAAGTGCGCCCGTACACGTAGCGGCGCCAGCCAATGGAGGCACACCGTCCGACGAAATCACGTACCGCCCGGTGTACAAATTACGATGCCGCAAACAAACAGCTCCCCCGGCTAAGAGACACCGCACGAGATAACAAGGCGGAAACTCGACCGCACGAGTACGGACACCAAAAAAGCGGCCCACCCCGACATGAATCCTGCACTCCAGGCCATCCCCATGCTCTACCTGATGCAGCACCTAGGAATCAACGCGACGCAGGTAGGCAGACACACAACAAGGGCACGCAAACACCGCACACAGTGCAAGGGCGGAAAAAATGTACATGGCCTCCCCAGACACCCCTGTGTGGACAGGACACATCCACCACTGCACCCACAAATGTCACACCGGGCAAAATGAAACAACTCGCAACAACAGGGCACACACTACCCGGGACCAGGAACTGACGTCCCCGTCACGGCAACGCAGCGCAGCGGCGATGACGCAGCTACACATGCGCACAACGCAGAGGCCAACTACAGCGCCATGCATGATCCGCACACAAATAACACAGGCACACAACTACACACACCACACACCAGCCCCACCCTGAACGCACATGTCACGTGGCATTCCTGCATCAGTCATGTCCCCAACATGACGCCACACAAGTGTACCGAACAGGGCAGTGACGTCACGCCAAAATAGGACACACCCTTGTGTGCATAACATGGCGAAGCACACAGCGGCTGCTACAGCACGCCGCAGAATATGTACCTCGTCTGCAAAAGGCACGCCAGTACCATACAAAAATACCAATACCATCCTGCACCCAATACCAATACATGCAATACGTAACATGAAAAAACCCGGGTGCCTGACAACAGGTGTTACCAATTACAACACACACACACAAGGCCCAACGAATAGCGGAAACGCAGCGTGCCGCCCACACACGGGAAAGCAGATAGCACTGAATGGCCTTCCATTCCCACTCTGAAACCACATTTCGACAAAACAAGCCGGAGAATACAGCCATTGTCCCAACAACAAGCCAAACAGAGGCATGCCGAGGAAACCGTCCAATGTGCAGATAGCGCACAACATGAAAGAAAGTTCTGACCACAAAAAAAAAATAGGACCACTCCTCCATGTGGTTCACATGCAAGTAATCTGGAAGGAGTCAGACACCACTGACCTTGACCATTCATAGAAGCATGTGGGATGAGGACCTGTGTCCTCCGCACAAGCTACTATAACCCAAACCCTGCCTCCGTACGACTATTCCAGATTTCCCAGCATCGTCAGAGGGTGCACTCTGCTGACTGCACAGCCGGCTGGAGCACGCCATCACATCGCCCTGTAGCAAAATGGCAGTCGCAACACACCTACCCAACTACGCCGGACAGATGCAGCTCTACATGGACAGCCTGCTACAGATAGTGGGCTGTGAAAACCTGGCCACGCTGAACGTAAGTTACCCAGTAACTTACCGCATCGCAATGTTCAGCTGCGTCATCCCCGTCTTCTACTGTCGGAGGTGTCCCTTCCACTGTCCTGTGGATTTATGTCTCTCCAACCCGGCATGTCCAAAGGCGGACCTGGTACAACTGTTCGCCCCCTGGACGCACACGACAGGATCTGTTCAGTCTATGGGGGCATGGCGTATGTGGCTGCAATCGGACACACACTGCAATGGGACATGTGTGCCTCCACACAACGGATTCTGGATCACAGTTTCATCGAATGTCATCCAACATGTCCCATCAGGCTCCTACAAGGGACAACTTACGATGAACACATTGACAGCCACCCTCCGCTCCATTGGATGGCATCCATGTACAACACCAATGCCATGGAAGCCCTGATGGAAGGTATCGCATACCTGACAACCTGTCAATTCATCGGGCCCCGACGCAATACCCCCAATTGAACAATGATGTTCAACACCGTACCTATGCTTGGCTTTCGCACGGACTGGGCAGTCACCTGTACAACAACTATACCATACAACCTGCAACAAACACCACACTATCAACTCCACTGCCATGACATCGGACATTTTCGGGACATTCTCTCTGTTCCTCACCACATCCAATATCTCTGCATGAACAGGGGAGGCAGAGGTATGGGACTTGTGTACAGTAACCACATGGACAATACTGCACGAACAACTATGCTATAATATGTATCCTGCGCACATGAACATATGCACCGGTCAGTGCACACTAATCTGTCAGCTGTATCACGTGAGAACTGTCACCTCACCTTTGTCTGGACTTCCGTGCCAGGACTTTTGCATGGACAACAAATGCATCCCCCAACAACATGACCCCAGTGAATGTGACATGTTCAGTAGCCACCACATTGCAACAACTAGTGACACGCTGCTGCATGCACGTAGGCTCATGCTCTGATGTCACCCCTCACGCACGTGTGTCAGAGTAACTACTGTAGTAAACCTGTACCATGGAACTGAGATGTACTGTACTCATGATGTCAAGCTGTCTCGTAGGCAAAATGATTACTGTCTGTGTCAAAGTCGAGAGCTCCTCAGTAACTAGCAAATGTACATTAGCATAGCAAGGGCAAGGCAGTTGTAACTCTGAAGCCCTCATTCCACAGTCAACAACTAATCACATCTACCCCTAACCCCTTTTGTATGTGTAATCATGCTAAGTAGATCCTCCACATGCATTTCGCTGCCAGTAGTGTCCACTATACTGCATCACAGAGGACGTAAGTCCAAATACATGGCTTGAAGCAAAAATGTGACTCCGCTGAATCATTTCACAAACACAAGTACGAATGAGAGAGGATGAGAGTGTGTGAAGTACACGACAATCGTGAGATGACCATGTAGTCCACTGTCATTGGATGTCAACGCAAATGAGTAGCCGCAACAGTGGCCACAGTGCAATACCACAGCTCCTGGAGCAGGACTTGTCAGACTCTGAAGGTGCCCGAAAGATCATCACATCAACACTGACGGCCTGGTCATTACAAAGCACAGTCCTACACATGTCTACAATTTCCCACACAGTCTGACCACACACTCAGCAACCAAAAGTAGGAGCCACGCAAAAGCATGCCACAGCAATGCCTTTCAAAACACACACACAACATCAGTTTGGGTGGGCAGCACTGCACAATGAGTAAGAACTGCAGAAAATCTGACATGCACAATTGAACTAGGCACAATCTTGACAGTGACACACCCTGCACACACACAACGTCTGAACCATAACAAGTAGGAGTCATCCTGAACTGCAAGGACACACCCACACACTGCATTCCGTGCAACATACAACACACACATCTCATCATATACACAGACCTCAACACGGTGACAAACATCCACCATGGGCCTGGGAAACATATGTGTGTAGTCGACATGGCCACAACACACACACACACCAACGCCACCACAAACTCACACCACCCACCACCACCTCCCAAATGCACACATTGAGAGTAGGCCATGTCCCCAGGCACAATGCACATCACAAGACTAACATACACCTACACCTTTGGACACACAGCAAGTAAGCTCACACATGCCCGCATACTCAGCGCATGCTGCGAGTCCACCTGTGGCTAGACTCACACCCTGTGCATTGCATGCACGCAAACATGACACGGATACATTTACCCAGAAATAACACCAAATACATGCAGTCAATCCGTTGCACAGAAAAGCAGATTCATCACACACACAAGTAGCAGAGTCTGAAATAAGTGAAGTCCCTGCCACGTGTACAACACATTGGAATGTGAGACCAGACATTGCAATTGCTGAGGTCACATACACGGCATGTGCCCCACTTAACCAAGCACACACTGCAACAACTGCAATAATCAACTACACAGATACAACCGACTACAGGAACAAAAGCATCCAGTCACAGATTACATCGACAGGCGGCATAACTCATCAACCCCAGGGACAGTGCCCAGTTCGATGTGCCGAGTAGTGGCACGTAGTGCCACGGATGCAATGTGTGTTAGTGTGCCCTGCCATGGCCAGCCAAAACTGCCATGGCAGTCACAATATCCATCACAGCCACCACTGTGTCAGAAGGAGATGTGTGAGTGTGCCTACCAATCTAACAGGATGCCAGTATGACTCGGTGCTGTGTGTGTGCTACGGGACAGTTGCAGGTCCGGCCCTGAGAGAGTAGCACAACTGTGGAAGACACACATGTGTCATGTGAAGCGGGAGTTACGCTTGGCCCAGGTGGGTGGGTGTGATGGGTAGGTGCGCACATGCAATGTTGAAACACACTGTGTTGGGAGGATTCGGGAGCACTAGATTACCGCTGTCTTGGGCATTTGTAAAGACCACCTGTCTGGGGACGAATGTGAACACGTGTGTGCACAACAGGCG
Organism: Calotriton arnoldi; assembly: GCA_963921515.1. Classification (NCBI taxonomy): domain Eukaryota; kingdom Metazoa; phylum Chordata; class Amphibia; order Caudata; family Salamandridae; genus Calotriton; species Calotriton arnoldi. The sequence continues at coordinate 195,497 of CAWUFW010005471.1, read as the reverse complement.
GCCACACGAAAGATGCTGCATCAGGTGTAGACGTCAGCCCACCCTCTGGGGACATACTGGATACTGCTGTGCGTCCGCCAGGCCCTTGCCAAGGCACGCACATCCCCTGTCGACCAGGTGTACCCCCAACATCGTCCACCTGCACGGGCTATCCAGGGCACGGGATGGCAGTGGAGCATGGTGGGTGAGAGGTCATGGCGCGCTCCTCCTGGGCACATCACGCAGGCAACACATCCTCATTGTGCACCATGGCACAAGTCAAATATAAGTAGTGGGGGACGCACACATCGCGCCCGGGAGTGACGTCACGGAAGGTGGCTCGCACCATCGCACTCATTGCCTATTTCCCCACACACGTTACATGCCATTGCAACAGAGAAGCCAGCGCGTGCACAAGCAGCTCCAAGTTCGCCCCAGAGAGGTCAAAGAGTGAATGTGTGGGTCCATTACCTCCAGTTGAATGCGGCCTGGGCCGCTAGGGCAGCTACAGCCTCTGTGTGTTGCAGGTGGTGTATCCGGACTGCGGAGCCTGTCATGCATTGTCAATGTTGTCCAGGTCTCGAGTCGGGGTACCACGCAGGTGGACGGCGTCCTGCCACTGATTATACCGCGAGACAGACAACTCGTTCAAATGGACCCACACATACACTCTTTGGCCTCTCTGGTGCGAGCTCGGAGCTGCCTGTGCACGCGCTGGCTTCTCAGATGCAAACGCAAATTGGGGTGAGGGAGGGGAGGCCATTAAGTCTGACGGTGCAAGCCACCTTCCAACATGTCACATCCGGTCGTGACGTCAGCGTCCCCCACTACTCCGATTTAGGACTCGTGCACTGCTGCCGTCAGATGTGCCACTCCCCAGGGGGTGGGGAAAGGGTCAGGAATGTCAGTCTGAGATTGGCGCAGTTGAAGGCACACCTTCACTGGGGGTGACAACCATTGGACGGTCTGGTGTAGTCCACCCACGCGTACATGTGGGCCCTCCATCAACCATGTCTCCTGCGGCTAAGTGATGTCATGTGCACTACACAGTATGATGTGCGCAATGCATCTGCAGGTGTGGCCATGACTTGTGTGTGGGAGCAGGTCCACACTGGACAGGGCCACAACATGCTGTGCGCATGGGCAGGGACGGCCAGTGCTCAGCCTCCACATGTCTGTTGGCACATCATCATGTACACATTGGCATGGGAGCATGGGACATGCATATGCACACACATGCCATCTTTCACTATGCACATCTCCCACTTGGCACGTGCTACGTTACGTGTCACTTGTGATGTGTATTTGCAATCACACAGCTGTGTTGTCATGGAGCTGTCAATGTGTACACCTGTCAATGTGTTTTGGAGGTGTGATCCGTACAGTGCTGTACATAGGGTGAAGTAGGGACATCAATGACTGTCTCATATCCCCTCGTGCAACAGGACCCACTTGTTTTTGCCGCTCAGCCTGTGTCCATTGCGTTGTTGGTGTGTGCCATACTCACCCAGCCGCGGAAGCTGTGTCAGGCACAGCAGCTAGTTATATTGCCGTGGTGTTGCCGCTTCCCAAATATGCAGTCTGATATCATCGTCATGCCTTACAAGTTGTTAAGGCCTAAATCCCCATGTGCATGCTCATTGCAATGGTTTGTGTCACTGCTCATTGCTATTGGTAAGGGGACCTGTGTAAGTGTATTGTGGCTGTGCTGTCCCTACTTGTCAGCTGTTCTGTGATTCAATTGCTTGGTCAGTCATTTTTGTTTTGTGTGTGTGGAAATGCCATGTGGCGTGTTGCTTTGACATGTGTCCACTTCCATCATTCCTAGGAGGAGACCAAACATACATCGCCCCTACCAATTGCTGTCAGACATGGAGGACGTGGAGGTAATCCGGAAATTCCGACTGGACCGACCCACCCTGCATCGCCTATGTGCCTTGTTGGAACCCCACCTCCGTCCTCGCAGGGTGTATCCGACTGCATTTACCCCCACGGCTAAGGTGATGCCTGCACTACATTTCTTCGCCACTGGGTCATTCCAACACACAGTGGGCAGTGGAAGTGGGATGTCCCAGCCCATGTTCAGCATGGTGCTACGTGATGTACTGTCAGCTATGATGCTGTACAGGAACAGGTACATACGATTCCCCAGGGCTCGTGAATTGGCGGCAGTGAAGGGTGATTTCTATGCCCTTGGACGGATCCCCCACGTTGTTGGTGCAATAGATTGCACCCATATTGGCCTTGTAGCACCACAGGCCCTGGAGCACATATATAGGAATCGGAAGCACTTCCACTCCCTGAATGTGCAAGTGGTGTGCCTTGCGGACATGGTCATTACACACGTGTGTGCGAAGTTTCCAGGATCGGCCCATGACTCGCACATCATGCGCAACAGCATCCTACCACGTCTGATGACCAATCTGCAACCGGACCGTGCTTGGATTGTTGGTGAGTATGTGTTCTCGTGTAGCGTGGCTGGTGTGCGATGCTGTCTTGGGGACAGTTGGAATTGCAACTAATCTCGGTATTCCTCACACCCAGGGGACTCTGCTTATCCGAATGGGCCTTGGCTGCTCAGCCCATTACGTAATCCTCGGACACCAGCTGATGTCCGCTACAATGAAGTAACAAAAACAATGGTTCTGTTGGGTATTACCTAAATATTTCTTATGAAAACGCCTAGTGTTATCATATTATTCAATAATCATGAACATCAATATCTCGGTTAACCAGACAAAAACAATAACACACAAGACACAAACTGTTGTCTATTTCTTCGTTTTTTTATATAAATTTAATCATTCATATATATACACAAATACGTAACTACGGCTGTCAACACAAGGTGAGGTTTTATAATAAGTGATATAAGTTCTCAGTGCTAGTGCTCCGTGCGCAATATATACAAAGTGTTTAAAATATGTACATGGGAAGGAATAGGCCAGAATTTTATAAGACAACAATGACTCTACTAAATATTGAATTTTATTAGTCAAGTAGAGCCTCGATCAGTCTGGACCGTGTGAGATCGTCGACGTTTCAACCCAAACTCTGCTCCATTAGGTAGTCAGGACGGGTCTTCATCAGGACAAAGAACGGGGGTCAAGGGTGACAGCCCAAATAACACCTGAATAATTCCCGGTTATTCATACATCTTGCAGATCAAGATAGAAATCCAATTTTATTGTAATTAATAACGCAAATCAAATGGAAGGTCCGAGTGATGAATCTCAAAGAATTAGTAAAGGGCAGCAACGGCAAATTCAGTGCTGTCTAGCGGCAACAGGCATATATCCTGTAAAGCCGCGACCATCTGTCTCAATAATTTAGTAAGAGGCAGCAACGGCAAATTCAATGCTGTCTCACGGAAACAGGCATGTGTCCTGTACAGCCGCGACCATCCGTCTGACAGATGGTCGCGGCTGTACAGGACACATGCCTGTTTCCGTGAGACAGCATTGAATTTGCCGTTCCTCTACTAAATTATTGAGACAGATGGTCGCGGCTTTACAGGGTATATGCCTGTTGCCGGTAGACAGCACTGAATTTGCGTTGCTGCCCTTTACTAATTCTTTGAGATCATCACTCGGACCTTCCATTTGATTTGCGTTATTAATTACAATAAAATTGGATTCTCTATCTTGATCTGCAAGATGTATGAATAACCGGGAATATTCAGGTGTTATTTGGGCTGTCACCCTTGACCCCGTTCTTTGTCTGATGAAGACCCGTCCTGACTACCTAATGGAGCAGAGTTTGGGTTGAACGTCGACGACTCACACAGTCCAGACTGATCGAGGCTCTACTTGACTAATAAAATTCAATATTTAGTAGAGTCATTGTTGTCTTATAAAATTCTGGCCTATTCCTTCCCATGTACATATTTTAAACACTTTGTATATATTGCGCACGAGCACTAGCACTGAGCACTTATATCACTTATTATAAAACCTCACCTTGTGTTGACAGCCGTAGTTACATATTTATGTATATATATGAATGATTACATTTATATAAAAACGAAGAAATAGACAACAGTTTGTGTCTTGTGTGTTATTGTTTTTGTCTGGATAACCGAGATATTGATGTTCATGATTATTGAATAATATGATAACACTAGGCGTTTTCATAAGAAATATTTAGGTAATACCCAACAGAACCATTGTTTTTGTTACTTTATCTATACCCAGGTTCTGAGGGACACCGGGTCGCCCCATTATTGTTTAACTTTCGTTTGTCCGCTACAATGAGGCACATGGCAGGGCCAGACGTGTGGTGGAGCGGACTTTTGGCCTCCTGAAGTCCAGATTCAGATGCCTGGACCGCACCGGGGTGCACTGGCGTACACCCCACAGAAGGTGTGCCAGATAGTTGTGGCATGCTGCATGCTGCACAATCTGGCTATTCGCAAGCAGATCCCCTAATAGTGGATGACGGTGATCAGCCCGGGCCCCCGCCTGCAGACCAGGACGGGTCCAGTGAAGAGGACAGTGGAGAGGAGGAAGCTGTGAATGTGCGTCAGCAGCTCATCGCCCGCTACTTCACTTGAAGGTGAGTGACCATGTACGACGGCTGATGTAGCTGTAGTTGTGCAGGTGTATGTGTGCATTGTGACGGAGGCCTTTTGTTCACTGAGTGCTGTGTGGCAATGGTCCATGTCCAGGGTAGTATGCCACTGACAGTGGCTGTGGCATTGTGCCCCGTTGCTCTGTGAGATGTGTGTACATTGCATGTAGTTGGTGACAAGTACTGTGTGATGGGTGTGTGACACACTAATTGAATGGACTCTTGTTCTGATTTTCACCCCTAGGTCCCTACAACATCTCCTGGCCTATCTACATGCCACACAGCAGAGGCATTCCTGCTCATGTTGGCGGTTGCACATCGTTGATTAAACCCAGGGCACATGAAGCAGATTGTGATCAAGGTGTATTTATTTACAGCGGTGAAATGTGATTGTGTGCAAGGTGATGACAGAAGTGGTGCATGCTGTGACAATGAGTTGACGGACATTGCTGCGTGATGGTCAAGGTGTACCCATGAAGTTCTATGTCCACAGTCCAACAGACACATGCCATTCACATGGCAGTGTGGGGTAGGATCGTAGTCAAAGTCAGTGCAGTAGGTGGTCAGGGTGGCTGGCTGACTCACTGGCGTTTGGAGCGTGCGTAGTCCTCTCTGGACACCTGTTTCCTCTTCGGACGGCCCCTTCCACGTTTGGTAGGGGGGGGTTGTGTTGGTGGGCTGCTGGTGGTGGCTGAGGACTGCTCACTCGCTGTGGACGCAGGGGAACTAGATGTTGCACGACCCTGCGCCACAGCACGTGGTGGCGGCAGTGGTGTGGCTGGCCTTGCTTGGGCCCTCCCCCCAACACCTGCTGGGCCATGAGGTCCACAAGTTTGTCCATACGGGTCACGATTTGGCCCATATGGGCGTCCATGGACCTCAACACCCCAAGGACCTCCCGCGTGTCGGCAGCCGACCTGACCCATTGTCCTTGGGCCTCTTCATAGGCCCCAAGGACTCTTGAGATTTGCGGCAGGGCTTGGCTCCCAGGCTCAGATGGTGTTGGCCTGACCCTGCTCCTCCCACCGGTACTGCTGCCACCGACCTGCCCACTCGCCACATTGGTCACCACAGTCCTCTGTCTGGCTCCCAGGGTCGAGCACGACGGGCGTGCCACCCCTTGCGCAGGTGCTGTGGCCAGGGATGGCGTGGTGGTGGTGGTTGTTGCGGCGGTGGTGGTGGCCGCAACGACCGTGGCAGCAGGGGTCTGTGACTGGTCAGCAGCCCTGGGTGATGTGTTGGTGGGTAGGAGGGGCCCTGGGGAGCGGTTGGGCCCTGCCACTCTAGACGGGCCTGCTAGGTGGTCCTCGTCCGAAGAGGTGTCCAGGTCTTCTACATCCGTGAGTCCGGGTCGGGGGCTTGCGGACTGGCTGTGCTGGCTGCTGTCTCCCTCTCCAGCATCCAGCTGTTCGGCACCTGTGGGGAGAATGAGATAGGTTATTGTGTTGCACCTTGCAAAGTTTGTATTGGTTGTCTGACATTCACAGTTCGTGCACTGTCGTGCACAGGTTTCCCAGTGGCGTGTGTGTGGATGTACGATGTGTGTATGCGTAAGCAAGGCAATGGAACTGTGTGTTGTGTTCATGTGGCATGGGGCGGATTAGCGATGACAATCAGTGTGTGTTGCTGTACTCCTACATTTTGTGGCTTGGGTGTATGCGGGCTCCAGACCCATCGACGCTTTTGAGGTGAAATATGGTTTTGGTGTTCAAATGGAACGCTTAGAAACGCAGATGGCAATAGGGGGTACAGCCCCCTCAACGCTTTTGAGGTGAAATATGGTTTTGGGGTACATACTGTGACATATGTGTGCAGAACGGGACATGTGTTTTGGCAACATGACAGTGCAGAGACAAAGGTGTGTGTATGTCTGACATCCCCAGCATATCTGCTCACTGTTATCATTTATGGACATTACACTGCAAGCATTGTAGTGAGTGAGTGATGGTTGTGTGCCACACGACGTATTGCAGATGGGCTATTCCTTGGTGTGCGTGCTACCCTCGGCCATGTGCAGCAATGCAGTGCTCTTGGGGTGTTGACTATATTATGTATGTTGTAAATCAGTGTGATGTGCGCTTCAGTCACTGCAGACACATTATTTGTGATGGGCAGGTATCTTTGCAGAACTACTGTGTGAGGGCCAGCTGTTCCGATGACATACCTTTCATGACACTGGGGCTGACAGATGAGATGGATGGTATGTTGGATGTGCATTGTGTGGCTGTGTGTTTCATGGGTCCAGTGGTGTTTATGTGCATTACTGGGGTTCCACACTGTTAGTTCTAGACAGGTTAGACTTACATGGGCGATGTTGTACGTTTTGTGGGGAACAGGCAGTAACGACTACATGGACAGGACTTCAATGGTGTTGCTGATGTGTGTGATGAGTGGCACAGTGCCCGCCGTGTGGGTCAGTACTCCAGTGGGACTTGTGCATGCAGACGTGGCTCCATGGGTGTTGCTGTATTTGTGATGGCTCATGTGGGCTATGACTCTGTAATACATGTCCGTGTGCACATTGGTCACATGATTATGACAGGTTGCAGTGCTGCGTGTTCCTCTGCTACGTGACATGTCCCAAAATGTTAGTCGTAATACTGTCCTCATGCCTACAGACACCCCGCCCTGTACAGTACTCTACCTACTTGTTGGTTTGGAGGGCGCAATGCAATGGATGCCATATGGTACTGGGAGGAGGGGTGCTCCACCTTGCTGCGCTGTAGGACTAGGGGCCTGGTGGGTGTTGTACTTCAGCTGTCCCCCTCCGACCCACTGACTTTGTTTTCCGGCTACTTACCTGTTACTTGTCGGTTAGTGCAGTCTATGGCTGACACATGGGTGTGGGGTGTGCTCCACCTTGCTGCGCTGTAGGACTAGGGGCCTGGTGGGTGTTGTACTTCAGCTGTCCCCCTCCCACCCACTGACTTTGTGTTCAGGCTACTTACCTGTTACTTGTCGGTTGGTGCAGCTATGGCTGACACATGGGTGTGGGGTGTGCTCCACCTTGCTGCACTGTAGGACTAGGGGCCTGGTGGGTGTTGTACTTCAGCTCTCCCCCTCCCACCCACTGACTTTGTGTTCAGGCTACTTACCTGTTACTTGTCGGTTGGTGCAGCTATGGCTGACACATGAGTGTGGGTGTGGGGAGTGCTCCTTCTGGCGCATCTGGAGTACAAGGGGACCTGGTGGGAGTTGCGGTGCTGGCTGACTGTACACATGCCCCCATGGTTTTGTTAGTTAGTCTGTTGCATGTGTGAGTGATGTCTTGTGTATTGTGTACTTGACATGGGGGTGTTTGTCCCTCGGAGCTATGGCATAGTGGTAGTGCATGTGAGTACATAGCGATGTGCTGGTATACATTTGTTTGTACTTACCAGCCTCCACTCCCCCTGGTATTCCGGTGAGACTCTCCGGATGTAGGATGCCTCGCACCTTCTCCTCCCACGCCTTGAAGGTCTTAAATAGCGCGGGATTTCCTCCGCCAGTCCTGTCAGCCAGCTGCCGATTCTTGGCCTCCTTATTTTTGACCACTCTTTTCATGTCGTGCCACCTCTTGGTGATTTCGGCTCTGTTGCGTGGCACGTTCCCGACTGCATTGACCTGGTCTACGATCCTGCTCCACAACCGGTTTCTGGTGGATAGTGGTGTCTGTTGGACCTGGTTCCCATAGATTTGTGGGTGCACCTTGATGATCTCGTTGACCATGACCGTCAGCTCAGTGGAAGTGAACTTGGGCATTCTCTGTGCTGCCATGGTATGTGGTTTTGTGTTTGTGGTGCTGGTGCGGTGTGTGTGTGTGGTGTGTGATGTGCAGGGGGTTTGTGGGGCCGGTGTTTGGTGGTGGTGGTGGTGGTGGTGGTGGGTGCGTGTCTGTGTTGTGCTCCTGTCCTTTCTGTCTCGCTGTGTTCTGTGCTCTCATCCTCAGTTTGTAGTGTTGCAAGGGATTGTGGTCTGTGAAGGGGCTGCATTTGTACTTACCTATGTGGGTGTGTCATGATGTGCTGTTGTTTTCAGGTGTGTTGTGGCTGGTGTTCTGGGATTTGTAGTTTATTTGTTTGTCCAGGGGGATGTGTTTTCGGGATGTGTACTGTGTTTGGGTATTTGTGCGTGGCTTGCTGTGTGGACTTGTTGGCCATGTTGTGTGTGTTTCTTTGGTCCGCGGATGGTTTCTGTGCAGGGACGTGGCCGCCAGGGCTTCCGCCGTGTCCATTTTCATCACTGTTGTTTACGATGGCGGGCGGTGTATTTGTGGATTTGCCACGCTCATGTCGGGAAGATCCTAATTTCACGGCCGGTGTCTCGGTAGTCAGGGCGGGCGGTTTTGGGTTGTCGTGCGGGTTTGCGTCCGTGGCGGACGGATGGACTTCGACTCGGACATGGACGGGCGGTGTTTTGTGTGTTTTTTCCGCCGCGGGCGGTGTTCGCTTCGCGACATCGTGATTGCTCGGTCGGTATTTAGAAGGTGTAGGCGGGCGGTTTTTTAACGCTATGGTAGATGGCGGATTTTATTCCGCCCGGTATCGTAATGGACACCTTAGTACATTAGTAATATTAATTATTATTTTTTAAACTTTTTTTGTTTTGCATTTCTTTTTTTTTTCTTCTTTTTTTTTTTTTTTTTTTATTAGCCACAAGGTACAAAATATATACATTCTAAACACAAATCCAAAGTAATTTTAAACATACTTATAAAACGAAGAAAGAAAAGATTCCTTACTAATGGCAGCTATCAGTTATTTGTGGGAGGTAACATCAAATTAATTAAGCAGATAAAAATTTTTTTTTTTTACAGTTAACTAAATCCGTCCTAGTCGGATCTGCTATTGAGCCATTGAATCAAGGGTGCCCAGATCTTATATCCTTTCTCCTTAGCTCGCCTTCCCTTGTTCTTATACAAGACCATTTCCTGATTATATATACTCAAGATCCGATAAAACCATGCTGTGTATCCAGGGGGTTCGGAATCTTTCCAGGCTGTGGCTATCAACAATCTAGCTACAGCCACTGTAATAAATACAAAATCTTGTTGAGACGAGGATAACCCACCTCGGTTATCATACCCAAATAGCATTAGTACTGGATTTAAAGTAATCTGCTTGTTCATTACTTGCAACCAAAACTTTTCCATACCCAGTTTTAAGGAAGTCAACTTGTTACATGTACAGAACATATGTATAATATCAGCTGAATTGACTTGACATCTTGGACAGTTATCATTTTCACGTTTCCCCCACTTAAACAGCTTTACAGGGGTATAGTACAAATTGAACAAGGTCTTGTAATGTTGAGCTTTGAGATTTGCTGAAAGGAATATCTTTTTACCTAATTCTAATGCCATATCTAGATCCACCTCATCATCTCCCAGTTTCTCTGCCCACTTTGTCTCGACCTTTTCCATGTCATCAGGGACTGTATCCATCAAATAATTGTAATAACACCCAATTTTCGCACCCCCACGGTAGTTCATGTCCAACACGGGTATTGGGCCAAGTTTAAAACATCCTACGGGCAGGGTTTTCAGACAATTTCGGATTTGAACATATTTGAATTGAGATCTAATATCTATCCCCGTTTGCTGAACTAGTTCGAGGAAAGGTATGGGTTCCAATTTATCATTGTATAGATTAGCAATCGTATTAATGCCAGTGCGTTCCCACCCTCTAGCCATGGTATCAATTATTGCTAATGGAAAGGCTGTAGAGCCCCATAAAGGAGTATACCCATTATATTTTGGTATTTTCAGTGTTCTCATAACTTTAATCCATACCTTCCAGGTCGCTTTTAGGCATTTGAAACGGGTCTTTTTATAATAGCTGGGTTCGAGTTGTTTCAAGAACAAACCTGTAGCTTCTTTGCCTATAGCTAGTTGATAGATAGAGGGAAGGTCATCTTCATTCCTGGGTCTACCTATTGTTAATAAGGCCCCCATCTGCTGTAGAGTTACAGCCCAGTAGTATAATAACAAATTTGGAGCAGCCCAGCCCCCTCGGTCTTGTGGAAGCGTCAATAATCTTAAGGCACGCCTAGTTTTCTGATAATGCCATACAAAATTCGAAAACATAGAGTCCATTTTCTGAACTGCAGTGACCGACAGTTTCAAAGGAATAGAGCGGAGCAAATATAAAATTCTTGGGAACACTTTCATTTTCAATACATTAATTCTGCCAACTATTGTTAACTGCAATTTATCCATTCGCCTTAACTCACTACCTACATCATCCAACACTGGGTCTAAATTATTTGACCATATTGCATCCAGATCTGAGCCTATCCTAATCCCTAGATAAGTTGCGGTTTCTATCCGTCGTTGATCTTGTATATTATACTGTTTGGTACATATTATCTGTGTTTTGCCTTTATTAAGCAAATATCCTGACCTGCGCCCAAATATCTCCGCCATCCTCTCAATTTCCTTAATTGCTATCTCAGGTTCCGATGTAGTGATGGCTATATCGTCCGCATAGGCCAATACCTTAGTTTCATATCCATTTGTTATTATTGGTTTAATCCTGGGGTTTGAGAGCAATTGTCTAATTAAAGGATCTAAATATATAGCAAAGAGGATTGGGGAGCATGGGCAGCCCTGTCTGGTTCCCCTAGCTACCTCTATTGCTCTAGATGTATTTCCCATCAGCTGTAATTTTGCGATAGGGCTATAATACATTGCTCTTATGGCCATTATTAATCGAGGTCCGAACCCCCGTTCTCCAAGCAAATCCCATAGATATTGCCATGCAACTCGATCGAAAGCCTTCTCGGCATCTAAGAGGATCACAGCCATTTCGTCCCCTTTTGCCTCTGCTATATCCAATAGCGCAATTACCCATCTAATGTGATCGGTAGTACCTCGGCCTGGTATAAAGCCATGCTGCCATGGTGAGACTAATTTGGCTATGACCCTCTGTAACCGGTTAGCTAAAACCTTAGAATAGATTTTGGCATCAGAGTTTATCAAGGCAATAGGATGATATGAACCGGGTAGCTCTGGTGGTTTCTCTTTCTTAGGAAATATAACTATATCAGTTTCCTGCCACGATTTCGGTGGGATTCCTCGATATTGCACATCCAAAAAAGATCATGCAATAATGGAGCCAAATCTTGTTGAAGCAGTTTATAGAGCTCAATTGGGATTTTATCTGGTCCAGAAGCTTTCCCAGAAGACAGGGAGTTTATAGCTGTTATTACTTCTTTCAGTGTAACTTCCACTTCCAGTTCTTCCTGCTTGGCTTCATCGATTTTATTCTCCATAATATCGCTAACCCCGGTAGGTAGTTGTACCAGATCAGTAGAATCTTTTTGATATAATTTTTGATAAAATTGTTCAAAATCCCCCATAATCTTTGCAGGGTTGGTCTCACATTGCCCTTGATTATTTTGTACTTTAGTTATGTTATTTCTAGCTGCCTTTTGCCTAGTTCGAAGAGCCAATATTCTACCTGAAGCTTCCCCATACTCGTACATATCTTTCTGATGTGCTTGATGTGCTTGATATGCGTGGGCAACTTGAAATTGGAAAAAGCCATTTATTTCTGATTTCAAGACTGTTATTTTAATTCGCACCTCTTCGATAGCCTCTTGTCCTGTCGTTTGTCCCCCTCGATCTATCAATTGAGTATGCTCCCTTTCCAGTTGTAGTAGAGACATTATTAAAGAATTGACCTTATCCCGACGCTCTTTCCGCTGTCGGCCAATATAACTTATCACTTCACCCCTTACTCCAGCTTTAAAGGCATCCCACACTATAATTCGTGAGGCACTATATCGGTTCATATTAAAAAATTCTTTAGCCCATTTCCTAATATAGCTCTGAAATACCTCATCAATTAATAGTTTTCTGTCAAAAGTCCAACAAAATTGTTTCCCCCTCTTTATCTCCTGTCGGTTTATTTCCAGCAGAAGCGGGTTATGATCAGAGAAAATTTGGGGTAGTTTGGTTATTGTCATTTCACCTAACATCGTAATAGAAGCCATAAAATAATCTAACCGAACAAATTTCTGATGTGGAAATGAAAAATAGGTATATCCAGGATCTGTAATATTTTTTTGCGCCCATACATCCAGCAACCCATGGCTATCCATGAGGTTTTTTAAAGCCCGATACACCTGTGGTTTCCTACCCTTGTAATGTATCCCAGTACCATGCGAGATCCCAAGATGAATATTAAAATCCCCACATATTATTAATGGAGTTGGCCACGAGGCAAGCTCAATCTCAAGATCACCCCAGATTCTAGAATCATCTTGATTTGAGCCATAAACGGTTACAATCGTAAGGCCCGTACTTAGTGCAGCAATGGCCCATCTTCCCCATTTATCTGCCAACGTTCGCTTCACGCTGCCCACATTTTGCCTAATGAATATAGCTACTCCCCGTATCGTCGTTGTTTGTGTGGAGCATATTATCATTTCATAGCCTCTAATCTGTAATTGTTCCTTATTACTCCATGGAATATGAGTCTCCTGTAAACAAATAATCTCTGCATTCCAAAAACGTAAAACCTCATACACCCGAGCCCTCTTTTTCCTATCGTTAAGTCCTCCCACATTTACTGAACATATCTGCATTTTATCCATAACTACTCATAAACAGCTGCCATCCATTTTGATTACCTCTCATGTTTATTCTTATTACCATTGTTTCCATGTACCTTATCTGGCTTTTTCCCCCGTTTAATCCTCCCGTAGCTACCCCTAGAGCTACACCCTCCTCTTTCCCATAATCCACCCCCCCACCCCCCTCCCCCCTTCCCCCTCATCCTCCCCCTAGAAGCTTCCAGACCTTGGGTCTGGTGTGAGATGAAGCAGTGCCGTTCCGTGATCCCCGAGAACCCCCTTGTATCCATTGTATCCATTCTATAAACAATATCCAGCACCCACCCAGACATTAGTGAGCAAAAAAGAAAAACAGAAAAGAAAAAAAGAGAGAAAGGAGAACAGACCACCCCATAACCAAATCTTCATACTGTTTCATTAGCTTATGTTTCCCTGGGTTTTCCCATTTAGCTCTTCCAAAAACTCCTTAGCTTTAATTTCAGATGTAAAAAAACGAGATCTATCTCCAACAATGACTTTCAACTTGGCCGGGTTTAGCAGGTAGGCCTGTGCCCCTTTTGTCTGAAACAGATTAATCATCTGTCGTAACCGCCAGCGTCTCTCTACCGTTATATGGCAGAAGTCCGGCCTTGTAAAGAACTCTATGCCATCTAGTTGACACTTTTTATCTGGTCTAGCTTTCTCAAATATAAGCTGGCGGAGAAGATAGTTTCCAAAGTAGACTAGTACCGCTCTAGGTTTGGTGTCTACTCCACTAGATTGTTTTACTACCATAGGGACTCGATGAGCTCGCTGAACTTCATGAGCCCAATTCCAGCCCACCAACTCAGGAAAGGCTTTAGGTAGTAGATCGACCATATAGAGGCGGATATCCGTGGCTCCTTTATCCTCTGGTATACCCAAAAATCGCAAATTGTTCCTCCGTTGGCGATTTTCCTGATCTTCCAGCTTCCACTGGACATCAGTTAATCTTGCCTCATGGGATTCAGTCTGGAGGCGTGTTGTCGCAATATCCGTCTCAAGGTTTTCAGTCCTTGTCTCTAGCATGGTTAGTCGGTCTGAGATCTCACCGCAGACTTTTACAATCTTCCGTACAGACCCCTGCATCTTGCGAATGGCTGCCTGGGAGCGTCTGCTATCTTGCCTAGTCTCTTCCCGGTGAGCTAGAACAGATTGTAATATAGTATCCAAGGTTGTATTAGAGGTGTTCCCTATAGCTGCTGCTTGCTCCCCGAAGCCACCAATAAGTAAGCTGGATGGTGAATAATCCCAGTTTAATTCAGACATTTTGTCCCGTTCGTCAGGGCCATAATCAGGGAGACCACCAGCCCTCTTAATTTTCCTCATAGTTGCTGCAGAGTCCCTCCCATTGGTATCCGGCAGGCTCTCACTTTCCTCATCACTTGAGTTTATCAGTGCCGGGGAGTCCATGTCAGATTCTATTGCTGATTCTGTATCATCTGATAATGAATAAAAGTGATCTGTTGCCTCTGTTTCCATATCTCTCATATGCTGTTTTTCCTTTTTATTTCCTTTGTTTTTAAATCCTTGCTTATAGGGTTTTAAACTGCGTGTCTGAACCTTGCCCTTACTTTTACAATCCAATATTGGATTCTCTTTAATTTGCCCAGGGTCCACTGAGAGATTCATGCCTTGTGGACCATTCACTCGGGTTTCCATTTCCATTCCTCCCTCTTTCACCATTATAATTTCTCTAGATGTAGTGTCAGCACCCTCAGCACCCTCAATCAAGGCTATGTCCCTTCCAGCCTCAGATATCTCCTTAGCGGTAGTTACTATAGAGTCCTGAGTCTCTTCCCCCTCCATACGTTCGCTCCAATTTTGGGGGGGGCTGCCAGCCACCATTGGTAGTTCCATTTCTCCCACTGTTGAATTTCCCCTCGCTTGCGCATTTACCTGTACGGCCTGCACAGTCTGCGGGGTTACCGTCTCTCTCCTTTCCTTGTCCGGCAACACTGCTCTCGGCGTCCCCGGTCCCCCATCAGCAACTTCAGTGGATCCTTCGGGTTTCTTAGAGCCGCCGAGTAGTTCCAATACTGTCGGGCCGGTCTTACGTTGCTGGGGCATCTCTCCTCTCCCTTTCCTTTCCGGGAGCTCCTTCCGGGTCACAGCCGGTCCTCGACGTCCGGGTTGCCGCGCTCCTCCTCCCGTTGTGGCACACACTTCTGATGCAAGGTAATCAGCAGGTCGATCGACAGGGCACGAGGGATTCGGCGTTGTTTTGCCGCGAGCCACCGGACCTCCCTTTGGCCTCATGTTGTGCAGATTATCTCGGTGTCTCAGCCCCGAGTACCAGTCACGAAGATCCGAGTCGGAGCTTAGCGTCCTCTGTATCCGAAGGAACGTAAGTCTTAGCTCCCGCTGCTTCGAGCGTGAGCTTAAGGGATCACAGTAGCAAATCCTTTCTTGTAGTAGTTTGGTCAGTATACTTAGGATACCTAAAATCTCTTCTATCATTCTTGCTTTAGCATTGATGGGTGCATTTCCTAAAGGGGGGGGCTCTCAGCAGATCAGGGCTTTAGCACTGCGATCGGAGGCTCAGCCTCAGCCTTCTCTCATCTCCCTTGTATTGCATTTCTAATGTAAATTGACTAATGTAAAAAAGTATTTTTATTATTTCATTTAGGTAGCCATTTTCTAAACTAAGTTGTATTTTGTAGGCTATCTGTGTTGTTTTAGGTCATATCTGAGGGGAGACGCTCGCGGTTGGAAGCTGCGTCGCATCGGTTAAGGTAAGTTTAATTTAATTACTTTTAGGCTTAATTTAGGTGTAGGGTGAAGGTAGTTCGGTAGTGTATGTATACTTTGTATTTTGTGTTTTTGGTGCGATTTAGTTAGTAGTTTTGCGTTTGCAAAATGCGGTTAGTTTGTTGATAGGTAGGTGTTAGGGTATGTATTATATGTATAAATATGTTTAGAGTATGGTGTTATTAGTGTGTTTATGTGTGTTTTTAATGATTTTATTGTGTATTTGTGCGGGAGGGATTGTGTTGTTTTTTTTACAGGTTTTTGTCTAATATGGTGGCGGTGCCTAGCAGGCACCGCCAGCCATATTGGGATGTGGGTGGTTGCAAGGCCTTTCCATGGCGGCGATGCCGCCATGGAAAGGCTGGTGGGGATTGGTTTTGGGGGCCCGTTGCGGACCCCCGGGGGGGGGGTGCACTTGGGGGGTACCCCCCTGCAGTTCCCTGCACCAAGTGGCAGGCCCCGCGTGGTGCCTGCCACGTGGTGCACGGAAATGCTGTGCATGCCCTTTCACCATTGCGGACGGTGCTGCAGCCAGCAGCACCGTCCGCAATGGTAAAAAGACCGCCACACGTCTGGCGGTCGGTCCCATCGCCGTTATGATGGCGGACGGACTAATGTCCGCCCGCCATCATAATGAGCCCCTATGTATTAGTTTATAGTAAACTAATAATTATTTTACAGTTCCTTTATTTTTCGGGTTTCCTGGAGCGTTTCTTTTTTTAATTACATTTTTCGGGTTTTTAATGGATTGGAGTCTATGGATATGTTGTCGCCGGATTATATTTTTTACAGTTGTATTTTTCAATTTTTTGGGGGACTTTTAAGTAAGTTTTGGGATTTTTACACGTTTGGATTTATTTATGGCAGTTTGGATTCAATTCTTCAGCAACAAAAAAAGTAAGTCATTTTAAATTATTTTTAATGGGACGGAAATGTAATTTTTGTCATTTTTATTGACGTTTGTAAATATATAAAATATATTTATTATGTCAAATAATTTTTTAAAGTACGTTAAAATTCATTGACATAATATTTATATTTTACATGTTTCCAAAGAAATGTTTATTTAAGAATTTAGTGCACAAATACGATTTTCCTATGTTTTTGTAGTACTGTTCTAAAGTAGGGATTTAGCTATTGTTTCTAGATATTCTAGCCCTTTAGTGTTCAAGTCTTAGTTGTTGGTAGCTTTGTTCTTTTTGGAATGATTGTAGTAATTTATGTAGGGTTGGTGGGGTTCTCCCTGTTGTGGCTTGGAAAGCATTATGCCATCCTCCCACAGTGTTATTGGTTTTTGCTTCTTTATTTAGGGTACTGTTATATACATTCCACCATGGAATGTGGTATTTGGGCTGTCTCCTGTGTCCAGATCTGTATAGCCTTCCCACCCAGCTGTACTCAAAATAGTCGAGTAGGGGACTTAGTTTATGTTCATTTGTTTGATAGTAGGGGCTTTCTATTAAGAGATTGTAGTGTTCTGCTACATCAGTTTTTGGAACGTATGCTAGTGCAATTAGTTTTTTAATTTCATATGCAAAATTGCTATTAGTTGCATATTCTACACTGAGCGTAGATTTTTGAAGGTGTCTCCAAATGCATTGATTAAAGTGGTAATAGCAACCTTGTATTGCTGTGTGAGGGTAGTTTTTAGGATGGCTTGTATCATTGACTGTTCAAAACTATGATAATTTTTTGAGGATGGTAATTATTCGTTTCTTGCTTTACTTTTGTTAAGAGTTCTACATAGGTAGTGGTTTTTTTATTTGGTAGCACGGCATATATAAAGGGGATGTTAGTGTTGTGATACAGTCCATGGATTGTATATAATTGGTAAAATGGTTTGGGACATATTTTAAATGTTCTGTCCATCATCCATGTCTCACAATTCTGAAGTTTAAGTAAGTTTGTGGGAGTTGAATATATAATAATTCTTTTGTCGTTAGATTTATTGTCATAAAGTCGAAATTTCTCTTCATTATGACTTACAGTGAGTTGAGGTGGTATTTGTATTTCACTGAAAGATTTGGGGGTAGGTGGGGTGGTAGCAGTTGCTTTTTTTGTTCTAGCTATTAGCCTTTTCAACGTTGAGACAGAGGGTAATTGGCCAGTTACATGTTCTGGAACTCTGGGGAGTACATATTTTAATATTTCAGTAGTAGGTTTTTGAGAGCTAGTGCTAGCTTCTTTCAGAGTGTCTAAAGCGTCTCTCACTTCTATTTCAGCTATGTTAGGGGGATGGTTATGTTCCTTAACATGTAACACAGTAGTTTCTTTTGTTGTAGCCCTCCCATAACATGCATTTGAATAATATTTGCTGCATTTTCAATTAATTTTGTCACCTGTCTGTTTCTCCTGGGTGTAGACATATCCCATATAACATAATAAAAAATTTCCTTTCTGGGAAGTTATTAATTTGGCACCTGCAGTCATTCTGATGTTTAAAATGCTATGAGAAATGTATATAAAAAAGATTAAATGTATTGTAATTGTTTAATTTTAATACAGGTTTTTATCTACAACATTATACTTACATGTTTGAATATGTTGAACTTTTTTTTGACGCTGAGGTGTTTCTGTTGGTGCTTGCCTGTAGTGTTTCTTTTGATTTCCTGCAGAAGAAAAATGTAAATTTTATAAACGTGTTTAACAGCATTTATTTCATTTTGGGGTTTGTGTGGTTCGGGGCGATTTGGGTTGGGAATTTTACCTGTTTTAATAGTTTAATTGAGATTTATACTTACTTTTTTGGCAAGGTGGTTTTAATGATGTTTGAAGGTAGTTGAGTAAGTGTTGAAGTTTCTGTAGAGGAGATATAATTAAAAATAAATATACATTAATTATTTA
Source organism: Calotriton arnoldi (assembly GCA_963921515.1). Classification (NCBI taxonomy): domain Eukaryota; kingdom Metazoa; phylum Chordata; class Amphibia; order Caudata; family Salamandridae; genus Calotriton; species Calotriton arnoldi. The sequence continues at coordinate 176,780 of CAWUFW010005471.1, read as the reverse complement.
GTTATTATAAAAAGGGCTTTACGATTATTTTATGCAGTTGTAACATTAAATAGATATTTTACTTACTTTTTGAAGTTGTATTCTGAGCTTTCAATGATGAAGTCCAGTGTTGCAGAAGCAATCCGGCAGAGATTCCCCTTATTCTTGGTTTTGTTGTTGCAGCATAAAATAATGTTAACTTTTCTTTCGTTTATATAGTGTTTGTTTAATTGTGCTTTCAATCTTAATGGGTTATTTTAGTTGTAGGTATTTTTCATTGGTTGTTACTAATGTTTTCAATTAATTTGGCAGTTTTTTCCTTATATGGGAAACGCTAATTTTTTATTCTTACTTTATTTAAAAGGGTAATAGTATATTATTTGTATTTTATTTTGCATTGCATGTATATTAAAAAATATTTTTTATATATATATAGTGTTTGTAAGTATAATACATTTGGTGAGTTTAAATATGTTAAAGTTATTTTATTGAATTATAATGTATTTAATGTTAAATTTATTTATTTAATATGTTGTGTGTGTTTGTGATATTGTTTATATTATTTTTGTTATATATTGTGTTATTAAAAATATTTTTAAGGTGTCGATATTTTTTTCTTGGCGATAATAGTGTGATCTATATTTTTGTTATCGATATTTGTGTCATTTTGTATGTTTATTTAATGTTTTCGATATTAGATATGGCGATATTTTTTTGATCGATATTAGTGATATCGATGTTAATGTTTGTCGATAATTTTGTGTCGATATTCGTGTATTTTTTTAAATCAGTATAGAGTATCAATATTTATGTTATTGATATTTGTGTGTCGATAATTTTGTAGGTCGATATTTTGAGTGTCGATGTTATGTCAGTGATCCGGGCCTGGGACCTGGGAACTGAACTATCTCAGGGAGATCCAATAGAATAACCAATTGCCAGGCCTGTGTAGGTAAGGTGTAAGTGCAACTTATGAAAGCAAACACTGCACTCACAGCATCTGCAACACATTTAGAGGAAGTAGCTGAAAGGTACACTCTGCAAAATGGACACATGTCCGTGCAGAACTACAAAAAGGTACCACAAATTGACACCCTCCATGTGTGGAGAAACAAATATCTTACTTCTACACACCAAACACATACCCAATCTACATCATCATTCAGAAGTGCATCCTGACCAACAAAGATCAGTCTCAGGAGGTCAATAGCCTCCTCACTCAGGGCAGCTGGGGTCTCAGAGGCAGGCGATGAGGTGCCTGGGGCAAAGGAAATGCTGTGCTCCTTACGGGAGAGCAGCCGGACAAATTGGCGGGGAGCAGCAGGGAGGGTGAAGATGGAACATGGAGTGGCGGACACAGATGGTGTGGACACTGGTCCTGTGAGGTCCACCCCCACCAGGGAGCTGCCACTAGAGGTCGACTCTGATGATGAGAATGTTGAATCTGCCTCCTCCAGGGCACACTCTTCACCCTCTGGGCCACTGCCTCTGTTGGTGACATTCTCCTGACTGGAGGCACTGTGATCTGCTGCATCCCCAACGTCATCGGCACGGTCTGCTATGCTTGCCTCGATTGATGCTGAAAAGACAGTTGAAATAGGTGTCAGACATCTGCGTAAACTCAATGCACAAACAGATCATAAAAATAACATCTTCAAATGGGCACAGATCACTCCACCGACAAGGTCTCCTATAACTTATAACTTATAACTTACATGGAGACAAGGTGGCCCTAAGTTTACTGTCTGCAGCTGCACAAATGTCCATGGTACCATACCCCACCTACGGCTAGGGACATCCCCACTCCACATTGGTCCTGGTGGGAACACCATCCTCAGATTGCATGTCTACAACTCAATTGAACAGTGAAAGGATTAAGAGGTTCAGGTAAGCTCCAATCCATGAATATGAGGTGTCACATGTGGCCAAAAGGAAAAGTGCACGAAACAACCCAAAATGTTTATCACACACAAATACCAGTGTATCACAATGTGTGAACACCCACATATGCCCACATCAAGTCTTCATGTCACTCCCTGATGCATATCATCAGTTAGTGAATGCACATTCAAGAGTGGACATGTGTAGTCAACCTTACTCCACACTCCCACATCAATGCTATTGAGGAACAGTTTGTGAGTTATAACTGTAGGTGGACATACAATGAAATACATATCCTCAACATTTGGACATGACTAATAAGAGAGATCAATGTCTCTATGTATGTCTGACAAATACTCCCATCTCTACACACTCCTGTCTGTGTATACATCTCCTGCCTACCCAACATGAATAAACATTGTTCTTTACATATTGGCCAACACATACAAATGTGGAGGACTATCATCCTTAACATATGTAGACACTTACATCATGGATCATACTCTTGTGCAGATGATAGCAGAAGAAAAAAAACTAAACATGTCATCATGTAGTCATTGATACAGATGGCACCAGTGTAGTTTGCCATCTCACAATGCTGTACTTACCAGGGCCAATTATGGCTCACAGCCTGCATCCTATGTGCACAGAATACCATGCCATATGCAAGAGATCCCCAAGACAAGATACACAGTATTGGGGGGCCATCACTCCTGACACATAGATGGCACATGGTCTGTGTGGCTCAGCTGTCACACACAACATCAAACATGTGTAGGTGAAATGTCACATCACTCAGCCATGTGTCTGTACATCTCTTAAGATTGACATGTGACTTGAATCACCTTTGGATCTGGACCACAAGATATAAGTCTTGCCAAAACATCATGCACCTACGTCAAAACCTACACATGCAACAACACCAGTAATCCTCAGGATATGAGTCAACTACAACACTGATGGGGAAACTGCTTGTAACAGTAGGAAAATGTGATTGCACAAAGTTGGACTCTGCACAACATTCACCCCTCCTGGCTGCTGTTGGGCCCTCAACTGCCCATCAAGCTCTGGGTAGGCCACCGTCAGGATGCGGGACATTAGGGGAGTCAGGGTCCGACGCACGCTGCTACCATGTTGGGAGGACTTCCCCAGCTGGACCTCTGTGATCTTCAGGGTCAAGCGTCTCAGGTCCTCCCACCTGTTCCTGCAGTGGATGCTGTGCCAGCGATAGACCCCCAGGGACCACATTCTCCGGGCGATGGCTTTCCCGTGTCTCTGCTTTTGATGGGCATTGACCTGTATAGACACAAGAGATGAAGCAAGATATTATAACTGCAAGTAAATGGATTAATGTTGGCCTCACATACATTTTGGAGACATCTAGCACAAGCAAATAATGAATCTTAATACACTGCATTTGTACTCCTCACATGCTTGGCACCACTTATAGGGGTATACACACTTTGGTAGTCTTCGGTGGTCTATCCTCAATTCTTTTTGTGTACAACACTGACAAACACAGGCCACCAACACCATGTATGCCAGGGCCATCCTACATGTAATGTGCTGTGAGCTACTGTGGCACACACCACACATTTCAGACTTTCTTAAGGGCAAACTACTTGTGCATGTTTGTACACATCCTGTAACTGCCTGGGCTATTAACAAAATGCATACGGTACCTAAAGTCTGACACCAGAGTACCTAGTGACACAAAACACAAACGTCACAATGAAAGAGCTCTCATGTGTCACACTGACAGATCCCACTCTGGTATTTTCTGGCCATATGGACTACAGAAAGGGATAACATACAATGTGTCACAGATTTTGAGTGGTTGCTACTATCATCACAGGACACCTACTGCCACATGTGGCACTGACACAGGGATTACATCATCAAACCTTAGAATACCCTGTTGCATATGTTGCCTTTAAACTAGCTGCAGAACCACTAAAGTCGATTGTCTCACAAATGAGCAACTTCCAAGACAAGCAAAATGTAACATGAGCATTAGGCCTGTAAAAAACAAGCAATAGGAATAGTAACAACACACCAGTGGAAGTAAAAGCCCTGACATAATTAAATCACACACATCCACAGTGTGAGGCAACGGAAAGAAGTCCCAGGTCAGGGGATGATCTCAGAGAACATACATAATGTACAACATGCACAGTCCACCTAGAAAAGAAAAGTGGGGGATGGGATTCATTTGGGAACATCCAAATATCTGCAGGACTACAGGGAGCTAAACCTGTTACTCACAAGGGCAGGCCAAAATGACATCTTTGTGACATGCCATATGTGACGACCTTTGTGTGGCACTCTGAGAGGGCTATTGTGGTTTAAGTATCTCCATAAGCAGAGTGTGACAACTACAGATCTGACCTGCTTCAGTATACCGACTGTACACATGCCTCACTTCATCCTTACCTGCTCATTACAGGACACATACACAGCCCAGACTCAGAGCCTAGAAATATCCACCACCCTTCACCATAAGTTTTATAACACATGTGTTACTTGGCACAGACAAATGAACATTTGCAATGAAATGTGCATGCTACCCAGGAATGATCTGTGCCTAAACAAACGTCACAATGAAGATGTGAAGTACACAGAGTAAAGTGATTCACTATCCATTACATGAATGTGTAATGTATGGACTTCAAGCTTCCACCGCTTTACTATCATAGGACACACTGGACACCTAAGCAACATCATAGCATGTGAGACAAGAAGCAATGCAGTCCAACAGAGTGAAGTAAGTATGTGAGGAACTTACCTGCTCCTCTGGTGAGCCGTAGAGCTGGCCATACTGGGGAAGGACCTCATCCACCAGCTTCTCAAGCTCCTCTGTAGAGAAGGCAGGGGCACTCACCCCTTTTGCACGGGCCATGATAGCTCCGAGAGATGGCAAGCAGCAGCTGAAGTCAAGGAGGTGTAGCTCGCAGCAGTTACAATAGGCAAGTGAAGACACAGCCATTGGACAGCGACCGTCATATTCAGCAATGTTAGCCAATTGCTATATCTGCCGTAGCTGACACCACCTACCGCGCGGTCAACTTCCGCTGGCGGCATTCGAATTTTGAATGTGCGATACGCGACGTCATGCAGCTGCCATTTTGGCGCTTGAGAATAGCGCATACCTCATTTTTTTCAGCAGCATTACAATCACTGCAAGCATTTTACGACTACAGAGGGTGTAGACCAATACTCTGGAACTACCAGTTCACAAACATGATTGTACTGCATTCCTTCTGATGTCCCCACCATATCCACTGTAAATTTAAACATGGGGATGATGGAAATAACGGTATGCAAATATGCATATATGGGACAGGTCGGTGTAGATGATACAATTGGAATATGTACAATGTGTACCTTGCTGAAATCTACACATGTGGAGACCAGATAGATCATTTAATGGCAAACAATGATGTCAGTCAGTAAATACGTGGATGGATGTATAATGCTTACATATCCAGTACTGTTTGTGCACATGATGAGTTTTGTTTGTCTCCTCACATATGTTACTGTGGACACTGTGATCCTAGTCAAAATATGTGTATACCACACATAAAGATAGTTTTCAACAGTAGCTAGACGCTAGGTTCCACTGTACCTGCCATTTCCAGACCTTACAACCATGGGAGAAAGATATGTCATTCAAGTTGTTCACTACGAAAAGTAAGTCCCCATACATGATAGCACTCACTCCATCACGTGGGTACCTGACAGTCTGAGGGCTTGGGCCACATTCAACATTTCACATGGCTACAAATACGCATGTGCAGAGTAGCTGTGGCTTGGTGTTTAACCGGAGACCAACATTCTCATAACCACCATTCATGCAAAATATGGTATAGTGTATGTGCAGGTAGGCTCAGCACACACAGAAGGAATTGAATATGTGACACAGGCAGATGAGTTAGGTGAACAGCACACACACATTTGTGGACATATGCCCAAAACAAATCATACAACAATAGGCCTACATATTTTCCTCCATGTGTGGTGATCCTTCCAGCACATCAGACACATATCCAACCTATACCATTACAAGCCCTTTTAGGCAAATGATGCTCACATTGTCCCACAGATTTTGAAATACCCACCATATGACCTCCCACCTAATTCCATGTCATCCAACATGTCCATCCATGGAACTGTTAGCCATCTCCTGTGGTATACCATCACCAGTGTCATATACTGGATCACTATGATCTCCACTAATTGCTCAGCAAACTACATGTAGGAGCCAAACATGCAGTGACGCATCACAAAGAACATAAGTACTTCATATTCAGATCAGAAACTGTGGCAGGATTCATGTTTATCAAACAAACGTTTTTATTATATTCATTACACATATAAAGTGTCAAACTTAGCAGGCCAGTCCACATATTTGATGGTGGGGGCAGGTGACATATAGGTTTGCCACCTAACTTGCCTACTGAACACTGCCAGTGGAAGCACAAAAGGGAAGGGGCATCTATTTTGCATGACAGGCACCTCAAGAATCTCAATTTGTAAGGGGGCCTTGGGCTTGGGAGGGGTAGACTTTGTCCTGGGAAAGCTTTTCTTGGATTTGGGATGGGTCTTGGGTCTTCTCTACCTTCTGGGGGTGGATCTGAGCGGGGTTATACGTGAGGTGGAAGGGATAGGGATGGGAATGGAAAAAGGGGGCCTGGTTTGAGGGGAGGGAGGGAGATGTCCAACAGGGCAAAGTCCAAGGGAAAGGAGGTATTGGTCATGGGTAGAGGGCGCGGGATAATCATAGGTGGGGTCAGGTTGGGAGGTAGAGGGAGCGGAAGTGTATGGTGTAGGTGGCTCTGATATGGGTGCAGGTGTGCTGTCTTGGCTGATGGTGGGTGGTGTTGATGGGTGTGTAGATGCAGGTGTGCTGTCTTGGCTGATGGTGGATGGTGTGGATGGGTGTGTGGATGCAGGTGTGTGGTGAATGACAAACTGTGGGGGGTTGATGGGGCAGCTGGTGTATGTACGCTCCCAGGACCAATGCTGGTGGGGTCGGTGGGGTTGTAGGATGTGAGTGTGTGCTGCGTGGATGTGTGTTTGCTGTGTAGGCTGTGTGTATGTGTGTGCTGCATGTGTCTGTTTGGGTGAGTGCATGCACAGGTGTGTGCGTGCTTGGGACAGGTAGAGGAATAGGGTCTTGGGATGGGGATGGGGTAGAGAATGGACGTGGGGCGGAAGACTGGGGTGGGTTTAAGGCATTAATGAAGAGGCCAGAGCCTGAAACGTTCCCTGTAGGGCACACATACCACTGTGAATGTCACCCAGGTAGGCAACCATCTGAGTCCGTTGGGTGCCCCGACACTAGATGGCATTCAACAGTGCAGTCTGTCCAACAGAGATCTGTCTCAGGGGGTCAATAGCCTCCTCACTATGGGCAGCTGGGGGCACAGGGGCTGGGGCTGAGCTGCCCGGGGCAGAGGAAATGGCTCCCTTCTTAGGGGAGTGGGCTCAGACAACTGGGTGGGGAGCAGCAGAGAGGGCAGAGATGGGACGGGGGTGGCAGACAATGATGGCATAGCACCAGGATGGGTGGGGTCCGTGACTACCAAGGAGTGGTGGCTGGAGTCCGACACTGTGCATGATATTGTCAAGTCTGGGTCCTCCGTGGTACTACTCTTGCCCTCTTGACCACTGGGTCCATCCGTATCTGTGTCACGACTGGACCCACTTGGGCCAGCTGCTTCCCCAATGACCTAGGCCCTGTCACCTCTGCTTGCCTGGGTAGATGCTGAATTGACATTTTAGCTTGGTTAAATTCAACAGCGTAGACACACAGAAGGAACAGCTCAGTACGCATAGCAGAACACATGAGCAGTTATGAGACCACCTACTAGGATGGCTAAATTGACTACAACATTAGCAGTAGCACATGCATGTATGCAACATGAGTTCGCAACAGTTGCACACAGTGATGTCTGGACCACAGTCTGACCCCATTGCATGAGTCACCTTGTTTCGACTCAATCATCATGTATGTTGCAGGATATAACATCACCCTGTATACGTAACCCCTTTTAACATACTACAGTGATCAGGTGACTTCAGCTAGCATGCCCATACTTACAGCAGTCCTACCCATTACAGACAAGGACCTGCTACAGCTACTATTCATTTCTGGAAACCCACTTCCCCATGCACTGGCTGATGTGAACCTGATACAGGTATCTCCTAGCAAGATATGTAGTACCAAAGAGGATGTGTCAGAGTAAGTGCCCAGTCCACACTATTTACATGGCCGATTTTAACTGTCATCATATGTTCTCTGTCACAACACTCTCAAATAATGTTTAAAAGTGTAATTTTGCTATGTATCGTGTCTCACACTAGAGTAGCCTGGAGACAATGTGGCTCAACTTTGTTTGAGATGTCATCACATATATCCATATGACTTGGCACCACCTAGGCCTAGGGCCTTGCCCACTCCTGATTGGAGTACTCACCACTATCCTTCACCCATAGCATATGCTATAGCTATTACTGCAGGTAAGATTGATGAGACACAGGGAATGTCATGTCTATGTTGAGAATGTCACACTTATAGACAATAGGGAAGGGACAACACTGCACCTCAATTTCTCACTCTTACAATATTTTCAATGTCTGAGTGTGCACCCTCGCATATGATCCCAGCAAGTCGGATTTTCACTATCTGCAGCATGTCAGCAGACAGTCACTGTTCCACCACTATTCCACATGTGCCTATCATATAAATGTCTACTGACACCTCACCAGCATGGAACCTCAAATTGTGCGACAGAACTGTCAGTCATCTGACCATGTATCTAATTTCCTCAACATTTGCATTAGATGTGTTACAATGAACGATCTGAATGGATATGTGGGACCCACCCACCCATGTCCACATACCCCTGTCTGTGATGAGACATGACATGTATGCACATCAGCAGTCACAAATGTCCTTGACACATTGCTCAACACTTTTAATTTGTGATGGACACAGATTTCAGATTATGTAGAGCTATAGATCTTGTAGCAAACACATGAGCATATGATAGTGCAACACGGATATGTTAACAATGCTAACCAGACCTACACATGCAATTACTGTTAAATAGGGTTCAGCATCAGTCAAGTTCAAAGTTGATGTGGTTGCAGTTACCTGTAACAATGAATAGATAGTTAGGTATGAATCGGAATAGGCAGCACAATACTCCCCCCTCCTAGCTGCTGTTGGGCCCTCAATTGCCTATCAAGCTCAGGGTAGGCCACCACCAGGATTCAGACCATTAGGATAGTCAGTGTCTGGCAGGCCCCCCTACCACGTTGGGAGGACTTTCCCAGCTGGACCACTGTGATCTTACGGGTCCAGCATCTAAGGTCCTCCCACCTCTTCCTGCAGTGGATGCTGCACCAGCAATAGACCCCTCAGGGCCCACCCTTTCCAGGCGATGGCTTTCCAATGTCTCAGCTTTTGATGGGCGTTGACCTGGATGGATGCAATAGATGAAGAGACTGAGTGGACATGCAAGACAAAAGTAATCTGCGTAGCAGATCAAGAAGTTATATGCACCTAGCATGACTATGTTTAGGCATATATGCCATATTTGATGGTCTACAGGAAATGGGCTGTTAAACTGTTTTTGATTGTTTTTTGTTCTGTGAACGGATTGTGTTTTTAATGACGTAATTTATTGATTTGCTTTTATGATTTACTTTTAAATTGAATAAAGCTGGTCTGATGTGACTTAACTTGTATACACCTAGCATGACCAAGTAGAACTTGACAAAGGCCCAAATGTGTAAACCCCCATGATGTCCATGCACACTGACATGAGTCAACATTACACTATTCATCTGACAACTACACCAAACTCAGTTCTGGTTGTCTATGGCCTATGCCAGCCTAACAACAACACTTAAGCCAGGGACACTACACAGTTTCTGTTACTGTAGATAAGATGTACCACTACACACCATTGTGAGCACATGACAGCTGAGCTAAATCTGCATGACTGTACAGACACTTTAACCGAATAGACATGTGACCCTATACATGCTGTACACAACATGACTGTTAGCACGGACTATAATAAATCCCAAAACCTTGGGTCAACATGGAAGGTCTGGCATGTGGCATACTTTGTGCTCTCAATCTGCCAATCAGTGGTCATGTGTACAAATCAATGTAAAAATGTTGTATGACTGATTCAGCATGTGGCCAATGTCCTGGCAGCAAACGATACCTATTTGGCAATTCCTGGCACAGTCACAGGGATGACATCAGCATACCATTGTACAGACAGTCCGGTTGCTTCATGTGACACAGCTGGTGATGCAGTGACGGACTTCACTGAAGTAATCACCAACTATGTACATAGTGCATGTGTCGAGAGTGCAGCTACTCTTCCCAGATCAAGCTCGATTCATGGGCCTGTTACATCACACTTTTGGTAGTGAGGGGCCTGTCCTAAGGCAGTGAAACATATTGACAATTATGTTAAATGGCAAGTACACTCAGGTCTGTGGCTCCTTTCATGTACAATATCATAGGTGGCTTTACTGGGAGGTCTTAGAGCAACAAATTGTTTGTGAAAACTATTTAGGACAATATCTCTGGATCAGTAGATCTCCAGGGAGAGGACACTGTACTGCAGTACTATGCCACATCAACCCCTACTAACTGTTGGCCCAGAGTGGATAGGAATCATTGCAAGGTTTGCTGTCTGCATGTTTACCATAGTGGTCCCACATTAACATCATAATTGCTAGGTGTTCATAGGTTAGTGTGTATGTAAGGACCATTCAATAAGGACTTGAACATTTTCTTCCTCTCTGAATGGGTTAGTGATGTTCCACCGCTCCCAGCCAAGGGGTTGGTGCGGACTGAAATAGGCTGGGATATCTGGGGAACCATACACATACCTGCAATCAACCACTGCTGCACCTTACATGATACATACACCAGTAATGCATTTGTACATTATCAATCCTTTGCAGATTGAACAAGATCTCCATGTGAAACCAATAATAGTCCACATTTCAGTATGCATGCAGTGGAATATGCATTGCATAGGGGTAGGAGATAGGGCGACTCCAATATCAAGGGAGATTGTGCAGTTCAGCAGGGGTTGCTGGACCCTATTTAAATTTTAACTTTGCCCGCACTTTAACTTACTATACGCATCCGAAATTCGCTGAACAGCTCTTCCGGCACACCCCCATCACGCCCATGGATGCCGGGGTACAAAACAGGATCTTCAGTGGGTCTGCGCTGAACAGCACTTCTGGCACACCCCCATCACGCCCCTGGATGCCAGGGTACAAGACAGGATCTGCAGCGGGTCCGCGCCGCTAGTGCACCCAAGACAAGCCGTCTGCACCCGTCCGTGCTCAGACCGCGCTCAGCGCCAGCCCCACTGCCGGTTTTTACCCCATCAGGCGGTCCATCATAGATACTCTAGTGAAAAATTATTAGATTTGATTCCTTCAGGTAAGATCTGTTCAGGCCCCACGCTGTTGCGGTCAGCTAAAATATCTGAGAATGTCTGCCCAGTGTTCGAGCTGTCATTGACCAGCTTTAAGATTGGCTCAGCCAAACAAAAAAGTACAAGGCTGACCCCAACAAGAATATTTAAGTGTACGATTATCAACTCTCGCTCCTTAGTCAAGAGCGCTTTAGACATGGCGGACTTTCTTGACGCCCAAACGCTAGGTCTAGCCTTCATCACGGAGACCTGGGCGGATGCCTCCTCAGGCCCAGACCTCATCACAGCGACCCCCCCTTGGATTTTCTTTATTTAGATTAGATTGGACAGGTAAAAGGGGTGGAGAGCTAGCAATCATATATAAAGACCAGCTTAAAGTCTTATGTGCTCCTCTAAAGATTGCGACAGAATATGAAGCACTTGCTTACAAAATAGCCCTTCCTAACCACTACTCTTTTAATGAGGCCCTTATCTAGAGACCACCAGGCCCCAAAAATTCTTTCTAAAAAAAATAACAATACGTTATGGGACATCAAAGCCAAGTCCCCTGATTTTACTCTCCTAGGAGATTTTAATTGCCATCTAGAGAACTTAACTGATAACGAGACGAACAACGTTTTAGGTTCCCCATCTCTCCTGGGACTTACCCAGCTAGTGAAGGATCCCATGCATTCGGGGGTCATACACTTGACGGGGTCTTCTCAGATAACCCCTACATCCACGTTTCCACTGCGCGGCCACTCACTTGGTCTGACCACAGGGCAGTAATGTTCCAACTAAACCTGGCAAGTCACTCCCTTAAAGAGACCCCAGTGATGCTCACTTCCAAGAACCGCCCCTGGCACAGAATTACCCAAGACCAACTCTCTGCACACCTCGCTAGGTCTACCCCCAAGTCTAAAACTGACTTAGACGCTGAAACAGAAGCATACCACCAATAGATTAACTCCAGCATTAAGGTACTCGCCCCCCAAAAATATCACAATAATATCTATCCCCATCTGAACCGTGGTTTGATGAGAGACTGAGAACTTACAAACAATTATGCAGAAGACTCAAAACAAAATGGTGCTCTAATTACAATATGGAAGATAAAATGGCCTACAAGACGGCCATTCAGACATACAAAGACAAGCTCCGTAAAGCCAAGTCTAGCTATTTTGTCAATAAAATAAAATCTGCCCTAAATATTCCCAAAGAGCTTTTTGCCACAGTGGTAAAACTCAGCAAGCTTCCAAAAGCAAAAAACATTATGGTCAACCAACCTTTCTGCGACCGTCTAGCTACTTTTTTCAAAAGAAAGTAGAAGCCTTATTCAATACATTTGTAAAGAATCAGGCTTCTGGTGCGACATCCAAGCTTTTAGTCCCTGCAGGGGATGTGGCTGGAAACACCGAGACTTTTACAGATATCAGGCCTGGAACTAATTCAGTAACCACAGCCCAGGAGTTCTCGTCAACAAGGGCTGGTTTATTTCTATCCTTTACCCCCCTCTCAGTGGAGCTGGCCCTTACATGTTCAGCCAAATGAAATCTGGGTACCCGCTCGACCCCTGTCCCTCTAGAGTTCTCCACCTGGCTCCTGACATTGTTCCTGAACATCTCACGGCCATTTTCAATAGAATGTTCTCCTTGGGCTATTTCCCAAAAAACTGGAAGATAGTCTCAATTCCCCCTCTCTTAAAAAACCCCAATTTAGATGGCAGCAATCCTAACAATTATAGACCTATATCTTGCCTTTCTTTTCCCACAAAGATGATTGAGAAAGTCATGAAAGCGGAGCTCTCACACTTTATTCAGAAGCATGAGATGCTGGACCTCTCCCAATTTGGCTTTGGAAGTCAACATAGCACAGAGTTAGCATTGATAACTGCTACAAAACAAATTAGAAAAACTCTAGATGCCGGAGGAAACACTGCCTTGATTTTATTGGATCTCTCGGCAGCATTTGACACGGTAAATCATAGTCTTCTTATCAATCGCTTCTTTGCATTAGGCATCAGGGATAAGGCTCTCAAGCTCCTTCAGTCTTTTCTCTTTGATAGGGAACAATTTGTGGAACTGAACGGACACAGATCTTCCTCTTTCTCATTGCCATGTGGGGTCCCCCCAGGAGTCAGCCCTGAGTCCTACACTCTTTAATCTGTACATTACCCCCTTGGCTAATCTGATTGAAACCTGTGGTTTTACAGTAGTTTCATATACTGACAACACCCAAATTATGGTGTCGGTGACAGAGAATCTAGACAGGACTGCCTCTTGTTTTCATGACTGTATGCAACAGATAGGTAGATGGATGACAAATACTTGTTTGAAACTGAACTCGTACAAAACTGAGATCTTGCTATTTGGTAGAGAAACATCTTTCTGGTCCCCCAAATGGTGGCCTCAGGAACTTGAGACACTTCTGACCCCCGTCACCAAAGTAAAAAATCTGGGAGTCCATTTTGATAACAAGCTTTCCTTTGAAGGGCATGTAAATTCCATTACCTACACCTGCTTCCTGATGTTTAAAACTATCAGAAAAATCTTTCCTTTCATCCCTTTGGACCTGAGAAAATCTGTGATCACTGCACTCATCTTCTCGAAAATTGACTACTGTAGTGCACTACTGGTCAATCTGCAAAATAATCTCTACATAAACTGCAGATGATTCAAAATGCAGCTGCAAGGCTACATCTGGAGATTCCCAAGTACCAATCAGTCTCTCATGTCATCCCTGCACTCTACTGGCTCCCGGTCAAAAAACAGGTGGAGTTCAAATCTTTATATATTGCCTTTAAAGCACCATGACAGTGATAAATCTCTGAGGAAATACTTTCAGTGGTATGTGCCGACAAGTTCTTTAAGGTCTGCATCCTCTGCCAAACTTTTTATTCCCAAGGTTAAGAAAGCAACCTGGGGCGGTAGAAGTTTCATAGTGGGAACGGCCAAACTATGGAACTCTATGCCTGAGGAGTTGAGAAAAAAACCCAACCTATTGGCATTCCGCAAAGCTTTAAAACATGGCTTTTTAACAAATTGTTTTTATCTTAGTCTGGTTCTATGTCCTGCTACATGTTTCCTCTACACTGCTCTTTCTCCTTTTTTAGGGCGTCTGCTAGGTTTCTTTCTCCACTCCTTCCACATCTTCAGCTCCTAGACACCTTTGGATAGTAGAGCGCTCTATAAATCTTTATTTCATTTCATAATTGTAAAATTTGCAGATGCTGTACAGTGCACCATCATCCATCACATCTCTGACATGAGTTGAGAGAACACATCCTAACAAATTTGTCTGTGACTTCACTCTGGCAATCATAGGCAAATAGTAGACCATGGACAGGTTTTAGGTTGATATTTCAGTATCCTTCAGACATCATGTAAAAGTTACCTGCTCCTCTGGTGAGCCATAGAGCTGGCCATACAGGGAAAGGACCTCTTCAGCCAGTTTCTCCAGCTCTTCTGGTGTGAAGACAGGAGCCCTTTCACCTACTTGGTCTGGCTTGGTTGCTCCCAGATGTGCCACAAGACAGCAGCTACTGCTAGGAGGTGTTAATGGCAGCAGTGACAGTAGACAAGTAAGTGATGGTACGCTGCGTACGTGGTCATGAGCATAGTCGCACCCAGCCATTGGTTCGCGGCGGTCACATTACCCAACTTTGGCCTGTGGCTGAGAAGGCCATGCATGTAACCGCCCAGCGCGCCGTTATCGACCGCTGGCATCGGAACATTCTATATGTCCTCTTAGCAATACCAGGCTTCCACTATGTTAGCGGTCATGTTTACAGTGCGGCTGATGGCATGTTTATGGTTGGTTAGCCTGTATTTAACACACAGAAGTGCATCACCACACCACAAATGAGTGCTGAGATGTTGACATTTGAAATGCTCCATTCCCATTTCATGTCCTGTACAACACTTCATCTGTGTAGTGCATTACTATGTACATATAAACAATGTGCGCAGCGCTATGTACAACACGTTTGCCAATTCTACATGTCATGGACGCCTCATTATAGTGCTGATTTCTCACCCTTGATTTGATGGTGTGCACACTCATATTACAGCCCTGTGAAGGACTGCTTGTGTATGACCGGTGGATGAGTCAGATTGGACTTTTATGATGTCACATGTGTAGTGCTTCATGATGCATAAATGTACAAACACATGGCTTTGGCCTTACAGGTTACATATATGTAACTGTGCACACTGAGACCAATATACATTTTACTTTTACTTCTCACATAGGTACCCTGGGAGAGGGAGGAGACACCAGCCTCCAGTGTTCCACCCATTCCCTTACCCACACACCATGCAAGAACGCCACATCATACAGAAATTCAGAATGAATCGGCAAACAATTCTGGATCTCAGTCTTCAGTTGGAGCCTGACCTACCTCACCTCAATAATCCAAACTCTATAGCACCACTGGTGAAACTCATGTGAGTTTTGTATTTTCTTTCCACAGGTTTAGTTCAATTCACTTTTGCTGTGCCAGGTGGAATGTCGCAACCGATGTTCAGTTGTGTCCTCACAGAGGTGCTTATAGCAATGTTGAAACACATGGGACCCTCGAATTCCTGCACTTGCCTGCCCGACTCTGTTGCTGCATGGCTGGGGGGAAGAGACCACAACACCCCCCAGCATTCTCTGCTTGGCCCGGAGGCCGCGATGCAGATCCAAGGCGCTGGAGCGCCATAATAAGCTGAGAGGCGTCCGCAGCGCGGGACCCTCGAATTCCTGCACTTGCCTGCCCGACTCTGTTGCTGGCAAGACCCGTGCAAAGACCGGGCCAAGAGCAGGCCCATCTGCACCCGTCAAAGATTGGAACAGGCCGGGCTGGGCCACCCCTCGAACGTTTATTTCTTAAGGTACTTTTGTATTGACAGTGATTTCCCAAAATGTACAATATGTATTAATACTGGACCCTGGGACATTTTGAAATCTAGATTGGGACATTGGGACATTGTGCTTTTCACCCAGTATCTTGTGTGTGGTTCATTTTCATTTTCTGGGTTGTTTTTAGGCAGCTACTACGACAAAACGGAAAAGCTAGGGAGGGTTATCTGGGGATTGCAAAAAGCAAAAAATCTAAAAAAAATCTGTAAATATGCAGGGGATATTTGTGTAATTGCCAGGATCGATAATTTATTGGAAGAATGCGAGCAAACCCTGGCTCAGGAGCCCACCGATGCTGTTACTAGCGTGAAAAAATCCTTCAAACCTCGTAGTGTAGTAAATAAGCGCAGAATACCAGGGATGTTTGTGAAGCCTAGAGACCAGGGCTCTGTGACTCGAACTGAGGTACAGATTATTCCATGTCCAACCTCGCCTGTTGACCCCTCAACTGTACTACCCCCTGTTGATCTGGAAAGTAGAGTGGAGGGCTTTCTTTGTAGCAATCGTTTTGCCCCCTTAAGTGAGCTACAGTTGGGGCAAAGCCAGGCTAGATATCCTGGAAGTCCTGCAACTGATGCTTCCTTAACACTGCCTGGGTGCCCTGTTGCTAATGTAGCCGCCTTGACCGCCCTTGTAACATACTTAAAAGAAGAGGTGGGTGAGCTGAAATCCTTGGTGGCGTCTTTGCTCGCCACATAAAACCACCTCTTAGCTACGAGTAGATCTTCTGTGCCATTTACACCCTCAACTTTGCAGCAGTGTCCTTCTTTGATTAAACCCACTCAAACAGCACAGATTCCATCTCCGATCACTAAATTGCGCCCCCTAGATAGCTCTGGGGCAAGAGCTAATGCTATGAGGGCTTGTGTAGAAATCAAACATACAATTGACATCCCAGATGATAAGCCCCCATACACAAGGGAGCGAACGTTTCCCATGGACATGTACAGCCACACAGGGTCCCACAGAGAAGACATGGGAGAATTGTCCCCCAAGTGGGTAGAAGGGAAAATGCCACTTTTGGCTAAGTCACAATGATTAATGTCCCAAAACTTACCAAAACTTTTAGTCATTATTGAATAAGTTCATCTATTGGATACGTCACATTCGGGGTTGTCGGTCACTAATTCGTGACGACATTGTTGGAGCAATAAGACTAGCGAATAGAAGGACAGGGCTCGACAAGGTTGAGTTAACTCTGACCTCCTCGCTATTGGCAGATAATTTGGTTGCGTTAGACGCAAGAACAACTCTGCCAGGTCCCTCAAATATACAATTTAAATATATGAATCACCACGTTTGCAGAAGCACTACAAGTCCCACCTCTTCCCTCAATTGTATTGATTGACTTAAGAAGGTACCACCTGTACACATGCAGCAGTCCAATACTTAGCTTGCTAGCATAGCGGAGGCACACTTGGGGGCGAACAGTGATAAGGGAGTCCCTATTTTTAGCCATTGTCAAATGAGCGCCTCTATTAGCAAACATCCACAGCAGAACAGTGCTATTATACCGAGTGTGGGCAAACCTTCGTTCAACAACCTTGATTCTATTAATGTTATTCTCCCTACTCTTAAAACAAGTCCTATGATAACTAACACCTATGAAGAGGTCGCCACGAATATCCCCCCTGGGCCTACTGTTTTGGAAGTGAAGGACATCGCAGGCCCCACCCGGAGAAGTGTTCCTAAATCTGTATCCACTAACCAGCTAGATCGGCTGCATTTAAAAAGCTGCAGTCCATGGAACCCTGCAGATCATTCTCCAACACTTATCTCATGGAATATAGCAGGGCTGAGGGCCAAATTAGATGATGTTGATTGGGGACTGTATATAGATCATTTTGACATGTGTTTACTGCAGGAGACATGGGCCACCTCAGATATTTTTAGGCAAGGTTTTATTGCCTATAGTAATCATGCCCTCGACACTACAGCAGGGAGGGCAATGGGAGAACTTGTATATGGTTAAGAATTTCATTGGGTTGCACTGTAAAAAGACTATACATTGCCTCCCCGGATATACTAGCTATTAACGTATTGTTTAAGAATAGGCCTCCTTATTTGGTAATAAACATATATAATAGAACTATTCCCTTCTCACAGGCATCAAACACTCTAAAAATCTTAAATGCATTTTTGGCAGAGCAGCTTCCTTCCCATCAGATAATTATTGCTGGTGATTTTAATGTGTGTTTCAAGCCCTATGCACCATATTTAGAGCTCAATAAGGAGAAGGACTGTCTGTGGGGTATAAGTCCCCTTAATTACTCACACAGATTAACTAAAATAAGTGCTGCGGTATCCCAGATTGTTGACACCATGGTCATGCTTGGTATAAGAGAATGAAATGGGCGATTCCCCTCAGATTAAGCTACAAGGCTAACTTTCACCGGAGGAACTTACAATAGCCATATTGATTATATCTTATTGGGTATAAGAATATGGCAGGAGGTATCTGACCTCGCTGTTTGTGCACACCAGGATAGTGACCATTATCCAATTCTATTAATCTGGGATGGGATGGCTTGCAAGAAGAGAGGAGTTTCAGAAGAGCTGGCTGCCACAAACTCAATGGAGATCACTAGCAACAAACGAACAGTTAAATGGGAGTCCTTGATTAAGTCAGAGGATTTGTTAGCCAAGTCACACTAATTTATACTGAATTAATTTATGGCATTATCCCAAAAGGAGTTGACTCCGAGCCAAATAGTGGCAACCCACCTAGCCTTCTTTAGTAGACTTGGCCTACATTTTGAAAAAATCACGAGGCAGAAAAAGGGCCCAAATGTTGAAAGGTCTAATGAATGGTTTGACCACACGTGCAGGCGTGCTAGGGGCGCTCTCTCCAATGCCTTGAGAAGTAAAAATAGATCACACATTGTCATAGCTAGGAGGGAGTATGCTAGCACTTTCAAGAAAAAGAAAGCTGAATGAAAAGAGGAAGCCTGGGAAAATCTATTGGCAGTTGGTATCCAAAAAGGGGCGATCAGATGCTGCACAGCCAGACAGCCACAGTCTCCCAGAGGAATGGGTTACCTACTTTGGGGGTCTTTATCAGACAAGCACCCCAGTAGTTGATGGTGTTTTGGGTGCATCACTAGCCCAAGCAAAAAATAGGGGGGAATATTGTGAGGAATTCATGCTTGAAGAACCACTCAGAAGCCCGGAAAGGCGCCAGGACTTGATAAAATTCTGGTTGATCTATATAGAAGTGGACCGCAGATTTGGGCACCATATATAAATTCAGTATCAAATGCCTTGATGGCGGGTGCCTGGTCCCCGACACTTGGAAAGGAGCCATTATAGTACTGGTTCACAAAAAAGGAGATAAGGCTTCCCCGAGTAACTACAGACCCATTAGCGTAATTGATAATATCCAGAATTTTTTTAATTCTCAGATACTCAATAGGCTATGGGATTGGATCGTGCAAGGTATGGCACTTTCCCATCTACAGGCAGGTTTTAGGCGCAAAGTTAGCACAACAGATCAAACTGTACGCTTTTTAGCCATAAAGTGGAGGAGTGTAGATTTGGAAAAGGGGAGGTTATTTGTGGCCTTCGTGAATCTCCAATCCGCTTTTGATCTGGTTCCAAGGACGGAATTATGGGAAACCTTGAGTAGGATAGGGGTATCAAGGGGCCTATTGACCCTAATCCAGGCATTATACACAGGTAACTTCCCAGGGCTAGGTGGGGACTCGCTGGCGATTTGACAGACGAGATACCAGTTCGGCGAGGAGTGCGCCAAGGGTGCGTATTGGCCCCTACACT
Organism: Calotriton arnoldi; assembly: GCA_963921515.1. Lineage (NCBI taxonomy): Eukaryota > Metazoa > Chordata > Amphibia > Caudata > Salamandridae > Calotriton > Calotriton arnoldi. The sequence goes on along the minus strand of CAWUFW010005471.1, from coordinate 156,780 downwards.
CTTTCTTCTATACGTCAATGAGTGTCTCCCATATCTTTTTAATTGCGAGAACGATTTGCCTAAGATTAAATTTAAAAAAACATGCTTGTTATTTGCAGATGATACCTTGCTACTGTCGAAAAGTCCATGGGGCCTTTCTACACTGCTCGAGAGATTCTCCTTATATTGTAGGGACTATGGGCTAGAAATCAATAACAACAAAACCAAGTATATGGTGTTTGGCGATCGCAAGGACAAAATGAGAAGACCCATATCAGTGGATGGGGTAGCCCTCGAGCGGGTGTCTGAGTTTGATTACTTGGGAGTTCACTTGGAAGATTCACATAGGTGGCCAGCCCAATTGAGGAACAGCACCCTATTGTTAAAGCAATCTGCAGGGTCCATTATAAGTAAGGCTCCCTGTTTTCCATTTTTACTGATTTTTACAGATAAATACAGACAGAAAACATTCATTTTCTTGTCTGTATTTATTTTTAAATGTGGACAAAAACGGAAATTGGGTTGCTTTTTGAGTAATTCTAAATACTGTCTGCCATGACTGCCAGGCCAATAGATGTGTGGATTGATAGATAAGGGGGATAAAAAAGAAAGGAATTTTAGAAAAGAGGCTTTAACAGGAGTAGATATGCACAAAGTTGATACTGAACTTTGCATGTTTTCATATGAGTGCACTGATTTATCTTCTGCGGGTCTTCACAGCGCTGAAACCTGGCAGACATTCAAGTAGGAGTGCATATTTATTGGTTAAATAAATGTGGAAATATACTAATTGCAGCTTAATTTTTCCACAACATCCAAAATAAATATGGATAAATACAGACTGAAATGGCAAAAAAATAAATACCATAAAACCGGGAGCCCTAATTATAAGGTTTGCATATAGCGTACCATCTTTCCCCATTTCCCCCCCTTTGGAAATTTACAGGAGCCAAGCGTGTGGGGCAGCCCTATACGGAGCAGATATCTGGAGCCACTACAATTTGGAGATGTTGGAAACAGCAGAGAATAACTTTCTGAAATCGCGGTTAAAAATTCCACCTTGTAACATTACTCAAGCCTGGCAAATCCCCGAATAGATGTGACTCGTACAGATCTCTTTCCCTCATAAATATCGATAATAAAATGTATGCAAAACTTCTTGCAAATAGGCTGCAACCTCTTCTACCACTTATCGCTCGACCCGATCAATGCAGGTTTATACCGGGGCAATCTACGTCGCATAATTGAGGACCTTTTTTTCTGTGTTGCATCAGCTTGACCCCCAGACCCCAGCCTTGGCGGCGTTCGTCGACGCCACCAAGGCTTTTGATTCACTTGAATGGCCGTATCTCTTTACTATTCTGTCCAGATTGGGATTAAGCCCCCTCTTTATTAGACAAATCAGGCTACTGTACTCCAAACCGATCGCAAGACTGCGAGCGAATGGGTTTATATTGGCCCCATTCGACATCACACGAGGCACCAGACAGGGGTGCCCTTTGTCGCCCCTTCTGTTTGACATTGCTATGGAACCCCTCGCCGCAAGAATTAGGCAACATCATAAAACGCGCGGGCTAGACATCTCGGCCAGAGACTTAATTATATCTTTATACGCTGATGACATCACATTATATCTAAGAGACCTGATAGAAAACTTGAATCTAGTCCTTCGTGAACTCACTAAGTTTGGAGGTCTCTCAGGCGTGCACATCAACTGGGCCAAATCTACCTTACTACCACTCACACACACGAAAGTCCCCTTTGAGCCGGACTATCCTATCCAGTGGGCATCGGGACCAGTCCGATATCTAGGGATATGGCTGAGTATCAGTATACAGGAGTTCTGGGACATGAACTTTGGTCGCACAATTTCATGGTTGGAGGAGAAGATCGTCATCTGGTCAAAGCTCCCAATTTCCCTGGCTGGTCGCATTGCGGTTGCCAAAATGATAGTATTGCCTAAATTATTATATATATTCGTCAACTTGCCGTTACAACTAACCCAGTCTTTCCTGAAAACACTTAGATCATTAATGATTTCACTGGTTTGGGTGGGGAAACAGCCACGCATATCGTGGGAAGTGCTAACGCTCCCGTTGGCTCAGGTGGATTGGGCGCACCGAACTTAGCCCTATATGCTTTCTGCGCACAGGCGCAATTCCTACACCACTGGATGTTTTCCACCCCTTTTCAACCCCATGTGGCAGTTGAAGCTGACAGCGAAGCCCTGATACCAATAACGGTAGAGCTATATCAACCCTATAGACGACAACACACTACCTTAAACACAGCGGAAACGCTGCGCTGGGCTTGGGACAGGCTCCGTAACCGCACGGGGCAATCAATACTATATGCACCATCTATTACACTTGCCCAAAATCGACAGCTGCCAATACTGGGCGACAAGGGAAACTCTATGCTTGCACAACCTGGGCTGGGACACATTCGCTGACCTATACCCGAATGATATCTTTATAAACCCTCCTACAGCGGATCTTGGTGGGAATTCCAGATTTATTGTTATATTACAGTATCAGAGGTACATTTCGCAAACTACATGACACATTTTCGTCCCCCCCCAGTCCCTCTCCTGGCCCTAGAATCAATGCTTTCCAACCCATCACCTAATAAACTTATCACTAGGCTTTACAACTCCATGCAGCGCACATCCCCGGTTACACAGCCAAAGGCCGTAGAGGGTTGGAATTCTGATCTGGAGGACCCTATTCCAGATGACCAATGGCAGTTCTGTTGTGGGCAGCTAGAGATGCTTTCACCCAACTACAAATTGCGCCTCATACATTTTAAATACTTGCATCGCATCTATAGAGCCCCCACGCAGCTCAAGCGCATGGGACTCCGCCCTGTGTAGTGTTAGAGGCACTCTTGTGGTCTGACACCCTGTGATGACCTTTGACTACCATTATTTTAATTGACTTTGGTGTGTTATTTTACCCTAGCCTGAATGTACAATGTCCTGCATATGCCTTGCTTCTCTTAGGGGTTTCTTTCTTGTAATCTTGCAGTCTTTTAGTGGGAGCTGTCACGGAGTAGAACAGCCTTGCCAAGAACAGAACGTGTGGGATGTGCATTTGAAAGCATGAGAGAGAGAGAGGTGTGGAATGTACTTTTTGGTCTCGAAGTGCAGTGTTATGAGCAGTGGTGCACAAATGTGCACTGTGTTGTACATTGAGAGATGAAGTATGTGATGCTATAAGCAGTGGTGCACAAATGTGCATTGTGTTGTTCATTGATAAGTATTATGAAGTTCTTACTATTGGCTTTGGCATGGCCTCATGTCATCCTGAATTCTGACTCTGCCTGGCTTGAGCTTTATCTGCGAGCACAGCCATGCTTGCAAGTTGTTTGGGTTAATCACGTTCAAGGATTGTTTTTATGAGAGATTGTTTAATGTACCCTGGAAGGCTTTCGTGAGCTTTGTCAAGATAAAGGCTGGAACATGCAAGACTGTAGAGGGAATGTGGGAACTCCTTCCTGCCATGGAATGCTTGCTTGGAAGCTGGCCAGTCCTGGTAAGATTCCTTTGGCGCAGGGAGGAAATTCTCGAACCTTCTAGTGTGAGTTTTCAGACTATAAAGCTGGGGTTTGTTGACAGCTGAGTTGGGTGCTCACTTACAGAGTAGACGTACTGCTGTAAGACAAACGGAACTTGAGTCCCGGTCGAGAGTCCAAGCCAGCTGTGAACGGGCCCCCCAGCGAGACTTGGCAAGGATGTCGAGTGAACGATCGGGTGAGGTGACTTGTTTCTGACTAGTGCCATTGTGATGCGTGGTTCCAGTGGCTGTGGTCATTTGAGGTGTTTGAGCTTTGATTATTGCCATTGTGATGTGTGGCCAGTGGCTTTCATCATTTGAGGTGTTTTCTTTGTGATGTGTGACTGAGTGAGGTGCACATCCAAAGTAATAATTTGATGTATCTAGTGTATATATATATATATATCTTTCTGATCTCTTGCAGGACGTCCCATTATATTTGCTTGAGTCTTATCTCATATTATTTGCTGCTTTTTTATTCATGGTATTATTCATGCATTTAACTGTTGCATTTACCAAGTGTGTTATTATTGCTTGCATATAAACATATATATCTCTAAATGTATTTGAATGTTGTGCATTTGGCATCTGGGAAAGCCTTTCTGTTAGAGAGCATTATGTAAAATAAAACCCCAAGCCTTATTCTAAAAAGAGAGTCTTTGCATTTTGTAAAATAAAACCCTTTTCTAAAGGTGTTGTTTGTTGTGTTTATGTCTCCTGCTTCGCCGTGTGTGTTTTGAGCCACCGTGTGGGAGATTCTGTATTATCTGAAAGGCGAAGCAAGACACCCTGATGAAAACTGCTGGAGATGCAAGACTCCCAATGCTACGTTTCTCCACATGGCCTGGAGTTGCCCTGTAATGGAGAAAGTTTGGAGGGAGGTATTTCAAACGATAAATGAGATACTGGAGACCAATATGATTCCATCACCTAAAGTGGGCCTTTTGGGATATGTCAAGGAGGCCCCAATTGGACGTCGCAAGTTATTAGCTATGCTCCTACTGCTTGCCAAGCGTAGAGTTGCGATGCACTGGGGCAAACGCACCTCCCCCGTCATCGAGACATGGATTCTAGACATTACATTTTGTCAAGAACAATTAAATACGAACTGGGAGTTATTGCCACTAGCATCTAGGCCCAGAGATATTTGGGGACCCTTCCTGACTTGGCTGACTGTTTTTAATTTAGCTCAAGAACAAGCTGCAACACTTATTCACGGACTAGATCGAAGTACCGACTAATAGTTAACTTGGTACACTACGACATGTTCACTGTGGCTGCGCTGTGGTATATTTCACAAAAGGTCATCATACTCTGAAACGCTGTGTAGAAGGTGTCCGCACAACAACACCTTGTTCTATTTGTATGTGATATGATATATAATTTAAACATGTGATCAAGCTGTGCTGCTTCCTTTTTGGTTTTGTTGTGCTTGTTATGTTATGATCATTGTCCTTTAATGTGATATCCGGCAACATATATGTGTACATTGATTCTATGTACCTTTTTCTAAATGCCAATAAACTAATTATAAAAAAAGAAAAAAATCCACCTAGTACACCCACATTACCTATCCATATGGATCTAAACCTGAGATCTATTTCAGATATTGCAGCAATGAGACCAATCCAGTTTTGGCTAAGGGTCTGGGCGACAAGAGAAATGGAGCCTTATAGGGAGTGGCTCCAAGGTTTCCTAGAGGGGTCGTGTGCGGATAGGATCCCTTGGTGTGCCTACATAAAGTCATGGCTATACAAGTTGGGCTTATGGGACTTTTGGTCAAATCCCAATGATATATCGGGTGACGCCATCGAAAAGCACAAAATGACCTATTGAGCTCATGTCTTGGGAGAAAAAATTAGCAGGACCACTTTGGGCAGCCTGACCAAGGATTTCCTTTTATTTAAATGTGGTTTTGAGTTCAAACCTTATTTAGATATGGTCACAAGCCAGTTTGCACAAGCACTTTTTATCAAGCTTAGGGTGGGCACATTACCGTGAGCTCCTTTCACTTGTCGTTGGAAGAAGGGGCTAGGTACATCAACTAAGTGCCCCATGGGATGTGAGGCTATTGAGTCCATTGAACATGTTTTATTTTTTTGTGTGGCATATAAAAAGCAACAGAAGCGTTGGATAGTACCATAATGTAGAATGTTGGGCCACAATGACTGCACAACCGCACTTAGAATATGTATTACAGACACAAGTGGACCAGCTGTCTTTTCCATTTGTAAATTTCTGACAGCCATATGGTATTTGAGGATAAAGAAAATTAACTAGGGAGATAGGTTTTTATGGATATATTACATTTTTAAACTGTTTACATTTCTTGTCTGCAACCTGTTTTTATCTTTTTTAACCTACAGCATTTTTATATGTGTATATGTTCACTGTCATTTTACATTGTTATTTTTTATGGTGTTTTATGAACCAAAACAAAAGATATGATGAACATATCCGTTAGGTAGAGATTACGCTGATAATGGCAATTTCTGCAAGTGCAATAATTCCCGGTCTTAGTATTTAATGCACTTTATGCTTTTTTGCACATATTATATATAGCCCGGCATCGTTTTCTCATCCCTCTATTAAAGGATGGCACATTTAAGCAATGCAGGCCCGTGTTAACTTACCTTACAATGTTGTCTACACCACTTGTTTCATTTTCGGTGGCCAGACTTTTAACTGCTGCAGTTAACATTTGTAAATTTTATAATTTTTAAGATGCTTTTTTGTTTTATAGCACCCCTTGTTATCTTTGGAGATTTAAACAGGAGTGATTGACTTTTCAATTAGCTGGACTTACATGGCAGACACTTGAGGTTTTTGTTTGTTCACTACATATGTATATGATAAACCTTGATCTAACCCTGTTTTATTATTTAATTTTATATTAGACTCTGCATATATCATCCTGAATTCGACATGTTTGGTGCTGCATTCAGTGTGTCTCAAATACTAATTATCTTTGTTTAGTCCGTGTTTTAATCTTGCATTTTAATATTGGTGGTTTCCTGTATATATGTACACTTTTATGGTTATGTACTGTAACCGAATAAAGTATTGATTGATTGATTGGAAACACGTGGGCAACTACATTCAGTTCCCCAGACGTGAGGATTTAGTCACTATGATGTCAGATTTCTATGGATTTGGCCACAACCCACATGTAATTGGATCGATTGATGGCACCCATATTGCCTTAGTACCATCACACAACAGAGAACAAGTCTACCGGAACAGGAAGCCTTTCCATTCTATCAACATGCAAGTTATCTGTTTAGCAGATTTGCACATCTCAAACGTCTGCGCCTGCTTCCTAGGACTGGCACATGATGGCTTCGTATTGAGGAACAGCACCATACCACCGCTGATGTCACACCTACTATCCAAGAGGGCTTGGCTTGTAGGTAAGTGTGATGTATTTGAGCTCTGTTTTGGGAAAAGTAAAGTAGTATGATTTGATTTTGTGTCATTACAGGCTGTCCTTCTATCTATCTCCCATCTAGGAGACTCATTGTATCGCAACAGGCCATGGTTGTTGGCCCTGCTGAGGAATCCTACAAGAGAAGGGGAAGTCCGCTTCAATGAGGCCCTTGGAAGAACACGTCAGCCAGTGGAGTGGGCTTTTGGGCTCCTGAAATCCAGATTCAGATGCCTGGACAGGAGTGGGGGAGCCCTCCTCTACTCACCCGGGAAGGTGTGTCAAATCACGTGGCCTGCTGCACCCTCCACAACATTGCCCTGCGACGGAACATCCCTTACATCGCAGAGGATGCAGGCCATGAAGACCCACCGGGTGCGGACCCTGAAATGCCAAATGAAGATGAAGATAGTGGTGACAACGAAGGAGATGATTTGACTCAGGATCTCATCCAGACCTACTTCTCCTGAATGTAAGTATGGTGTGAGATGTGATGAAATAACAATCTAGGCAATTTTGTAGTGATGGTCTGAGTCTGATTTTTAAACTAGTAACTCTGACTTTGTAGGTCTGGAAACATCTTGGGAAAGGTGTATGTTTTGATAGTGTATCCTTATGCAAATGTGAATGTTGTTTACGACTGTATTCTCTAGAAGTTGCCAATGTGATGTATGTCATGTGTATGTTTGCACATCTAAATCTGTGTTAGTCTATTTTAGGTATCTTCCCCATGTCATCTTCATTTGGACATTTCAGAGTTGTGACATCAGTAGGTATATGTTGCTGTTCAGCCATATGAAGTGGACATGGATTATTGCTGGGAATGTGTGCTATATACTAGGGATGTACAAAGCCGGTTCCAAGATAGCTTGCACAGCGATAGGATGGAAGTTACCTGGCTTCCATTGAACTTTTTTTGTGTGGTGGGTTGGTCCAAATGCAATATGTTTGCTAGCATGTGATCCTTCAAATTGTTGTGTTGTGCCCAATTCATGCTATCCAACCTTCACATTGTCTGCTTCCTTATTGTCTATGAACTGGATGTAGGTGTTGCTGTACTTCCTTATTGTTGGATCAAAGTTCTTGTAGCACATCACTGACATTTGTTGGTGACATTCCACCAGATGCAAGCAACACTGGATTGAATAGACCCTGTGGTCAAAAACTGTGGTACTGGCGTGTCTGTGTGCTATGATATTTGATGTAGTATTCATTTTGTGAGGTAATAAACATGACTCTAGCAGATGATATAGACCTAATTTGTTGTTGGCTATTGTGTGGGATATTGTCAGATGTGTCCCCTTCTACCATGTTGTGTAAGTCTGCAGATGATGACGTTATCATTCACCCTGTTTAACTGAGTCATGTGTTTTTGGTTATATGTCTGACATCATGTCAGCCTATGATTTGACCAATTTTATAAAGATGTAGTAAACCAAGGCACTTGTATGTATGCCTTGTTGTGACATGGTAGTGTTCTAGATTTGTACCTTTTTTCACAGACAACATATCCATGCTTTCAGTACTCCCTGATTTTGACATTTTAATTTTCACATGGTTGTACTTTAACATTTTCATATGTGAGAATGACAACAGGAGACAATACTTAGGTGGCGTGTGTTTTTATTGAGTGAACAGGCCAAAGTAATAAACTGAAACGTAATGAGTAGCAAGAAAAAATAACAAGGTGAGAGATTCAGTCATGGTTGATGTAAGCATTGGAGTAGAGTCCATTAGTTCTGGAGTCCAAAGTCCAACATACTCCTCACATCAGATAGGGAAAAATGGGCAGGAACAGTCAAGAAAGTGAATGTGTGGCACACGCTGGAAGACATTAGGGTTGAGGTGTCTTTCTGGCGGTGGTGGTAGTCTTGCAACCTTGGCTCCTGAATTCTTACAGGGACGTCCCCTTTTTTTGCCAAAGGGGGGATCTGGAGCTGCTGAGCCAAGAGCGCTAGCTGTTGTATCCTCCTCTGTCAGGCCCCCCTTCCTGTCAGTGCAGCAGATATTGGTGATCCAGAAGTACTTCGACCACAGGAAGGGGGAGATGCAGGAGGAAAAGCCCTGCAGAGGGTGGTATTGATGTCCCGCAACACCCCAACCAGGGAGGCCACCTTGGTGTAGAGGCCCGCCACCTCGGTGCGGACCCCAGCCATCTCAGTGCGTAGTCTCTCAATCTCAGTGTAGATGTCTGTATTCGGACAACCTCCTGGTATGTGGATTCATGCAGCTCCTTAATTTCCCGCACCTCTGTGATGACCTGACCCAACACACTGTGGGAATCTTGATTAGAGTCCCAGGACTTGTGTGATGGCAGCATGGGTGTCTGTACCCTCAGTGGGCTCACTCTGGGGGCCCACACTTATCCTCCCACAATGGCTAGCCCCACAGCCCTGTGCCGTAGGCACAGACTGCACCCTCCCACTGGGTCCTGGCTCCTAACTGATGGGGGTGGTGGTGGCCATCTGAGAGTCCAGGACTGGGGGGCACGGGATAGAACTGACTGTGCTAGGTGCACTGGTTGTGGGGCCAGCGGTTAACTTTTGTTGCAGCTGTGGTGGGAGGTGTGGGCCCAGTGAGCCCAACTTTTGGCGTCTGTTCAGGCTAACCAGATAGGCCAGGATGGTTGTCGACGTCCACCACTCCAGGAGCCTTATCATGACTGAAGGCTTTTTCTTCCTGTGGTGGAGAGGGACTCTGTTGGCTTGCCTGCCTCTGATCAGATGCAGTGGTGGATTCATCTGTTGAGAAATGAGAAACATAGTCAATGGTAGAATAGAGGTATTTACAGTCACGTTGTTTGTGTCAGGTTAATTGTGGATCTAGAAGGGCAAAAATAAGTTAGTAATTACTTCAGTCAGCAATTATAAAGAAGTTGTATTTGGTTACTGGGCATTAGGTGAAATTCTATCTATGTATCCGATTTCATAAGCTCATTGGATGTGATGCTATATGTTCTTTTGTGTCTAGGGATAGATGTGACATCTCCAACACTCAGCTACACACACAGTGTGGTCATATCATGTGTATTTGTCCATTTCAAGCATATTTATGTTGAATTCTGAAAAACAGCCAGCTTGGTTGTATGAGTGACATTGTTCATCCTGTGATGAGTCTATAGTCAAGGGGTAACTTGGCATTGCAAAAGAGCTGTGTGTCTTTCATGGCTGACATATATTAGGAGTACTTCGTTGTTATGGTGTAACTCGGCCCATCAATAATTTGAGTTTATGTGTCCAGGAAACTATCAACCAAAATGTTCAAACGTGTATTTGTGATGACCGTTGTCTGTACTTTACACATTTCATGAGTAGTCTAGATCAGTGGTAAGATGGGTGACAGGTGAGAAAGGGGTAAAGGAGTGTAGCATCTTGTTTGTAGTTGGAGTGAGAAGGCCTGGTAGTTGTAGTCAGTTCAATGTCACTTTAGCGAGACTGGAGATTTGCTAAGCTGCTTGAGTAGTCTAGTTCAGTGGTAAGATGGGCGACAGGTGAGAAAGGGGTAAAAGAATGTAGCATCTTGTTTATAGTTGGAGTGACAAGGCCTCCTGGTAGTTGTAGTCAGTTCAATGTCACTTTAGCAAGACTGGAGATTTGCTAAGCTACATGAGTAGTGTAGCTCAATGGTAAGATGGGCGACAGGTGAGACAGGGGTAAAGGAGTGTAGCATCTTGTTTGGAGTTGGAGTGACAAGGCCTCCTGGTAGCTGTAGTCAGTTCAACGTCACTTTTGCAACACTTGACAAACATTAAGTCTACCATGGATGTTGACAACATGCATTTATGACCGAACATACATTTCCATATTGACACATGTCATGGATCCTGGTTTGTAATTTTGATGATGATGCACTTACAGACAGCATTGCAACATGTGGCAGGTGAAGGATTTATAAGTATGTGGTGTCATATGCACCGATACTCATTACCACAGACAAACAAACAGCTCAGATTTTTTTCTATGTTGTAAGTTGGGTAAGTAGATGGAGAAGACGATAGCGAAGGGAGAGTTGTTTGCAAACAGGGCATTGTGATATTTTGGCAGTTCTTGAAGTGTAGTTTACCAGAATCCAGTCTCCCAGGTATTCCTGACAAGCCCTCAGTATGCAGGATGGCAAAGACCTTTTCCTCCCAGGGTAAAAGTTGTAATGGTGTGCTGGGGGGGCCAGTGCCATTCCTCTGTGCCTCCAGGTAGTGGCTGCTGTACTTGCCACGCATCTTCTACCTGAGGTCGTTCCACCTCTTCCTGATGTCTCCCTGTGTGCGTAGGGTAGTGCCAACAGCATTCACCTGTTGACTATCCTGTCCCACATTTCCACGTTCCTAGTATGAGGAGCCTGCTGGACTTGGGCTCCAAATGTTTGGGGCTCTACTCTAATAATTTCATCCACCATGACAGTCAACTCTTTTTCAGTGAAGGTCGCATCTTTTTCCCCAGGCATGGTGACCAAAAAAAATGAGTGGGTATATGAATGAAATTCTAACAAGGGATAGAGGTAAAAAGGTGCCAAAAAATTAATTACTGGTGGTGGAGAGTGCTAAATGTGAAAATAGGGAAAAAGAGGTGGCTTATCAAAAAATTGCAGTACACATTCGTGCCTGTGTTGTGGACTGCAGTTTGGAAGCAAAGGATTGTGGTCAGGGATGGGTTGTGTTTTATGGTGTGATTTGCAGGCATGTCCACTTGCCAAAGCACACCAGGTGTGCAATTTTTTAATCCATCCAATGATCAGTGTTGTGGGATTTTTTCTTTGGCGCGTACCGCAGCGGTCGACTGACTTTGGGTATCCAACGTTTGTTGAGCACCACAGGAAGACCACCAGTACGATTGTGTAGTCATAATATGCTCGACGGATGGACTACAGGCCTGGAGGCATCTGCGTTTACACGGCCGACATTTTAGACTGCCACGGGACCGCTGGGTGAATCGCCGTGCCGGCAGTCTGGGTTTCAGACTGCTCAACTCATAATACAGGGGTAGGTCGGGCATCAGCGCAGCGGGGGCATGGACGATGTGGACGCGGTTCTCAGGTGGTCAGACCGCCAAACTCGTAATCAGGCCATATGTGATCATGTTACAGCAAACAAAGGATGGACAGAATGCTGACAATGCAAACATTCTCCCCCAGTCAAAAGATCTGGGTTAAATCCATCGTTATTTTGCCCACTACGCCACCCCAGTTTGGACCTAGCCATATGCAAATCAGTCTTGACCCTGTACCCCATGGGAACAGTCCAGACCGAACTGCCAGGCCAGGTCCTCCCTGGACCGGAAACAAGCATCCTGGGACCGGTTTCAGGGTATGTCACCCTTCTTCAGCCAGGCTAGCTTGAATCCAGTGGCACAGTGAGCAAGGGACCCACGTCTGGGCATACCCATCCCACTTAGGGCGAAAAGTGTTACAGCAAATGTTAGAATTGGGGGTCTCTAGTTGGCACAGGTAGGTACTTGTGACAAATAGGGACCCTCGCCTCTAGTCAGGGTAAAGGGGTACACTCCTAAAATAACCCCTGCTCACCCCCTTGGTAGCTTGGCACGAGCAGACAGGCTTATCTCAGAGGCAGTGTGTAAAGCATTTGTGAACACATACAGTAATCTAGTGACACACTACAGATGGACACCACACAAGGTTTTATATCAAAAATAAGTATTCTTTATATAGTTTTAACACAAGACCATAAACGACAAAAATCCACAATACTGTACTTAAAATGGTAGGTTTAGCTTAGTTCAGTTCAGTTCTTAAGATGCGACACTTTAAGTCAATGTACCTTACGATGCGGGACGCTTCCACAACAAGCAATGTTGCAGCGATGGAAATGCGACAAAGTTCTGGTGCAAAGAAATAAAGACGTCAAGTTCTTCTTGAGGCGGCACGCTTCTCCGAGGTTGCGAGAAGTCTCGACTCGATGCGTCAGCTACAGCGGCGACACCCTTGTTCAGCGATGCGACGACAGCGGCTTTGGCGGCGACCCTCTTCTCCGACGTTGCGAGACGCTTCCGCTCGATGCGACAACTGCAGCGGCGACACCCTTGTTTCGTGATGCGACGGCAGCAGCTCCGACGGCGGCACGCTTCTCCGTGGATGCGAGGCGCTTCTCTTGATGCGGTGCAATGCGACAGCTACAGCGGCGACACCCTCCTGCGGAGTTGCGACGGCAGCGGCTGCGGCGGCGACACGCTTCTTCCTCGATGCGAGACTCTTCTCTTGATGCGGTGCAATGCGACAGCTACAGCGGCGACACCCTCCTTCGGAGTTGCTACGGCAGCAGCAGCGACGGCGACACGCTTCCTCTTCGTTGCGGGACGCTTCTCTCGATGCGGTGCAATACGACAGCTACAGCGGCGACACCCTCCTTCGGAGTTGCGACGGCAGCAGCAGCGACGGCGACACGCTTCTTCCTCTTGAGTCGCGCTTCCAGCTCCTTGCGACACGCAGTCCCTTCAGAAGGCCCAAAGCAGCAGCAGGCACTTCCAAAGGATTCTTGGGGAGCTGGTGGTTGAAGTCTGTTGTCCCTGAGACTTCAGCAGGAGGCAAGCTCTTTTCTCAAGCCCTTGGAGATACTTTACAAGTTGAATAAAAGTGCACACAAAGTCCTTTCTCCTTCCTTTGGCAGTCAGGCAACCACTGCAGGCAGATCCCTCTAGCTTAGGGATAGTCTTCTCCTCAGTTCCTTCTTGGTTCCGCTCCTCAGCAAAGGTTTCTTCTTGTTTTCCCAAAGTGATCTAATTTCCTAGGGGTCTGGGTCCCCTTTTTATACACAGTTTTCCTTTGTTCTCTGAAGGCAGAGAGGCCTCTGCCCAGCCCAAAACCAGTTCTGGTCAGTCCTGGAGCACCTTGTTTTTCTGTCTCCTTCTTTCCTTTCAGAATGTGGGGCAGGGTGCTCAGCCGCCCGGCAGGAGGTGGAGCCAGCATTGTGGAAGGCAGGCACAGCCCTATTCAGACCCAGGTGCAACTCCTCCCTCCACTCTGGATGCAGATCTTTCTATTCAGCCCTGTGCTGACTCACCCTGTCTCCTGTAGCCACCCCCAGCCCCTGTCACTCAATCTCCAGACAAGGAATACACAACCTAGCAGAGGCAGGCTTGGAAGTTTAGGCAAGAAAATACCCACTTTCTAAAAGGGGTATTTTCAAACACAGAATGTTAAAACCAACTTCACTAAAAGATGTATTTTAGCATTCTGAGTTCAGGCATACTAAATTCGTTTTTCTACCATGTTCCCTGGGTCAGTTCTGACTATAAGGTGTAATAGTCAGTCTGCCCATTCTGGCCTATGGGGAGCAGGTAGCCTTGCAATAGTGAAAAACGAAAATGGCTGTAATTCACTATTAGGACATGCCACACACCCCAGGGCATGTCCTACCTTATACTTACAATGCACCCTGCCCTAGGGCCTACTTTAGGGGTGACCAACATGCAGTAAAGGGAAGGTTTAGGGACTGGTAAGTGGGTGTACTCACCAAGTCGACATGGCAGCCCTAGGCTGCACACAGGCTCTGCAATGGCAGGCCTGAGGCACATTTTACAAGCCGCTTCTGTGGGTGGCACAACCAGTGCTGCAAGCCCACCAGCGGCATTGGATTTACAAGCCCTGGGCACACTCAGTGCACTGTACTAGGGACTGACAAGTAAACCAATCATCCAATCATGGAGTCACTAATACATCACAATTTATCATAGGGAGAGCATATGCACTTTAGCACTGATCAGCAGTGGTAAAGTGCCCAGAGTCATAAAACAGCCAACAACAGGTCAGAAAAAATATAGGAGGAAGGCAAAAAGTTTAGGGATGACCCTGCAAAAAGGGCCAAGTCCAACACAACCCCCTTCCAGCCAAAACGCAGGGTAGACCAATCACTACCTTGATGGGCTTCCCTGCTTTGGGCGATAGAACCTGGACCCTGGCCCACAACAGCAGGGGCATACTCCAGTTCTACGCCAATCTGAACCTATTTGGATCCCTCTGTCCATACTCTCAGGACCCACCAAGCTAATCCATGGGGAACCCTTCTCCTCACCTGTGGACACCACCTGTGCAGCACCTAACCTTAACTTGCTCACAGGTGTGTCCCAACAGACAGCCAGCAAGCCACAGTGGCCACTGACAGTGGTCAGGGATGAGACCCAGGCCTTATGCCTCTCAGGGCTCTCAAACCTCTGTGGCGTCAGAGAGCGGGGGGCAGTAGCCCCAGGTGCTTGGCACCCTTTGTCCACTCTCCCTCCTGTCAGGTCAGGTATGACATCCTGGCGCTGACCCACCAGCCCCGGGCCTATACCCGGCGGCTGGACTGGAGACTGGGGTGGGCTTTCCCACACCCGGTCCTCCTCCTTGGGGCTCTGTACCCTCCCACCTGGAGCGGTACCCCCTTCCAGAATTGTCAGGGCACCTGCGACAGGTGTCCTGCACAATTCGCCCACCAGTTCAGGGGTTCTATCCTGCAACTGGGCGTCCAGGTCAGGGGGACACCCTGAACCTGGTCCTCCAATCTAGGGTCTAAACCCTCTAGTTGAACCGGGGTCAGAGGCGAGGACTCCCTCCCTCTGCACCCCCTTCCAGAGTACTGCCCCCTCCTATGAGGAGCGGTACCCCCTTCCAGAATTGTCAGGGCACCTGTGGCAGGTGTCCTGCACAGCTCGCCCCCAGTTCAGGGGTTCTATCCTGCAACTGGGATCCCAGCATAGGGTCTGTACCCTTAGACTGGGCAGAGGCCAGGGGTGAGGCTGTCCTCTCCCCGCCTCCCTTACTGGGGTCCTGCACTCTCCCACCTGGAGCGGTGCCCCCAGAGGACAACCTGGTAGGGGCACTGTTAGCAGCTGCCCCTTCCTCCAGGTCAGGGGGACACCCTGAACCTGGCCCTCCAACTCAGGGTCTGTACCCTTAGGCTGGACCTGTGCCTGGCAACCCAGGACTTCCGGGAGGGTACACCAACCCCCCAAGGGAAACACACTCCTTTAGAGTTGTGTAATAATCTGCCTGGCGCACCAGGACTTCCTGGGGAGCACGCATGCCCCCAGAGGGTAACACATCTCTCATGTGTTGTGTGACAGTCCGCCTGGCGCAGATCTCCCGACGCCTGTCCATCTGACAGCGCGGGAGATCCCCCAGGACAGAAGTGGTGTTACCATGGTCATTCACTGGTGACTCAGCCCTTCTGGCTGGTCCCTGACCCACTGGTTCTTCCACTGGGGACTCTCTCCCCCTCTCACCCCTCACTCTGGACTTCTGCACCCTCCCAACTGGAGCGGCACTGCCAGACACCAGAAACACTGGAGCTCCATTTACAGACGCTCCAGGTTCTCTAGACACTAGGAGATCCTCCTCAACAGGCGGCCCATCAGGACAGCCTAGGCTCCCTACCTGGTGTTCCCTTAAAGAACCATCCAGGCTCTGAGACTGGGTTTCGGGCACCTGGGGACACGCAGCCCCACACTCACTCCTTCTCCACTGAGACAGGACGTGAGTCCCTACACCCCTCCCATTACCACGGGACCTAGCTGGGCTACACTGAACCTCTCCTACCACTCTGGGTTGGAAGACACCTGAGCCACTCCTCTTAGGGTCACTCCCCAATGCCTCTTCAGACCCTCTGGAATCCACCAAAAGGTCTGCCTCCAATGTGAGCTCCCTGAGGTCAGAGAACTCACTCTCCAACAGGTGTTGGCATAGCTCTGGAAAACAGGGACTTACAATATGCTCTCCCAAAATTGGATCACACAGTCCCCCACAGGGGTTAACCAAACTATCCTTCACCTCACCATCCAGTGCCTCACACACGTACTCCACACCACTCTCCTGAGACTGGCAAGACAGTATCTGACTGTCTCTGTCACTCAACCCACACTCTTCTGGGCGGTCTTCACACTCACATACCAGGACTTCAACCATGGGGGAACCCCTCTCCCTGCACCTCTCATCTAGAGTCAGTAGAGTGTCCCTCACACCACTAGGACCATGAATCCCTGTGTCAGTTTCCCTATTCCTATCAGGGACACTGCGCACTACTGGAGCTACCTCATGTCCTTGAACCTCCTGGTGTATGTTAACCCCCTCCAAGTCAGGCGCCACATCTCTGGGTGTGTGCACTACTCTCTCAGCACTGAATAACTTAATTTTGCTGCCACCATCTGAGCTGGACTCCACCTCCAACTCAGCAAAGCTCACTTCCTGAGCTGCCCAAATTTCCTCTTCTTGGGCTAAGGCCCTCTGAGCCTCATCAATCTCTCTCAGCTCTTCATCAATCTCTTTCAGCTTCTGCTCATGAGCCAGAAGCCAGCTATCTTTTTCTGTTTCTCCCTCACTTTTAGGGAATTCCTCCTTCTCAGACTCAACTGGTAGTGTTGCCTTCCAGCTGGGTAACTCATACTGAAATAGGGATGCCTCTAGATCCTCCCTGGACCTTCTCTTCACAGGCAGCCCCCTTTCCTTGCAAAACACACGTAGCTCCTTCATTGTGTAGACAAACATGTGCCAGAAGTTGAGTTCCATTTTGCAACAACTAACCAGAGTCATGGTATAAAAAATACCTCCAGGAGGACACCATAAAACAGAAAAACAGTATGTGGTCGCGTTTGGTCTGCACTCACTAGTAGTGTTCACCAATCACTGTACATGAGTCACAAATGCAAGTCCAGAATCCTCACCGCTGACCACCAATGTTAGAATTGGGGGTCTCTAGTTGGCACAGGTAGGTACTTGTGACAAATAGGGACCCTCGCCTCTAGTCAGGGTAAAGGGGTACACTCCTAAAATAACCCCTGCTCACCCCCTTGGTAGCTTGGCACGAGCAGACAGGCTTATCTCAGAGGCAGTGTGTAAAGCATTTGTGAACACATACAGTAATCTAGTGACACACTACAGATGGACACCACACAAGGTTTTATATCAAAAATAAGTATTCTTTATATAGTTTTAACACAAGACCATAAACGACAAAAATCCACAATACTGTACTTAAAATGGTAGGTTTAGCTTAGTTCAGTTCAGTTCTTAAGATGCGACACTTTAAGTCAATGTACCTTACGATGCGGGACGCTTCCACAACAAGCAATGTTGCAGCGATGGAAATGCGACAAAGTTCTGGTGCAAAGAAATAAAGACGTCAAGTTCTTCTTGAGGCGGCACGCTTCTCCGAGGTTGCGAGAAGTCTCGACTCGATGCGTCAGCTACAGCGGCGACACCCTTGTTCAGCGATGCGACGACAGCGGCTTTGGCGGCGACCCTCTTCTCCGACGTTGCGAGACGCTTCCGCTCGATGCGACAACTGCAGCGGCGACACCCTTGTTTCGTGATGCGACGGCAGCAGCTCCGACGGCGGCACGCTTCTCCGTGGATGCGAGGCGCTTCTCTTGATGCGGTGCAATGCGACAGCTACAGCGGCGACACCCTCCTGCGGAGTTGCGACGGCAGCGGCTGCGACGGCGACACGCTTCTTCCTCGATGCGAGACTCTTCTCTTGATGCGGTGCAATGCGACAGCTACAGCGGCGACACCCTCCTTCGGAGTTGCTACGGCAGCAGCAGCGACGGCGACACGCTTCCTCTTCGTTGCGGGACGCTTCTCTCGATGCGGTGCAATACGACAGCTACAGCGGCGACACCCTCCTTCGGAGTTGCGACGGCAGCAGCAGCGACGGCGACACGCTTCTTCCTCTTGAGTCGCGCTTCCAGCTCCTTGCGACACGCAGTCCCTTCAGAAGGCCCAAAGCAGCAGCAGGCACTTCCAAAGGATTCTTGGGGAGCTGGTGGTTGAAGTCTGTTGTCCCTGAGACTTCAGCAGGAGGCAAGCTCTTTTCTCAAGCCCTTGGAGATACTTTACAAGTTGAATAAAAGTGCACACAAAGTCCTTTCTCCTTCCTTTGGCAGTCAGGCAACCACTGCAGGCAGATCCCTCTAGCTTAGGGATAGTCTTCTCCTCAGTTCCTTCTTGGTTCCGCTCCTCAGCAAAGGTTTCTTCTTGTTTTCCCAAAGTGATCTAATTTCCTAGGGGTCTGGGTCCCCTTTTATACACAGTTTTCCTTTGTTCTCTGAAGGCAGAGAGGCCTCTGCCCAGCCCAAAACCAGTTCTGGTCAGTCCTGGAGCACCTTGTTTTTCTGTCTCCTTCTTTCCTTTCAGAATGTGGGGCAGGGTGCTCAGCCGCCCGGCAGGAGGTGGAGCCAGCATTGTGGAAGGCAGGCACAGCCCTATTCAGACCCAGGTGCAACTCCTCCCTCCACTCTGGATGCAGATCTTTCTATTCAGCCCTGTGCTGACTCACCCTGTCTCCTGTAGCCACCCCCAGCCCCTGTCACTCAATCTCCAGACAAGGAATACACAACCTAGCAGAGGCAGGCTTGGAAGTTTAGGCAAGAAAATACCCACTTTCTAAAAGGGGTATTTTCAAACACAGAATGTTAAAACCAACTTCACTAAAAGATGTATTTTAGCATTCTGAGTTCAGGCATACTAAATTCGTTTTTCTACCATGTTCCCTGGGTCAGTTCTGACTATAAGGTGTAATAGTCAGTCTGCCCATTCTGGCCTATGGGGAGCAGGTAGCCTTGCAATAGTGAAAAACGAAAATGGCTGTAATTCACTATTAGGACATGCCACACACCCCAGGGCATGTCCTACCTTATACTTACAATGCACCCTGCCCTAGGGCCTACTTTAGGGGTGACCAACATGCAGTAAAGGGAAGGTTTAGGGACTGGTAAGTGGGTGTACTCACCAAGTCGACATGGCAGCCCTAGGCTGCACACAGGCTCTGCAATGGCAGGCCTGAGGCACATTTTACAAGCCGCTTCTGTGGGTGGCACAACCAGTGCTGCAAGCCCACCAGCGGCATTGGATTTACAAGCCCTGGGCACACTCAGTGCACTGTACTAGGGACTGACAAGTAAACCAATCATCCAATCATGGAGTCACTAATACATCACAATTTATCATAGGGAGAGCATATGCACTTTAGCACTGATCAGCAGTGGTAAAGTGCCCAGAGTCATAAAACAGCCAACAACAGGTCAGAAAAAATATAGGAGGAAGGCAAAAAGTTTAGGGATGACCCTGCAAAAAGGGCCAAGTCCAACAGCAAACAAATGATGGACAGAATGCTGACAATGCAAACATTCTCCCCCAGTCAAAAGATCTGGGTTAAATCCATCGTTATTTTGCCCACTACGCCACCCCAGTTTGGACCCAGCCATATGCAAATCAGTCTTGACCCTGTGCCCCATGGGAACAGTCCAGACCGAACTGCCAGGCCAGGTCCTCCCTGGACCGGAAACAAGCATCCTGGGACCGGTTTCAGGGTATGTCACCCTTCTTCAGCCAGGCTAGCTTGAATCCAGTGGCACAGTGAGCAAGGGACCCACGTCTGGGCATACCCATCCCACTTAGGGCGAAAAGTGTTACAGCAAACAAATGATGGACAGAATGCTGACAATGCAAACATTCTCCCCCAGTCAAAAGATCTGGGTTAAATCCATCGTTATTTTGCCCACTACGCCACCCCAGTTTGGACCCAGCCATATGCAAATCAGTCTTGACCCTGTGCCCCATGGGAACAGTCCAGACCGAACTGCCAGGCCAGGTCCTCCCTGGACCGGAAACAAGCATCCTGGGACCGGTTTCAGGGTATGTCACCCTTCTTCAGCCAGCCATATGTGATCATGATCAGGAATCGCTTGCGCATATTACCTGCTGCTATCCAGGAATGTACAGGGAAAGGAAAATCCTATTGAAACAGATGTTTTTAAAGAATAATATTAGACATTGTAATGATGCCATTAGGCACTGCTTCAGTAGTCCGCAAATTACAAATCTAAGCCAAGTTGCTAGATTTTTCAATGAGGACTCCATGAAACTTGCTTAGAGCTAAATTCTCTGCCATGTTACACATAATGAAACACATTTATTGCCTTTTTTTCACATGTGAATTTTAGAGATCTTAATTTTTATCTTTATTATTACCCTATGCCTCTTACTTGAATACAATGGTGATTGTTTTTTTAAAGTGCATTTTATGTAAGATTTTAATTAATTAAACATAATAAATGACTTACTTAATTACAAAACGTTACTATTTTTTACAGAAAACACTTAACAACTGCAAGAAAACTACACTCTGATGGACTTCGCAAAGAAAAGTCATAAGGAAGATGTGAACAAAATAACAAGGCACCTTCACAAAATGGGCTATGTAACATGGCTGCATTTTAGAACGCAATATATATATAAATAAATGGCTAAACTCTGTCTTTTGTTATGTGTATTAATCCTTAGATAGTAAAGAAACACTTCAGCAAAAACGACGCACTGCAAATCAAAAAATCCAATCCCTCAGCCATAAACCTGGACAAAGCCACTTTCAAAGTAAGTAAAATAAAAACAGTTGGAAAAATCTGCTCTAATCTGCATTAAGTGTAGAATATGCAACAAACAGCCAGTTTGCTTTTGAAATTAACAAGTTAATAGCTCTGGCATGTGTACCTGTAACAGACGCAGCTACCCACTCACTACAAGATGCTAACAGAATCCCCATTTTACCAAAGAAATTAACACAAAATTAGTCTACTAATTGACTACTTCAGAGACACCGATGCCAACACCAAATTCCAAATACCATGGTGGAATGTCTATAACAGTATCATGGCCCAATAAGCCAAAACCAACACTGCAGTGGAAGGATGGCATGATGCCTTACAAGCCAACTACGAAGAACCCAACCAACACTCTACAAATTCATAGAAGCCCTCCAAAAACAACAATGGCCCTCATTATGATGTCGAGCGGACCACCACTGACAGGCCGTCGGTGGGGGTCCGCCCGACATACAGGGCATCGGTTCGATCGCCACATTATGATGCAGACAGTCGGAGCGATAATGTTGGAGGGAAAGACCGCCGCCTCAATAGGATTTACTAAGCCCGATGGGGCAGCGGTCAGAATCGTGATCCTGAATGGAGGTAGTGCCTGCTCAGGCACGGCAGTCAGGATTACAATGTCCCTTTTTTCGAGTGCAGTTTCATGGCAGTCCGACCGCCATGAAAAGGCAGCCAGAAAGTGACTTTGGGGGTCCGAAGCAAGGCCCCATCCACTGTAATGTGGCCACACACATTCATGCACCGTGCGCCAGGCACCACATGGTGCCTGGCACACGGTGCATGAATGAGCACATAGTGCTCAATAAAATTGCGGCTTGTGCTGCAGCCCTTTTCCATGGCCGCAGCACAAGCCGCAGTGTTATGAAGCACTTTCCGCCCACAAGTCTGGCGGGCATATCCTAATTGGGCGGTGGGACCGCCGCCTGCCTGTCGGGGGGTCCCCGGACCACTGTGGTGTCAGGCAGAAGTCTGATCATCTGGCATCATAATGATGCCCAAAGCTACTAACAAATATGGATTGAACAGTCAGTAAATCAAAGCATAAAATAACTAAACAAACCTTTTTCATACCTGTGGGTATTGTTCAACTCTGTTTTGAACTGGCGGTCTCTTGTAAGTAGAAAGAAAGGTGACTTAGGGGGCCCATTAGGATAACGGGCGGATCGCCACCACCGGGCTGGCGGTGGTCATCGCCGGCCCGGCGGTGGCGATCCGCCCGCCAAATGTCCCTGTGTCACCCCCCGCCATATTAGTATGGCGAGGGGCACCGCGGCGGACGGAAAGACCGTCCGCCGCTTTTCCGCCGGTCGGATTGCCGGCCGGGCGGAAAGGCACACAATATGGTGGCGGTGCCTTGCAGGCACCGCCATCCATATTATGATGTGTGCGGTGTGCATGCATTTCCATGGCGGTGACTCCGCCATGGAAAGGCATGCAGAGATTGGCTTTGGGGGCCCGTTGGGGGCCCCCGGGGGGGTTGGGGGGGGTGGCTGCACTGGCCATACACAAGGTGGCAGGCACCTCGCGGTGCCTGTCACGTTGTGCATTGCAATGCACTGCATGCACCTTTAACATTGCAGCGGGTGCTGTTTACAGCACCGCCCGCCGCAATGTTAATGGCAAGAATGCGCCCGCCAGTGTGGCGGGTGCATCCTAATTTGCATTGTGGGACCGCCGCACCTCTGGCGGTCGGTCCCGTTTACCGTTACGGTGGCCGCCCGCCATCGTAATAAGCCCCTTAGTGAGGGCTAATGCTGCAGTTTTTAATTTTGCTTCTAGATTGGGCAACAGACCCATTGGGGCCCCTTTGCAGATATACAGGGCCAAGTGTATCTCCAAGGTAACCTATGGTAGTGAGGTCTGGGGCTACACTACTCACGAAGAGTTGCAAATTGTGGAAAACAACTTTTTGAGACGGCTTCTATGTATGCTTCAGGGTACTTCAACCTTTGGAGTACATGAAGAATTGGGGATGGCCTACCTTTCTGATATCCTGACTTATTGTCCCCTTTCTTTATGGATAAATACTTGGCTCAGGAAGGGGATCGGACTAAGCAAAGAGATTTTAAAGGATTGTCTGACCCTTGACAACTTTTATTACATTCCCTGGTTTAAGAATATCAGGGAGTGTTTTATAAGCCTGGGAAGGGCAGACTTATTTACCAATCCAGAAAACGTTTGTAGGAAGGATCTCTGTTGGGTGAATGAGTCATTTTTAAGAAAGTGGATATTGGATAGAGAAGAAGTGGCGCTGAGGAAGTCCAGCGCCTGTAGGCACATCATATTGAGAACTGTGCAATCAACTGAGCCATATCTCTTATGGATCAAAAGTAGCTATGATAGTTTTTTATTGACCAGGTTTCGCTTGGACTTTTTTTATCTCCTCCTTGCTTACCCTCGAGAGGGGAACAAGGGTGTTTTGTAGTTTTTATGAGGTGCCAGGAAGTCATATATTATCCCCATTTAAAAAAAGGCACATTTTAGTCAGGTCTGACCTGCTTTTACCTTTTTACTAGGGGTGGGCAGAGTTAGCGGAGTTGCACTATGTGGAATTCAGCAGAGTTGCATAAAAACTCTGTGCAATTCCGCAGAGTTCCGCTCCGCCCTAGTTCATCACTTCGTAGGATGTTAGGGAATTACAGACGTTGTTGACTGCGGTAACAGAAAAAGCTCTTTTAAAGTAATGAAGGACACAGAGCATCTGAACTCCTCTTACCACAGATTACGTATGGCTCTTGCCCCGCCTCTCTCCTCCATGTCCTGCAGCAGAGGAAATGCCGAGAAGGCGAGCCATAGTCCCCCTTCATGATACTCTCCCCTTTCTTCTTTCTTTTCCCTCCTCCTTTCCATTGCCTTGTTGCGATGCCGATGCAGATCAAAAGTCCATGGCGGCACGTGACTTATGTGCATGCAGGGTGGTTTGTGGCAGTGAAAGGCTTGAAGACTACTGCCAGCATGTCACAGGGGCCATTGATGTGCCCGTACCGTGACATCAGGGTGCCAGCTGCAGAGTTTAATGTGGATGGCCGGGTTAAAGAAGGATTTCAGAACAGGTACTCTGTGTAGTGGGTCAGACCATTGTGACTGGCTGGTGTGGTGGTGTGACCGCGGTGGTGCTGTCCAGAGAAGGTCCTCTGGTGTGTAGTGGGTCAGTCCATTGAGACAGGCAGGTTTGATATTGCGTAGAATTCCAGCTTCAGGGAGCGGAAGATTATGAACACATAGGGGCCGATTCCGATCTCGGCCGGTAGGGCTCCGAATCGGATTCGGCTCAACCGGATCCGATTCGGAGCCCTATTTCCCGAACGATTCGTACGCGCGTCCGGGCAAGCGAGTACGATGCGAAATCGCCGACCGACTCGTCCGGGCGTCCCGACCGCTCTGACCGACTCGTTCCCGGATCTAACCGCACCGACCGACTCGCACGGACTCGACTCGCACCGCGCAATGGAGACGTTCCCCGGCCGGGTAAGTACGATGCGCGCCGCGAGCAGTCCGACCGAGCCGCGCACTCCGGCTCGAAAGAGCAGTCGGAGCCGTACTTCGGGGATCCGTGTCGGACCCCCCTGTACGCATAGCCGCGCGAGTCGCACACAGGGGGGACCCATGGGTCCCCCCTACCTGTGCATGTACGGCGCGAGTCGCTTCGCCGCGTACACACTGTAGGGGGCGCACTTGTCTGCCTCGCACCCATTGAGTCAATGGGAGCCCGCGTTGTACGACAGGCTCCCATTGACTTCAATGGGAGTCCGACCGACTCGAGTCCGATGGCATACGTGCGCATCGTACTCGTTCGGTCGGGCTGCACGGGTCCGATTCGGTCGGAAATCTCTCCGGATCCGGCTCGGTCGGAGAGATTTCCGGCCCGAATCGGAATCGGCCCCTAAGTCTTTCATCATCAAGCGAAAGAAACGCGCGAGCCTAAATACGTATTTCCAAGCCGTGAGTGATCTGGCTATGTAGACGCCACGATTAGACAGCTCTCATTTGGGAATATAGCTCTGTTCCTCACCGCCGCTGTTTTAGATAGCAAAGTGACGGCTGTGGAAAAGAAGGGGAAATTGCAAAGCATGTGCAAGTGAAGTGGTTGCAGCCTCCATAGTTAGATTTCCTTTTCTATTGTCTCCATTCTTGCACATCAGTGGCAGGCGCTGGTGCCACATCTATTTTCCAAAGAACCATGAAAACTTTTATTTTTGACTATGGTGGCAAACTTTCTGGGTCCTCTAGTCAATTTCATGTGACATATTGTGTTAGGATTATTTTCTGCTATAACCAATGCTTTTATAAAACAGTTCATTAAGTAGGGCTGCCTCTTGTTGGGTGACTCATCTTAATTGCTTGGCAGAATATCTTGAGTGATTTTTATTATTGGCATGCCTTTCCAGAGCATCTGGTTGCCAAGCCATTTGTAGAATGTAGGAGTGGGCGGCGGGGGCAAACTCTGACACGCGGCGCAATCAGAGTTTTTGCTGAACTCCGCGCTCCCCGAGCAGAGTTCACCGCCCACCCTTACTTTTTACAAATGCTTTCAAGTAACAGTGTACTTTATGTTCTCGGTTTTCTAAGGTCTGCTGTTAGACTTAGATCCAGCTGTGATTAAAAGGCGAGGGTTAGTTATGGTTGAATGTGTCGCTGAGAGATTTTTTTTTTTTTTGGGGGGGGATTTATGTATTTTTCTGAACTCTCCAAATTGTTTTTACTAACCCAGTATTCATTTTATTGTATTGATACCGAGGTGTGGTGTGGCATGCGTATAGTTTAATGGATTTTTAATGTTGTACATTTATTGTATAGTTTTATGTTTTTTTGTAAAAGCCGAATGAAGTTTGTTTGATTGAACTAAACAAACTAGATAAATGTACGAAATGCTACAATTTGAAGTCAGGTTCTTTGTAAATAACAAAGGAGCAGACTTCCCTGAAATGATAGCTAAATCGCTGTTATAAACCACCTAACTACCAATATACTCACAACTAAAATAGAACAAAGACCAACACCACTATAACATAAACAATTTTAAATAAATATTAGAATAATTATTTTTATAAATCACTCTATAACACAAATATATTAATAAAGTACAAAATAAGACAAATACAAATAATTTAGTTTAATATTTAATCAATTATAATAGTGGGATAACCAAAAATATACAAAGCAGCTCATGAAGTAAAACATACACGTATAAAATAAAACTTTTCAATTGCATTAAAGGCAAAATACATGTTCATATTAAAATATAAAATTTTCTACTCAAAAATAAACATAAATATCATACTTACCTCCACCTCCCAAAAATAAAATCCAAAATAAAAGTCAAAATACAAAAATAAAAATCCCAATTTTATAAATACCTCCAATTTCGCCATGCCCTCTCTCCTAGTCTGGTGCGTCTAGAATCAATGGCGGAATTCAGTCCGGTAGAAGCCAAAGTCTTTATGGGGGATCTCCAGGATCACAAGATATCTAAGATTTATCAGTCCCTAGTAACACACAGCTCCCCCACATTGCAAAAACTCAGAGAGGCTTGGGAGGGAGATGTTGGCTCGCTAGATGAGGAGGACTGGACGGATGCCCTGGCCTCCCCTCGGGGGCGGCCATAGCGGTACGCCTACGTCTTATTCAATTCAAATATCTCCACCGGGTCTACTTCACAAAGGTCCGGCTGTGGAGGGCGGGTATGGTGGCTTCCCCGGTATGCCTTAGATGTGAACAAGAGGAAGGGACCCTGATACATACGGTCCGGCATTGCCCTTCCTTGGCACGGTTCTGGAGAGGGGTGATGTCCTGCCTTTCAGAGGTGCTGGGCTGGGACCTGCCCCGGTCACCAAAGTTAGTGTTGCTACATGTCATGGAGGGGATTGGGGCAACATTTATAAACGCCATCTTATGTTATTGGGGTTCACATTGTCAAAGAGGGATATCGCCAAGGCGTGGAAGGTGCTGGCGCCACCCTTGGTGTCCATATGGAAGAGGGGCCTGGACTTTTGTATGGGTTTAGACCTCCCTATCTTCACGGCAAGAGGGTGCCCGCAGAAACATTTTTAAGATTTGGAAGCGGTGGGCGGATTTCCGGGGGCTGTTGCTGGAGCCGGTTGCCGAGGGGGGTCCCCTTCATCCAGATTGATGTTGCCCCATTGGTGCCAAGGGTATGGGAATTGTATATATGAGTGAGTGGGTGCAGGTGGTGTGGGGCAGTGCTGAGTTCCAATTGGGACTAGGAGGTTGTTAGTGTGACTGGGTGGGGGAGGGGGGGACGTTTGGGGGGGTTTGTTCTTTAAAAACGTTATATTTCATCTGTATCGCTTTTCTACATCCTTGCTCCATTTCTTTCTTCCTAAAAAAGTCAAAGTCATGATGTTGTATATTGATTGTGCAGAGGCCTCTGGGTTACAGAGCCCTGCTATATATGTGTCATTTGATAAATAAAGCCTGTTTTTAAAAAAAAAATACAAAAATAAAAATCAAGAAACCTAAAAATAAATGTTAAATTCAAATGTCCAATATAAATCCACCAAAGTAATCCACACTCACTGAAAAACATAGAAAAATGCAAAATTGAAAGTAAAAACCATACCAGAATTCTGAAAAATCAAAGGAAATGAAAACACAATGTTGGTTTAAATTAATCCAAATAAATGTCCCCTTTAAAAATAAAACACATTAAAAATAGCTGCAAAACGTACACTCCGACTTCCAAACTTGCAAAAAAACATAACATACCCACCCTCACAATACACAATACATACATCCCAAATACAATACAATACAAACATAACATTATTACTCTACAAAGAAAGGCCAACAGATGACTATATGTACACCTCAAAATTATACTAATGCAGAAGAAACTACAGTTAGCTGTAAAAAATATGCTTTAAAAGTGTATGTATGAAAAAATAATTATGTACCATTTGTGTATACATTTTTACAAATATGTTTGAAAAGTGTGTTGAAAAATACAGTACATGTGAAACTATACCAAAAACCAATATTAAAATGTTGTACCACTGTAACATTTGAAAGATCTGTATTTTTTCTGCAAAAAGATGTCTGTATCAAAACTAAAAACTAAACACGTACATTAAATAAAATACATAAATAAAAAATATCTAAAAACCATGACATGTATTGGTTATTATTCTAGAAAGCTACACACTACAGAAAAGTACAAACTACAAACCATTTCGTGAAAGGTGTTTCACAGGAAAAAAGGTAAGATTTACTATTCCCACTCCAATGTAAACCATTTTGTGGGAGGTGTTGGACACTAAACGGGTAAGGTTTACTCTGCTCACTCCAATGTAAACTATTCTGGTAAGGTGTTGGACACTAAAGGGGTACAAATTACTATTCCCACTCCAATCTAAATCATTTTGGGGAAGGTGTTGGACACTAAAAGGGTCAAATTTACCCACCCCAATCTAAATCATTTCGAGGAAGGTATTAGACACCAAAAGGGTTCCATCTATATTCACACTGCAATATAAACCATTTTGGGAAAGCTGTTGGACACTAAACAGGTTAGATTTCGTACCAGTGTAAACCATTTTGTGGAAGATCTTAGACACTGGAGGGACAACATTTTGTATTCCTACACGATGATACTTTATTTTGGAAATTCATAAAGAACACTATGAAATAACTAAATATCATTTACAATTTACATATTACATAAATACTCAAAAACAAACATAAAACAATATAAAATAAAATATGCCAAAAAATATGAACAAGATTTAAAAATCAATAAAAACAAACATTAAAACTTATATATAATTAAAATCAAAAAAGAAAATGTAAATAATATTATAAGTGAAATAGTTATATCCTACAACATTCTCATTTTCTGAAATACCTGTACTAACAATATAAATATTATTAAAAAATTACAAACTAATAAATAAAAAGTTTTAATTTGAATGCTTTCATAATTTTAAAGAAATTATAATAACATAAATACATTATTAAAATAACATAATTTAATTAAGCATTAACACAATATATAGATATAATAACTCCACAGATACACAAAAGTAAAATATATTTTAAATACATATAAAATATAATCAGTTTAAACAATTAAATATTAAAGCTTACATTTCAAATGTAACATCTAAAACAAATTACAAATACAATACTTGGATTATAAAACATCAAATAAAGTATACATCTAATAACAAGTACTTCTTCCGCACAGGCGAGAAACGCAGACGCCTGACTCAGGTACTTGAACTGGAGGAGCGTCAAAGCCAGTTGGAGACGCAAATGTTAGAAAGGTCGGACCCAAGCTCTCGGCGTAATCTCCTACTTATCCAACAACAAATTCATCAGCTCCTTACTGACGAGGCCAAAGAGGCGTGGCTGGCGACCCAGCATAGGATCTACCAATGGGGCGATAAGTCCAGCAAAATGCTTCATCGGCTATGTCAGGCTAGGTCCGCCCCTGTACAGGTACCCCTCCTGAGGGACCTAGACGGTGCACTCTGCACTTCCCCTGAAACGGTGGTCCAAGCTTTTGCATCCTTTTATTCCAATCTCTATCGACAGCGGGAGCTGATATCGGAGTCCCTCATGGATGAATTTCTATCGGATATTCCTCCTCGTAAGCTCTCCGATCAAGTACGGGACTTGCTAGATAGCCCTATAACGTTAGAAAAACTAAAGGCGGCATTAGCGAGCATTCATCTTGGCAAGGCTCCGGGTCCGAATGGCTTTCCAAGCGATTTCCTGCACCCACATATGATGACCTTGGGTCCACATCTGCTCGAGGCACTGCATGAGGCTCTAGAACAGCGTATCCTGCCCACAAACTGGCAGCATGCTGAGATCTTGGTGTTCCTCAAGCCTGGTCGTCCTCCTGACGACCCAGCTTCGTATCGCCGTATCTCATTGCTCAATTTCGAGCCCAAGCTCCTGGGGAAGGTCCTGGCGGACCGCCTCCGTTCATGCATCCAAGATCTCATTCACCCTGACCAGTCTGGCTTCATCCCACAGCGCTCCACCAGACATAATATTAGGCGAGTTCACAACGCCATTGCAGGAGCCCATAGACTTGGTCGCCCAGCGGCCGTTCTGCTGGCCGACATAGATAAAGCATTTGACTCCCTGAGCTGAACCTACCTCTTCAAGCTCCTTCACGCCATAAACCTGGGATCTCGCTTCATAGCTTATACCTGGCTGTTATATACTGATCTCTCCGCATCTGTTGTGTGGCAGGTTTTCGGTCAGCCCCCTTTTCCATCCGTCGGGGCACGAGGCAGGGATGCACCCTGTCCCCCCCTCCTGTTCGCCCTAGCCATAGAGCCCCTTGCCGTGTGGGTACACCAGGACCCGCTGATCCGGGGATAGACTGGACACGAGAATATTCAGATAGAATCGCGCTCTACGCTGATGACGCTCTTTTCTTTATGACAGACCCGTGGTTCTCGGGGCCCCGTGTCCTCCAGATTCTTCGAAGTTTTGGCGAAACCACTGGGTTGAATACCAACCCATCAAAATCCACACTCTTCCCTATATGCGGGGAGCAGAGGAGTCAGGCATGGGCTTCCGCATTATCCATTGCTACTACAGGCTTTAAGTTTCTAGGGTTCTTTATATCGCCGTGCCCTACGATCTCATGGGCGCACAATATCGCCCCACTACTCCCGGCTGTCCGCAATGAGACAACGGTTTGGTCCCAGCTGCCTTTATCTTTATATGGATGATCCGCTATCTTTAAGATGGTGTCCTTGCCGCGTCTACTATATCGACTTCAGAATTTTCCATATACTATTCCTCCTACATGGTTTACGCAACTCAATGCGATCCTGAATAGATTCCTATGGCAGGGGGGTGCGATCCAGGTTGCACTTCGTACGTGTGCGCAATCTACTTATTGCGGCGGCATTACAGTGGCCGATGTCAATGCATATTATTCCGCCTCTCACCTTTTGGTGATTAACGAATGGTGGTATGGGTCCCGGTCGGATCCGGCCTACGCGGTCGAGTGGGAGGCCATGGCTGGCACCCCCTTGCTGCACCTCCTGTACAGCAACGCATCCCTAGAAACACTCCCTCCAGCATGCCGGACAGTTATACAAATCTGGAGACGCACAGTTAGATCCATGGGATGGTGGGGCAGATTAACTGGCTCCACTCCCCTCTGGCAGGGCACGTATTTGCGGCCCGTTTCCGCTGTGAGCGGGTTCCGTAAATGGGACCTTATTGGGATCTCTACGCTTGGGGATATCATGCAGGGCAATACCCTTAAGTCCTTTCAGCGGTTGCAATCTGACTATGATTTACATAAATCTCAGTTTCATCGCTATTTGCAACTTCGACACGCATAAGACCCCAAGATTCGTCATTTGGAAGCTCTACCAGAATTCCACCCGCTAGAAGGCCGCTTGCTGATGGGGGACATAGGGGCTCACAAAATCAGACAAATCTATCAGACGCTCAACACCCACACTAAGACCACCATACACAAAACTAGAGTGGCATGGGAGGCCGATCTGCGGACCCTCACGGACGGTGACTGGACGGACGCCCTGTCTAGTCCCCGGTATGCAACGGTGTCTTCCCGTTACTGACTCATCCAGTTTAAGTACCTCCACCGGGTATATTACACTCGTAGGCTGTGGAAAATGGGTGTTATCCAGTCTCCTCTGTGTCTCCGCTGCAGCGGCGACGACGGTTCTTTTCTCCATACTGTGTGGAGTTGTACGGGGATTCAGCCATTCTGGACTCGAGTGACGTCCTGCCTGGGTCAGGTTCTGGCATGGACCATCCCGCTCGACCCCAGATTGTTGCTCCTACATAGCACAGATGACATTGGGGGGAATCGCTACAAGCAGCACCTCTTATTCTTGGGTCTTACCCTAGCGAAGAGGGATATCGCACAGCATTGGAAGGCTTCGTCCCCACCTAGCGTTGCTGGATGGAAAAAGGCAATGGACAGATGTATGACTGCCGAAATTGTGGTTTTTCAGGCGAGAGGGTGCCCACAGAAACACAGGAAGATTTGGGCCCGCTGGGCCACATACAGAGGTATCAATTTGCCCCCACTACCGCAGTCCGCCTCCCACGATCCCATTGAACAATTGGTGGTTAGAAACTTGCCTGTTTAGTTCGATGACTTTGACTTTCTGTGGTTGGGTATCTGTTTATAATGTGCATGTAATACTTTCTGGGTGTGTTCGGTGTTGTATGCTGTATTTCTGGTCTGCTGTTCCGCAGGTCATATGGTTTTTGTATGATGTAACTAGGTACTGTATGCCACGCACATTATTTGTACTATCAATGCTGGGCTTCGCCCATTCAGTACCTTGGAAAATAAATAAAATTTGGTTGTTAAAAAAAATAATAACAAGTACTTCAAAAATCTTCCCAGCCTATTCCCCTATAAACATCCCACTAATAAAAATATTATTAATCATTTATTAATTAAAAACAAAACAATACAACATGTAAATAACATTTTAATATAAATATATTTACATTATATTTACATATTTATATAAATAATACATATGTGTTTTTTTGCTTAAATATTTTTATCAGTTTTTCAGCATAGTACATTGTATAACCATCATTTACATGACACCTCACATAAGAAGTGTCCAAATGAGTTTGATAGTACTTCATGCAAACAATATTCCCAGTTCCCCGACCCCCATATACCTCAGGAAGAGTGTAGATAGAAAATGTTTAGTCTAAATGGTCGAATGTGGCAATGTCAGGGTCTTATTAAATATCAAATCAAAATTCAGATTCTTTATTCGGTGAAATAAAAATAGACCATAAAACACATGATATCTGATGCAAATCCATAGTCATTTGTGATGAGGGCCTAAGTGGAACGAATTCCTTCTGAAGTGTGGTAGTCAAAGTAACATGCATCTCTTCAGGAGTATGAAGCACTATATTAATGCAAAAACAGTACACTGCAACTTTGCCTTCCTTCATTAATTAAATATTGTTACTTTGCGTAATAGAAATTTGGGATGAAGCACTATATAAAAACTAGATAAAAAAGTGAATGTTTATTTATTTGCTGCCAAAGTGTGTCCACTAGTATGATAGCTGAGTGGTTTAAAGCATCCACTGCAGAGATGTGTCCAATCAGCAGTCCAAAAGAGGGTAGCGTAGAAAAAAAAATTGAAGTTTTTGAAAGAAAGGCTACAAAAGTAGCAAAACATGCGAGAGGTTTGATAGGTCATCTGGATGGAGGGGAAGGACAGAGAGAACACAGAAGCAACAGGGGATACAAATACAGAGTGGTGGGTAAAGTAACAGGCAGGGCAAGGGATGACCATAAGTAGAAGAGGGAAAATAGGGATTGGGGAGATAAGTCTGTTTCATATCAGACAGTGTTACCTGCTGTGCCCCAATCATATTTTTGGTAGGAGTGCGAGGACTTCATAAAAAAACTGAAGGGGCCAGATGTACAACTCACCAATTTGCGACTCGCAAATTGCGTCGCATTTGCGACTCGCAATTTGTGACTCACAAATTGGGGGCACAACTGCAATTCCTAATGTGGTCGCAAATTGCATGCCTCATTAATATTAATGAGGCAGGCGCAATTTGCGACCCCATTAGGAATGGCTAGCACTCACAGGGATGGTGGCCTGCTGGGGTCAGCAGACCACCATGTCTGTGACTGCTTTTTTAATAAAGCAGTTTTTTTTTTTTAACTGCAGTCCGTTTTCTTTAAAGGAAAACGGGATGCATTATAAAATCAAAATGAAACTTATCCGTTACATTTTTTTAAGGGTAGGCAGTGGTCCCTGATCTTATGAGTGTAGCGATCAGGTAGGGCATCATCTGGCAGTAAGAGCAAGGCAGAGGAGTACCAACAGCGAGATCAGGGAAATACGTGATCCTGTTCTTGGGGTTGTCACCGATGACATCAAAATTAGAGAGGCTTTTCAAGCTTTTTATCAGAACTTGTATACAGAGGGTAAGCGGGTCTGCCCCATGCAAATCGAAGAGTTTTTGGAGGCTGTGCCTTCAAGCAAATTATCCAGGGAAGAGCGTGAAACTCTGGAAGAAGAGCTAACATGGGAGGAGATATCATTAGCAATCTCCAGTCTCCCTATGGGTAAAGCTGCTGGTGTGGATGCAATTCCCTCCGAATTTTACAAAATCTTTGCCCCCCAATTGAAAGTTCAGATGCAGACACTGTTTAACAATGTATTTCACGGCTCTGTGCCACCAGATTCTTGGACACTGGCTAAAATAGCGTTTTTTAAAAAGAAGGATAAGACACCAGCTGAGCTTGGCTCCTTCAGGCCTATCATGCTAATAAATGGTGATTCCAAGATCTACTCTAAGGTTTTAGCAAATCAATTGGCCCAGGTTGTTAAGAGATTGGTAATTCAGCAACAACATGGTTTCATCACTGGTAGGGACACCACTGATCATATTCAGCGTGTGATCTCACGTTTTGACGCAGAGGAAGTGTCGGGAGACCCTATGTCTTTGATTTTGTTGGATGCCGAAAAAGCATTCGATAGGGTCTCCTGGCAGTTCCTATGGCAGGCTATGTACGCGAGAGATTTTGGCCCGCGCTTTGTGCAGGGAGTTAAGGCCTTGTATCATAAGCCTACAGCAAGGGTATGTATCTCGGCGAGCCTGACAGGAGTAGTAACGATCACCCATGGAATGCAACAGGGGTGTCCTTGCTCCCCACTCCTGTTCGCGCTGTATATTGATCCTTTTTTGAGAAAACTAGTGCAAAACACTGATATTCCATCTATAATCATGCATGGCTATGAAACTAAGATCTTGGCTTACGTGGACGACGTGGCAGTTGAAAGACCTAACCCTGAAAGTGCTATCGAGGCAATAGAGACAGAAGCAGCTGTGTTTGGGGGTATATCAGGCTTCTCATTGAATAAAGATTCTCATGAGAAGATTGCCTTGGTGGATGAAAGGTTAGTTGAGAAAGCACTATATTTAGGTGTTTATATTTCTTCTAAAATGGAATCTATCATTAACATAAATTTAGATCCTCTGGCAGATAGAACAAAGAAAGGGCTGGCAAGGTTAAACAATTTGCACCTTACTCTGATTGGCCGTTGTAATCTGATAAAGATGATTTATTTTCCAAAAATGTTATACTTTTTTTGGGCAATCCCACTAGAATTCCCTAGCGAATGTCTGAAGCTCTTCGAGATTTTAGATTTTAGATTTTGATGGGCTTACTCCAAGCCGAGAAGAGCGTTGAGGTATCTCTCTTTACCAAGAGAAAGGGTGGGGGGAGTGGGCCCTCCCCAATCTTAGACTGTATTACTGGGCTTCTGTTTTGCATTATAGCCGGATCCTATTGATGTAATATCCACAAGAGGCGCCACCGAACGCTACACCTTCCATATATGAATTATTGCTGGGGAGAGAGGCCTGGGGGTGTTTGCTAAAGCAAGTGGAGTATAGCTATTATTAAAAAAGTTAGGTTCCAGTGCCTTTTGGGCACTGGAAAGGCCTGGATTGCCATACCGAAGCTACTCGGGTTGGGGAGATTGAACTTTTATACTCCAATTCTGGAGAATCCAAATTTACCTGGAATCTTTTATGACGGTTATATGCATGTATGGTATTTGGCAGGCATAGAGAAATTGGGTACTTTTTTTTCTTCAGGGGTCTTGTCTCGTTCGATGAGCTAAAAGTTAAATTCGGCATTAACAACAGAGAGTTCTTCAAATACCTGCAAATAAGAGACTA
Source organism: Calotriton arnoldi (assembly GCA_963921515.1). Classification (NCBI taxonomy): domain Eukaryota; kingdom Metazoa; phylum Chordata; class Amphibia; order Caudata; family Salamandridae; genus Calotriton; species Calotriton arnoldi. The sequence goes on along the minus strand of CAWUFW010005471.1, from coordinate 120,748 downwards.
TCTTCAGCGTAAAGCGGGGGCCCAGTGGTTTTGATAAAAACGCACTAGTTGATAGGTTAATAACTGAGAACTCAATACGTATCGGGTCAATCTATCAGATGCTGAATAACGAAATGAAAGATGATCTTGACAAACAGTGTGTTAAATGGCAGAGTAAGCTGATGATTACGGAAAATAAATTTGCAAAAGCTCTCAGCCTATCACAAATGGTGTTAATGTCGGCCAATTTGCAAGTGCAGTTTTTTAAAATTTATTTTATGCTCTATTATACGCCTGAGAGAATTGCTAAGTGGAGCACGGGGCAGGGTACTAAGTGCCCGCGGTGCTCCTTGTATGGTGCCGACATTATTCACATGTTTGCAACCTGTCCTTCTCTGTATCAATTTAAGAAAGAAGTACAAAACTTTTTTCTTATTAAATTAGATATTAAAGTCACGTTGAGCCTGAAGGTAATCTTTTGGGGGTTATGAGCGAGAGGTCAACCCCTGAGATAGATTGCTTTCTGGTTATGGCCATGACGATTTTTAGACTGATAATTGCCACAGCATGGTTAGACCCACAACCCCCGCAATTCCAACACTGGCTGCTCGTTTATTAGCTACCTCCAGTTTGGAAAAAGCAATTTATGCCAGGAATGGAGTTAAAACAAGGAAGAAAGGTCAGCTAATATTGGCACCCTTATCTAGATTAGAAAACTGAGGAGGGTTTGAGCATACAGGAAGGATCGCCCAGGCGTTTTTTATAGATCTGAACCTTGCACCTTAATACAGCCCGATTGTGATTTTGACAGTTCCCGTGATTTAGTTTTTACAGTGATATCTTTGTGCTGAAGGGAATAGTATGTGTAAAAGCAGGAAGCCTGATTAATATTTATTACTGCTAGCTCTGTCATTATATTTATTCCGTACGTCGCACTTTAAGATTGAGTAAAAGCTGGCAGCTTGGTAAATATGTATCACGGTTAGCCTTGTCATCATGTTTTCTCCGCACGTTGCACTTTAAATAATGGTCTGTTGTTTACATCTGTGTTGTACTATTGCTGGTTTTACCCTCTTGTCTTATCCAATGATTTTTAAGATGATTATGTATGGTTTGATGACATGTTTTTTTTCCCCTTACGGGGGGGGGGGGGGGGTTGGGTGTTTGGGTATTGTAGAAAAGGTTGGAAAATGCATAATAAGGATTATTTTAAAAAAGGGGAAAAAAAAGGAACGTAGTGCCAGGTATCTGTTGAAAATATGCGGGTGGCCACATAATATTTCTTTATTGTATTTGTCCTTAGGAGATAAAGTATGCTCTCTTGATGTCAAAGATGTGGCACCAGTGTACTGTTTGAAATTTATATATTACTCAAGCAGCCCCAAATCTATTAAATTGACTAATAACTAGGAATAATTCAGGAGGTATGTTTATATTGAAAATGTATACCTAATGTTATAGGTCTTTTTGTATCCGTCCTAAGGAGTCCCATTAACTTAGGTTTGCTGGCTGAAACATGCCAACATACATATGTGGCAAACATTCAATGAAAGGCTGGACAAGGACAAGGCTATAATGCATAAATAGGAGCAGAGAAGTAAAATCAACTTGCCTTTTACAGCAACATATTCACAAAAGGATGCATTGTCCTTGCACATAAAACGCTTCAACACCTCACCGGGGGTAGCAAGCGCTTTATAAATGCAAACCTTTTCCCCTCTTCTATCCCTCCGCTATCCTTCTCAATCCAAATAACTGACTAACATATCCACCACTCAAATTACTTTCATATTTCACTATACTAATTCACTGTTAATCCTTTATGGGTTCTGGAGTAGCGTGCTCCTCGCCGATAAAATGCTTCAACACCCCCATCAGGGGTAGCAAGCGCTATAAAAATGCAAACCTTTTTCCATCTTCTATCCCTCCGCTGTCCTTCTCAATCCAAATAACTGACTAACATATCCACCACTCAAATTACTTTCATATTTCACTATACTAATGCACCACTAATCCTTTATGGGTTCTGGAGTAGCGTACTACTCAACGAAAAAGTGCTTCAACACCCCATCAGGGTTACAAGCGCTTTATAAATGCAAACCTTTTTCCCTTTTCTACCCCTCCCCAACCCTTCTCAATCCAAATAACTGACTAACATATCCACCACTCAAATTACTTTCATATTTCACTATACTAATGCACCACTAATCCTTTATGGGTTCTGGAGTAGCGTACTACTCAACGAAAAAGTGCTTCAACACCCCATCAGGGGTAGCAAGCGCTATATAAATGCAAACCTTTTTCCCCTTTCTATCCCTCCATTATCCTTCTGAATCCAAATAACTGACTAACATATCCACCACTCAAATTACTTTCATATTTCACTATACTATTTCACCACTAATCCTTTATGGGTTCCGGAGTAGCGTGCTACTCGCCAAAAAATCGCTTTGATGCCTCGTCAGGGGTAGTAAGCGCTATATAAATGCAATTACAATACAATACAATAGTATAACAATAATATAAGTTTTACATTAATTTGAAAACAGTTAAAAGTGTTATTAAATCAGTGCACTTTAAGTCTCCAAATTAATCATTAAAACCAAATTACGAGAACACAGTTTTCAATTGAGAAAGGAGAACAAAAACCTCAAGTAGGGTCCGCCATATGCTCTTAATTAATACTACAAATAAAAGAGAAAACACCTCAACCTAACGCCATCTAACAGAGGGAGGTTCAGTGCAAGAAAGATTAGCCGTCCATAGTTTTTCTGGCCCGAATGGCTGCTTTCAGGAAGGTACACATAAAGTATGAAGTTTCATGAGAGCTTAAAAACTGTAAGTGGAGCAGAACTACTCTACACCGTCGGACACCTGGCTTGCATAACAGAAGCTGGATAAAGTGCTTGCGTGCTAAACTGTACGATTTGCAAAAAAACATTAAGTGCAGAAGTGATTGTGCAGAATGGGTATCACAAGGGCAAATCGAATCTGTGTTTTCGCCAGAATCAGGGGGATTTTTGAAAAACAGTGACCAATAAATAGATCCTGCCCTTAAGCGAAAAAGGAGAGATCCATCCCATCTTGTGAGGTCTAAAGACAGATACACGGCAGGTAAGCCTGGTAATAGAGATTGATAGTAGGTTGAAACTGAAGGTTTTACTAACTCAGTTTTTATTCTTAAGTCTGCGCTATGCTCCATGTATGCTGCTTTCACCTCTCCCTTAGCAGTTATAGGAATATTATTAGGTTCAGAGAACCAGGCAGAGAGACCCAGAGTTCCTAAGGTGCCCTGAATACAACTTAGCCATGGGATAGAAAGGACCTTATCGAGCGCAAAGCAATTGAGTATGATATCCCTACATAGCTGTGTTGCTGGGTTTGTCCAGATGCTGACCCACAGTAGGAGTGGAGCCATGCATACTTTGTCCAATATATAACCCTGATTTAGCTCCGAGTGAATTATTAAGCTGGAAATAGTTGGTCGTAGACTCAACATCCACTGAAGAAAATGATTTTCTTCGGACTGGAGGCCAGCGCATTTGTTAACACTCCGGACACCCGTGCCATAAGTGACTGCACTAATGCACTGAGAATTGTACACTTTCAAAAGATGAAGAACAGTCACTCTAGAGTCTGCTCTTAACAGTTTACAGACAGTTGCTGCAGTTCTACTAAGCTTTAGGCTGGCCTGCGCCAGATGGTGGTCCCAGGACCCTGATGAACTAAAAATTAATCCTAGGTAACAGAAATTGTCCACAGTCGTTAGATCTTGCCCATTGAGGCTGATTTTGTTCAGCCTTATTTTTCCTGGCCCACAGGACATGATGTGCGACTTTGTATAATTCGTTTTCAAATTCAGGTTTGACATAAAAGAGGCGGAAAGCTCGACCCGATGCCTCAGTGCATTCGGGGTGAGGGTAAGCAGCACCGCATCATCAGCGTAGAATAACACGGGGATTGGGGAACCTGCTATTCTAGGGATATCTGATGGGTGGGAAGTTAAATGGGCTGTTAGTCCATTAATGTATTAAATGAATACTAGAGGGGCCAATATGCATCCCTGTCGCACTCCACTCTTTCGGGGGAACTCACCAGAAAGCTCACCATAGGAATTTAAATGCACTCTAGCCGAGAGATCTGAGTGTAATGTGAATAAAAAATTAACCAGTGGGGGGTCCACTCCTTGATCCAGCAACATTGACCATAGCTTGATTCTGTCCACTGAATCAAAGGCAGCTGACAGATCCATAAAAGCAAGGTAGATGGGAGATCGCCTGGCATTAGTGTATTTAGAAATTGTCAGGACCAGGTTCAAATGCTGTTCATTAGTACCTAGTTTTGAGCGGAAACCAAATTGGAAAGGGGAAAGAATGTCCTTGTCCGCCTCCCAGTTTACTAATCGGTCGTATATGACTCTGCTGATAATTTTAATCATACTATCAATAAGTGATATGGGTAGGTAACACTTTGGGAACAGGCGGTCACCCTTTTTAATATCGGCACGACCGTTGCGGTAGCCCAGGAAGGGGGGATGTTTGTTGTTAAACAAGAATTAAATATATTGGTAATTAGGGGGCCCCAAAGCTTGGGCATGAATTTCACCAGATCCATTGGTACCCCGTCTCGGCCTGGTGCTTTCCCTCCCTTACTCTGATGGATGGCCAATTCAACTTCCTGCAATGTTATTAAAAGGGGTGGGGAGCTCTGTAATCTATTACGCAGTTCGACTAGCATACTAGGGTCTTCCTCGATAGAGTAGAAGGAAACGAAATGAGTGACCCAATCTGAGCCTAAAATGTTATTTTGCAAGGGTGTATTAATGGGGGAATTTCTAGATCTAATTGATTTCACAGAATCCCAAAAGGACTTACTGTCCTTCCCAAGAGCTGCGTCTTCTATTAGCTCCCAGTCCCGTTTGTAAAGTTCCCTCTTCCTGTTTGAAAGCACAGTTTGTACTTTCTCTGTGCCGAGGAGATCTCGCTCCTGTCCCTAGGCTGTGCGTTTAATTCCTTCCTCAACCTTCGGTGCACCGGAAACCAATTAAGTGCCGGTGCTGAGCACCGGAAAGCACCGGCTCAAATTAAGCACTGGCCTGTGGTAATGCATAGCCATTGACTCTTTCCCAGTCTTGGCTAGAGAGTTGAGAAATACTCCTAAATGAGTTCTAATAAGGATTGATAAAGCTTCTAAGGGCTTTTTTATGTGCCAGACTAATCTTAAATCATCCGAAGGGTGTTGTGTAATAGATACTAAATTACTATTACAAGCGAGTCCCTTGATTGGTAAAAGCAAAGAGGAGCACAAGGCATTATGCTCTCCCCACTCTGTCGATAGGATCTCCCCTTTATAAAACCAGGTCATAAAGTTGGAACTTACACACATATAGTCAATTGTTGAGGCCCTCCCTCGCCCTCTAAAAGTTGGAACTGTACAATTTGCACCTCCCAAGTCTCGATTAAGTCAACCAGTCCGTGAGCATTAAGGTACTTTTAAAGCTCTACCCCCCTTGCATCCTGAGTAGTTACATATCCATATATGCAAGTGTCTTGAGACCGTGGTCCTTCGCTTAGCTTAGCATTAAAATCACCACAAATAAAAAAAGTATGATTGAAAGTGGCTACTTTCAGTCTTAGTTTGTATATAGGATAGAAAATTGAACAAACTAGTAAAATGTGTGCTAATAGCGTTAACAAAATCATTGTTATAAAAATGTATGAAGTAAAAACCTATGTTTGTCTTTGGAATGCGAATTGATATCACTAAAGAGGCGGGTGACCCAGAATTGACCTACAATACCTCCACATTAAGATTTAGACTCACCCAGATGGCTAGCCCACCCTTAGCCCGTCCCCGAGTAGGTAAAATGGCATTACGGGAAAAGCAAGTGTAGCCCTCAATATGCTGATCCATTTTTCTTGTAACGCAATTATGTCGTACTTTGACACGAACGCCCACCATTCACTATTATTAATCTTTCCCTTTAGGCCTGCCACATTCCAACTCAATATAGAAAGAGATCTATACTGTGTGGACAGAGTAAAAGAAGAGGTGGCTGCTGCTGACTGTGGGACACTTGAGACAGCAGATATAACTGGTGATTTATCAGCCTGAGCTTTAATAAGGGAGGCAGCAGGTGATAAAAGGGCCTTATTGCCTGCATGTCTGTCCAAGTCAGAAAGTGCTTCAAACCTATTGGATAAGGGTACAGTGCAAGGAGCGCGCTGTATGTGCCGTGTGACCTGTGCACTGGCTGAGACATTAATGGAGGAGGCACTAACTAAACCCAGGGGATTAAAATTATGTGAACACAGTTTGTCAGGCCCCCGATAAGTAGAAGTGCTCATATCCGGTGCACAGTGTCGCTTAACGCGTGAGAGATTATATGACTGCTGCCATAAAAAAGAAGGAGGTCGATTAAAGTAGCCCAGTGGGATCAGGGTAATAAAACTACTAGGTAGAATGCTATTCCTGAATTAAAAAGAAAATTTACCACAATGCAGTCTCCTTGTTGGTCTGAGGGGTTTGGTCCAATCCAAGCACATCTCCTTATGTGCAGGATGTCTCCTGCATGGGTGAAGGACATGCTTCTAGGATGAAATAGCCAGTCTAGGGTTTTATGAAAGAGTTCTTCGTAAGATTCACGCTACGCTGGTCATGTCTTATCGGGGGTACACCCAACAAAACAGCCACATACGGGCAGGCATCTGGGGGGAGATTAATAACCGGAAGTTGGTCCGGCGGTTGTACTGGTAGATCTTTGCCCTCAACTCCTTTCGCCGGGTGAGGAAGACCAGGAACTAGGGTAGACAAGTGATCTACGTTATGCCTAACTGATGTAAGATTGTTACTTGATTGGACTGGACCAGTTAACGGAATACACGAGGCACTAGAAGCAATGGTTTGAGGACATGATTCCACAGGGGGTGTGACGTGTGCTTTAGGTATGGTGTCCTGCCCGTTGAATGTGTTATTAATGCTGCCTGGTTGGGATGAACAGTGACCACTACTAGGATAAAAGGGGTCTAGTTTAGATTCTGTATTATCCAAACATGAGAACAGAGGAGAAAATGCTCTACTAAACATTTTGTGTAGCAGCCACGCAACATGGCCGACAAGACGTGAGCTCCTAAGGCTCCCGGCCATCCCGCCACATAATCCTGAATATGTCCTGCAAGTGGGTGCCCGTGGGTGCCATCTGACATCTGGGGGGGCTTCCCTGGTTCTGGGGGTCCTGCAGGAGAGCCCGGGGCCCTGGACACGCTGCGTGGACAGCAGAAATCCTGGTGAGGGGCCGTCCGGCCTGAGTCGGCCTGTGCGAAGCCCGGGCGTCCTGGCTGGAGCCTGACGGAGCTCCCCGTGGTGGGGGGGCCTCGCGCAGGAGAGGCCCATACCCAAGTGGCCAGCCGGATCGTGGGGCTGGGCCGGGGTGCAGAGAATCTGCCTGGTGGCTACCGACGCATCCCGGACCGGAGTTTGAGGAGGTGGGAGCCTTCCGTGCCTGCCCGGTGCAGGGACTGCGCTGGCCTGATGTGCGTGCGGGAGGCTGCGCTGATCCTGAGGCTGCCCTGTACCCACCCCCGCAGCGACGAGAGGGTCGAGACCAGCGAAGGCCTGCAGCTCAACGTGGGTAAGAGTGATCGGCATCGGAAGGTCTGCGGAGCGGCCGGGCGGAGTGGCCTGTAGACCCCGAGGAATCCTGAACTGGGACTGCTGGCGGCCCTCCATGCGGAGGTGAGGTGAGGTGAGTGGCCGGGGCCCCGGACGAGCATCGACTGCCTAAAATCACTGCTGCATCTGAAGGCAGCGTGGCCGGCTCGGACTGTGGGGCCGAATCAGAGCTTGGGAGCCCCGGGACGAGTTTGCTGGCGGGCTCCGCCTGCGGGTGAAGGACATAGGAGAAGCCCTGAAGAGTGCTGCTGGGGCCCCGGGCTGAAATCGCACAGGAGCCGCGTGGGGAGCAGAAGCAGAGGAGGGGCTTACCCGCCGGTGCGCCTCGCTCCCACTGGGCCTGGGACCTGCGTGGTCCGCACGAACAGCTGCGGCAGGGCCCAGCGATCCAGCCAAAAAAGGCCCTAGCTAGGGGGAAGCAACCCTTGGAGGCAATGCACAGGCAGGGCGAGCTGCAGATTGGAGCGGGGCGATTAATGTGGCAGGACCTCACACATCTGTGGACCTAAGCTGGCCGCTTGTTAGGGCACCGGAAGACCATAACTCTGGCGAGTAGCCGGCCACCGCGTGAAGCGGAGAGGGGACTGTGGAGCGTTTGGAGCCTATATCATCCCGTCTGGCATCAGGTTCGCGGGAACCACGGAGATCTAAGCAGGCCAGATAGAGAGAAGGGGGTTGAACCGGCCATCACCTCCTCGGGCAGCCAGTAGGCGGAGGTAAAGGTCCTAGACAAAGAACTACATCACTGGGTCCTCCGCGCTGGGAACAGTCACTGAACATACTGGGGGCCCGGCAAGATGGGAAAGGACAAACATGTTCGCTCGTCTAACCCTAACACGATTACCCAGTACAACATCCAGCGCCTCCCTATGCAGCGTATCACAAGGCAGACAGGTCCCGACGGGGACAGCGAAGCTGCCGGCGAGCCATCCCGAGCAGAGATTCTGGCGGCCATCCAGGGGTCCCGATCTGCCTTGGAGAAGCAGATCAAGACTGTTTCAATTGACATGAATTTGCTCAGGGCAGACTTACGCAAGGTCGCAGACAAGGTCTCTACGGCGGAGGGCGACATCATAGAGCTCCAAGGTGCGATGGCTGCCCTAAGACAGCAGGTGACACAGTTGTCCAACTCCACGGGGGCATTGGAATGCCGAGCAGAGGAGGCGGAGGGCTGGGTGCGCCGCAGCAACATTAGAGTCCTGGGGATTCCGGAATGAGCCGAGGAGGGCAAAACCAAATGCTTCCTAGAACATTGGATACGTACCAAGTTGTGCCCCAGGGGGCTCTTGGAGGTGTTTGTGGTGAGGAGAGCGCACCGGGCATTGGTCCCCCTGGAACCCCCGGGGGCCCCTCCCAGGGCAATAATTGCCAAAATCCTAAATTACCGGAATAGAGACTGCACCCTCCAAGCAGCACGGGAGGCCCCGGACTTAAGCTATGAGAATGCTAATGTATCAGTATACCCTGACTATACTAGACTGGTCCAGGAGCAGAGAAAATTGTTCCTCGGAGTGAAGCAGAAGCTCCGGGAGCTGCACCTACAGTATATGCTGCTTCACACCGCCAAGTTGAAGGTGATCTCGCAGGGGAAGGCCCACTTTTTCGAGTCTCCTGAGGAAGTGTGGGAGTGGTTGGAGTTCCGAGGGGACGCTCTCCCCCCACGGGAACGGAAAGGGCTCCGGAAAGACTGGGGATCCAGGCCTCCGAGGACTCGTGGGGGCCGGCGGAGAAACCGCTCTTCGGATAGCGACCCGGCCGAACGACAGAGAATCACGGTGGGGGACGATGGAACCATACAGGTTGAGACCCCGGGTCCGGGTGACTCCCCACCGCAGACGTCGGGGGAAAATTCCGCTTTGGAAACGGTCCCTGACACTCTTCTCCAGACGGACGAAGTGATTCTCGAGACCATCATTGACTCAGCCTTGTCTCCACCGGAACTTAGGTGATCAGTCTGCCTCTGTAACCTGGGACTCATTGCCGGTAGGCAGATATGAACAGAATCCCTAACGGACACCCAGCCGCATAAGTGGCGGGTAGGTGGGGGGGACCCTGGTCGGGGGCTGGGGGTTGGGGGGCCTCAGTGGGGTTGGGGGCAGGGGCCCGTTGTTGAGCAGGCAGCCTGCCAGCACAAATAGTCGCTCTGGGAGGCTTTGGACCTGGGGCGGATGGGCCTTACTCAGGGGGGAGACTGCGGGATTGGCATTCTTACTCTATTGGTTGGGCAAGGCCTGGAGCCTAAAATGTTAAGGGGAAGTTTTACGGCGACGGTTGGGCTGATGGGGCGGGTGTGCACGTCCTGGCACAAGCATGGGGAGGGCTTAACCACATGCACTGTTGCAGGTCATTTGCCCGTGGGTGGGGCGGGTTACAGGGGGTTGTTCACATTACATGTTCATATGTTAGTTAAACAGCATACAGTGGGTAGGTAGACTGGGCGTGAGATGGAGCGGGGCTCACTAACACAGTACACCACCGGGACAATGGGGACTAAGATCATGAGCTGGAATGTAAGAGGGCTGGGCACATGCACTAAGCGCTACAGGGTCCTTTCATGCCTTCGGAGGCACCACATATCTGTGGCATGCCTACAGGAAACCCACCTGGATGAGGCAGGAGCCCAGAGGCTTGCGAAAAAATGGAGGGGGCATATTTTTCACTCATCATATTCTACCTACGCCAGGGGGGTGCTTGTGTGGGTCGCCCTGGGGACACCGTTGGTTTTGCAACACATGGAGGCGGACATTAATGGAAGATACATCCTCCTAAGAGCAAAGATAGAGAGTAGAGAATTAGCAATACTAAACATACACGCCCCAAATGTAGACGACCCGGACTTTTACCACTCCCTTCAGGAAGTCTTAGTCTCGGAAATGGAGGTATCCCTTATGTGGGTGAGCGATTTTAATTGCGTGTTGGACCCTGAGCTCAATAGGTGTCCACCTCGCAGAGGGACAAAACCCCGAATGACGGAGAAACTCCGAGAGGTTATGGGGAACTTAGGGGTGCAGGACATTTGGCGCCAGAGACATCCCACCCAGAAGATATACACCTGCTACTCCCCCACTGACAACACTCACAGCAGGTTAGATAGGGTACTGGTAGCGAACTCGGATCCCGATCTGTCCATCGAGGTGGCCCATCAGGCCCGGTTCCTCTCGGACCACTCCCCGATTACTTGCACGGTCTGCTGGGGTTCCCCGGCCCTACACCCGAGGGTCTGGCGGTTGCAGTCAGAGGTACTGGACATTCCACTGGGTAAACAGCACATAGATGGAGCTTTGGTAGACTACATCACTTTAAACTGGGAAGGGGCAGACATGTCTAGGGCCACAAAGTGGGAGGCCCTGAAAGCAGTGGTGAGAGGAGCCTGCCTTAGTTTGACGTGTGGGGTCCGCAAGCAACTCCAAAGGGAGCTGAGGGCAGAGGAGGCGGCCTTGTTGGAGGCACAAAACCGGGACCACTCGGACCCATCAGTGGAGACCAGGGAATGGGACATTCGGATACGCATATGTGATATCTGGGACAGGCTAGATAAATACACTCTCAGCCAATACCGACAGCGTTTACACAGGGAGGGGGACAAGTCAGGATGCCTGCTAGCTTGGATCCTCCGAAGGGAACAAACTCCCGACCCAATAGTGGCGCTGTGCACACCCACAGGCGCAACAGTGCACACCAAGGCCGCAATACTACAGGTCCTCCAGTCTCACCTCCGAACCATTTATACGGTGAATTTGACAGTGAGCGAAGAAGCTTATCTCCCATACCTACAGACCTTAACCCTGACGACACTTCCTGAGCAGGCCAGAGAGGGCCTAAAGGCTCCTCTCTCCATCGAGGAAGTGCAGTCCGCACTACAGCAGCTCCCGGGAGCGAAGTTCCCGGGTAGCGACCGATACCCCCCTGAGTTCTATCGGGCCTACGCGGGTACGTTGACCCAAGCCCTCCTGCAGGGATATGAGGAGGCCTTCGAGAAGGGAATCCTCCCTCCCACTATGAGACAGGGCAAAATATGCATGATCCTGAAGCCGGGAGGGGACAGCTGCGAACCCTCATCTTATCGCCCAATCACTATAATCAATGCAGACACAAAAATACTGTACAAGCTATTAGCTTCCCGCCTGGGACCTCACATGCCACACCTCGTACACGAGGACCAGTGTGGCTTCATACCAGGCTGCAACACTGCATTGAACTTGCACCGCTTAACCCGCATTATGCAGGAAGTGAGATAGCGGGAGGAGGAGATGGTACTCGAGTCTATAGACCTAGCTAAGGCATTCGACACGGTCGACTGGGGGTACCTCTTGGAGGTCCTCAGGGTCATGGGGATGGGCCCCTGATTCCGCAGGTGGGTCCAAATACTACACACTGAGCCGCGGGCTCGGGTGAGACTGGGGTGTGCTCGATCTGAGGAGTGGGTGCTGGGGCGCGGTACCCATCAGGGGTGCCCGATCTCACCCCTACTATTCGCCCTGGCCGTTGAGCTGTTAGCGGTGCAGATGAGGGTGGAATTGGACCATTGGGGTATCTGGGTAGGAGACACGAACCACATCATCTCCCTATACGTGGACGATGCGCTCTTTTACTTAGCATATACCCGGGTGGCCGTCCTCGGTCTTATGCGCCACCTGGACTGATTCAGTGAGGTCTCTGGCCTGAGACTCAACCGTCCAAATAGCGCTGATGAAGGGCAGGGGGGCGGAGGGGGACCTCCCATATATAGTGCATCAAACGGCGAGCATATGGCAGCTGTTTGTGGAAAAGGTGCTGCGTCAGGCGCCATTCCATAGAGAGCTTCCTATTTGGATCCTGGCCCCCATCAGAGATATGGGAACACACATGTCCTTCCAGGCCTGGAGGGACGGCGGCTGCGAGGTCCTGGCAGACCTTTTCCTGAATGAGACCTTCATAACCTATGAACAAGCAAGTGAGAGTTTCGCACTTAGGCAGGGACATTATCTGCAATACAGGGGAATTCAGGAAGTAGTCAAAGTCACCTGGACACAATATCCGGATATCCCCCAACCGACACATACCTTAGATATTCTGCTTACATGTGGATCCAGTCGCAGGATGATATCTCTCCTATACAAAGCCATGAAGCAGGACTCTGCTTGGGGGAGGGACCTTAACACCCAACTAGACGAGAGGGCTTGGGTGGCTATTAGTGAACTCACACATACAGTGTGAGAAGTTGGCCCGGTATATGCTGTCCACTAATTAAAGTGGGCACCTTGCACCAGTCCAAACGACCCTTATTGATGATTAGGTTAAAGACAACCTTTATTGAAAGCTATCCTAGTGGTAGCTATGGAGAGCAGCCTTCAGACTAAGTCTCGAAGGAATGTAAAGCAGCTTGTTTTACCAGTATATAACCTCCTGAATGACCAAATGAAAGGAGAACCACACCAGGTGTATATAAAATATATGTATTTATTACTAAACACTCTCTACTAACCTCTTTATGAGATTAGAGAACAAGACACACAATATTAAATCACTAGAATGACAGTAAATAGCACAATACATAGCGGGCTCCAGGGGGAGACCGAACCATATACTAAGAAAGTGGTATAAGAACCACGACTTGACTAGACACAGTGCCTAGAGCACGTAGAATCGCTGGGACCCCAAGGAACCACCCAAGGTAGTGACACAGGGGACCCACGGAGGATGGGTGCAGTGTGGGAACACAGACGCGAGCTCCGTGCAACTCTATGGGAAAGTCGCGGTTGGAAATTTAAAGATTAAGGACACTTAGGAGAGGACTTTAAGCAAACCCAGCTAAACATAGAAGATTCTAAGGCCAGCACCCTTGAGAGTACCGAGTTACCCGTGTTACCTATCCCAGAGGAGCCGGGTGCATAGGGGTCAAGTGGTATCGGAAACCCTCGTCGTTTTCAATGGCGTGATGCGAAAAAGTACTGCTGCCGTGGAGAAGAAAAGTGTCCGGTGTGATCCAAGCCTGGATCAGAGATGAGAAGAACCTGAAAGCAGAGGGGACAAAGTCTGGGTCACTTCACGTGACCAGGAGCGGAGCAATCGAATGCCCACCGATGTCGGGTGCTTCAGGTGAGTAGAGGTGAAGCTTGACTCTGCAGCCACGGGGACCAGGAGACGTTGACGATGACCACAGTCTGGATTCGAGCTGTCCCACAAAGGATGTAGAGTGCTGAGGGGTCAGTGTCCGTATTGAACACCAACAAGCCTTGGCAACTGCAACCCACGTGGTCAGAGGAAAGATGCTTCTGTGAGGACCAGCAAGGTCCTGGGGACTCCCCAAGCGATGGAGAATCAGGGCACGTCTGGAGAAACCAGGGAAGCCCACTGAAAGTTAAAGTTGCCTTCTCAGGGACCCACAGGCCAACAGACCAGGGATCGCGAAGGAACCTCGAGCTGAATCACCAAATACCAGCCCACGGAACACTCGTGGAGTGTAGGCCAGAAATCTTCGGTGGAATTGCTGCTCGGGGTCAGGACTACAAGTAGCCCAAAGCACAGCTTCAGGGATCGCCGAAAAGCATATGCTGCTGCAAATGTACACAGTGCCCAGGGGTACGGGTTTCACGGTCCCCACGAGGGATACGGTCCTCAGAATTGCTGAGAGCGCAGATCGACCTCGGAGACCTCGGGAATCCACCTCCTGTGTTGCAGAAATCTTCTGAGTCCTTCAGGAGCTTCATAGATGCAAACCGGTCAGATGCGTTTTAGGTGCCTGCTCAGCAGGGGAGTAACTCCTTTACTCCAAGGGAGATTCTTCAGTCATCCAGCGTTGTGCAGATCGTCGAAGTACTTGGTTTCTGTAGCAGAGTTTAGTCCAGGTAATATCTAAAGTCCTGTAGTCCGGGGTTCCTACTTTATACCCAAGGAAGGGGTGGGACAAACTCTGGGGACCCACCTATGGGAGGGTCAGGACAGAGGGGTGGCTACAACCATGTCCTTTGTCCAGTTTCGCACCAGAGCAGGAGAAAATGGCTCCTGCAAACGGTTTGAACTGGCCTATGCACAGGGACACCAAATGTGCCCCCAGTGCAGACATCAAAGCACTCTGAGAGTGCACCCACCCAGCCCCAATACACTAAAGCCTGTCTGGGAGGTGGTCACACCTCCCTGTTACAGGAAACCTATTGTCAAGCCTTCCCCTGCCGGAGTTTCATCCAGCAGCAGGAGGGCAGACTCGTGTCTGTGGCTGGCAGCATCCATTTTGTGATGCCAGGGTTCTGTGAAGCTGGTACCGGGTGTACCGGTGTTGTCATATTTCTCCCTCTAGGAGGGTGGAATCATACCTCCCACACCAGTTACTGGTGTGGAGGTATGATTCCAAGGTGTTTGACACCAAACACGACATGTTTCCATGCAGCCGTTTTAAAGTGAGCATTTACCACGAGGTTATAATGCACTTAAGTATATATGGTTGGCTGCATCACAAACAACCCCGGAGAATAGGTTCCGAAGGCTGCAGAGGGGCTCTGCTCATGCATGGGCACCCTCTCACATAAAACCCAGCACCCTACCTTCAGGATTGGTAAGGCCTGCCATAGGGGTGACTGATAGGTTTATATGTGCAGTGATTAGGATAGATATAGTGAACCTATATCTAAGTAAGGGGTGCATGCACCACCTTACACAGGCTGCTGTAGCAGACCTGTTGTGTCATTTTAAATTGTCTCTCAGGGGTGGCATAATACATGCTGCAGCCCCTGGGAGGCCTATGGGGTACCTAGGCCCTGGGTACATAGTATACCATATACTGGGGACTTATAAGGGTACCCCATAATCCAATCTGGAGTGTACCTAAAGTACATGCAATCAATTTAGAGGAGAAAGCAGATAGACTGGGGTCCTGAATAGCAGGATCCCAGTCAGACTAAGTCGAAAACAGTGAAACATCAGCAAAAAGTGGGGGTAACTATAAGAAGCAGATCCTACTCTCCTACACAACACCCCCCCCAAACGTCAGGACATTAAACTAACCTTGACCAGTTGAGTCTTCATGTTCTAAGTGGAAATATCTGGAGAGTCCATCTGCATTGGCATGGTTACTCCCAGGTCTATGTTCCACTGTATAGTCCATCCCCTGTAGGGAAATGGACCACCTCAAAAGTTTGGGGTTTTCACCCTTCATCTGTTTTAGCCATAAGAGGGGCTTATGGTCTGTCTGAACAATGAAGTGAGTGCCAAACAAGTATGGCCTCAGCTTCTTCAGAGCCCAAACCACAGCAAAGGCTTCCCTCTCAATGGCTGACCAACGTTTCTCTCTGGGGGTCAGCCTTCTGCTAATAAAAGCTACTGGCTGATCCTGACCTTCATCATTCAATTGTGATAACACAGCCCCTACCCCCAACTCAGATGCATCTGTTTGGACAATGAATTGTTTGGAGTAGTCAGGACTTTGCAGAATGGGAGCAGTGCACATGGCCTGCTTCAGGTCATCAAATGCCTTTTGACAGCTAACTGTCCACTGAACTTTCTTTGGCATTCTCTTGGAAGTTAAGTCATTCAAAGGGGTCACTATGGATCCATATCCCTTGACAAACCTCCTATAGTACCCAGTCAGGCCCAAGAAAGCTCTGACCTGAGTCTGGGTGGTTGGAGCAACCCAGTCCATGATGGTCTGGATTTTGCTCTGCAATGGTTGAACCTGGCCTCCACCCACAAGGTGGCCCAGGTATACAACTTGACTCTGCCCTATCTGGCACTTGGTGGCCTTGATAGTGAGGCCTGCTTTCTGCAGGGCCTCCAAAACATTTCTCAGGTGGACCAGGTGATCCTCCCAGGTGGAGCTAAAGACAGCAATATCATCTAGATAAGCTGCACTATAGGCTTCCAGGCCTGTAAGGACTTTATTCACCAACCTTTGAAAAGTGGCAGGTGCATTCTTCAAACCAAAGGGCATCACCACAAATTGGTAGTGCCCACTAGGGGTTGAGAATGCTGTTTTGGCTTTTGCATCTTCAGCTAATCTGATTTGCCAGTAGCCAGCTGTTAGGTCAAATGTGCTCAGAAACTTGGCTGAGGCCAAAGTATCTATAAGCTCATCTGCCCTAGGGATTGGATGGGCATCAGTCCTAGTGACTGCATTGAGACCTCTGTAGTCAACACAAAACCTCATCTCTCTCTTACCACCCTGGGTGTGAGGTTTGTGTACCAAGACTACTGGACTAGCCCAAGTGCTATCTGAGGGTTCAATCACTCCCAAATCCAACATCTTCTGGACCTCAGTCCTGATGCAGTCCCTGACATGGTCAGGTTGCCTGTAAATCTTATTTTTAACAGGCAGACTGTCCCCAGTGTCCACTTCATGAGTGCACCAGGTAGTCTGACTTGGAGTCAGTGAAAACATATGTCTAAACTGATTGAGAACTTTTCTGCAATCAGTTTGCTGCTGGTCAGTGAGGCTGCCTGCCAAGGCTACACCATCTACTGAACCATCATCAGGGTTCTGTGAGAGCAGGTCAGGGAGTGGATCACTCTCTTCCTCCTGTCCCTCATCAGTAGCCATGAGCAAGCCCATGTCTGCCCTGTCAACATATGGTTTGAGCCTGTTGACATGGAGCACCCTATGGGGGCTCCTGGGAGTTCCAAGGTCCACCAGGTAGGTAACCTCTCCCTTTTGCTCAATTATGGTATGGGGGCCACTCCACTTGTCTTGGAGGGCTGCTGGGGCCACTGGCTCCAACACCCATACTTTCTGTCCTGGCTGATAAACAGTCAACACAGCCTTTTGGTCATGCCAGGCCTTTTGCAATTCCTGGCTAGCCTCAAGGTTTTTAGTTGCCTTCTTCATGTACTCAGCCATCCTGGAGCGGAGACCAAGTACATAGTCCACAATATCCTGTTTAGGGGGTTTGAGAGGTAACTCCCATCCCTCCTTCACTAGACACAATGGACCCCTAACTGGATGTCCAAACAGAAGCTCAAATGGGCTGTAACCAACCCCCTTCTGAGGAACCTCTCTGTAGGCAAAGAGAAGGCAGGGCAAAAGTATGTCCCATCTGCGCCTAAGCTTTTCTGGGAGAACTTTAATCATGCCCTTCAGGGTTTTGTTGAACCTTTCAACTAACCCATTGCATTGTGGGTGATAAGGGGTGGTAAATTTGTAATTTACTCCACACTCCTTCCACATAGCAGTCAAGTAACCAGACATGAAGTTTGCATCTCGGTCTGATACTACCTCCTTAGGAAAACCCACCCTGGAAAAGATTCCCAGGAGGGCCCTTGCCACCACAGGAGCTGTGGTAGTTCTAAGGGGAATTGCCTCTGGATACCTAGTGGCATGGTCCACCACCACCAGTATAAATCTGTGCCCAGATGCAGTTTGAGGATCCATGGGACCAACAATGTCAATCCCAACCCTCTCAAAGGGAACCCCCACCACAGGTAGTGGTATCAGGGGGTCTTTGTAGTACCACCTGCCTTACCACTGGCTTGACAGGTGACACAGGAGCGACAAAACTCATTGGTGTCTTCAGACATATGAGGCCAATGAAAGTGAGGGACAATCCTGTCCCAAGTCTTGTTTTGGCCTAGGTGACCTGCTAATGGGATGTCATGTGCTAGTGTCAATAGGAAGCCCCTAAACTTCAGAGGTATAACCAACCTCCTGGTAGCACCAGGCTTGGGGTCTCTACTCTCTGAGTAAAGGAGTCCATCATCCCAGTAGATCCTATGGGACCCACTAGCACTCCCAGCAGCCTCAGCAGCAGCTTGCTGTCTGAGGGGTTCAAGAGAGGGGCAGCTCAGCTGCTCCTGGCTCAGATCTGCCCTGGAAGGGCCCCCTGTCCCCAAGAACTCAACCTGATCAGGTTCAAGCTCATCTGGGACAGTTCCTTCTTCAGGACTAAGATCAGCTCCCTCAAGAGACTGGTCTGGATTCTGAGGCAGGGGGAAGACACTGCCTTAACCCTACTGCTCCTTCTCTTGGAAGGCGCCTGGTCCATTTTTCCAGGATCCAGGGCCTGTTCAGTGTTAGACATTTTTGCCTGTGACCTGGTCATAGCAAACACATCTGCAGGGATACCCAACATTTCTGCATGAGTCCTGAGTTCCACTTCAGCCCAAGCTGAAGTTTCTAAATCATTGCCCAACAAGCATTCAACAGGGAGGTCTGCACTTACCACAACCTTCTTAGGGCCAGTTACCCCTCCCCAGGTGAAATTAACAACTGCCAAGGAATGGTCTGTCCTGACATTGCTAGCATTGGTCACTTGGTACATCTCACCAAGTATGATTTGCTCAGGAGCCACAAGATCTTTTGTCACCATGGTGACACTTGCTCCTGTGTCCCTGAATGCCAAGGCCTCCTTTCCATTGATTATAGGCTGTTGTCTGTATTTGCCCAGATTACTGGGGCTTACAAATAAGGAGGCCATATCCATGCCTCCATCACAGATCAACATAGCCTGAGTTGGAACTCTGACTAGGCCAGAGTCCATCTCAGATCCCAGGGTTAACCCTACTACACCCTTATTTGGAGCACCACCACTTGGAGCTGAACTAGGGGGAACAGTTGCCTTAGGGGCAGTGGTGGTTGGAGTTGAGTCCTTGGACTTGGTACAATCACTTGTCCAATGGGTCTTCTGTTTACAGATTTGACACCATGGCTTCTTCTTGCCTTTACCCTTGTTTGATTGTGACTCCCCACCAGATGCAGATTTTTGGGGCCCTTGAGAAGACTTCTGGTCTTTACCCTTCTCCCCACCCTTATCAGAGTTTTTAGAATCTTGCTTCTTGGAGTCACCACCTTGGTTCTGAACCTTCTGCCTCACCCTGGTTCTGACCCATTTGTCTGCCTTCTGGCCCAATTCTTGGGGAGAGGTCAGATCAGAGTCCACCAGGTACTGATGCAACAGCTGATTTTGACAGTTATTAAGGATCTGCTCTCTCATAATTAAATTATACAATCCTTTAAAGTCACACACTTTACTGCCAAGTAACCAGCCTTCCAGAGCCTTAGTAGCACAATCTACAAAGTCAACCCAGTCCTGAGTCTGTGCCTTTTGGGTGTCTCTGAACTTTATCCTGTATTGTTCAGTGGTTAAGCCAAACCCATCAATCAGAGCACTCTTCAGGACTTTGTAATTATCAGCATCCTCTTCTCTTACAGTGAGGAGCTTGTCTCTACCTTTGTCTGCAAAGGAGAGCCACAAGATTGCTGCCCACTGCTCCTGAGGGACCCTCTGTACCTTACAGGCCCTCTCCAGTGCAGTTATCCATTTGTGGATGTCATCCCCACTCTGGTAGGGAGGGACAATCTTGTTCAGGTTCCTATGGTCATGAGTATGGTCTCTACCTCTAGGGACACTGTTGCTGCCACCATGGGGCTCTAGCCCCAACTTCTGAGAAGCTCTCTGAAGCTCCAGGGATTCCCTATCTAAGGCCAATTGCTCTCTCTTGATTCTGAGCTTAGCTCTCTCAAACTCAAGCAGTTGGCACTTCTTCTCATAAGAGGACTCCCTTTTATGAGAAGCAGAGGTCCTATGAGAAACAGAGCTCCCTACAGATGTACCAGAATGATTAGATTCCTGAGAAGGAGATCTTGATCTTCTTGGTAAACTGTTAACCCTTCCAGGTGGGGTAAAGAGAGGGCCACTGAGGCCTCCTTCCTCACCTTCAGGAAGAATTGGATTGTCCAGGGTAGAATCATTTTGATCCTCCTGGCCAGCATCAGAGTCCAGGTCATTGAAGTTCTCACTTCCTGGCCTTTCCTCTTCTGCTGTCCCACCCAACTTTGCCTGCCTCATCAGACCCTGGAGTCTTTCTGAGGTCATCTAAAAGCAAAGTCTCTATGAGACGTTGAGTGTTTGGGTTTTTCCCTGTCTTCAGTTTCCTAGATGTACACATGGCTCTCAATTCTTGGAATGAGAGATGGTCATACTTAGTTGGCAAGGAGCCACCGGCTTCAGGCCTAGAAGACATGCTAGTGTGGTGTGGTGTATGCACCTACCTACCCTAGTGGGAACTGAACTCTCTTGAGTTGGAGAAAGGGTGTGCTAAGCCCTTGACTTACCCAACTCTAAGTTCAGTAGAACTTACTTTATTCTAGTCTTGATTTATATGTACCTAAGTACCTTTAGTGGTTTTCAGTTAGTCACTCAATGAGATTATCTGGTAAAACAATAGCAAGCTTGAATCCCAACCGCTGCACACCAATGTGAGAAGTTGGCCTGGTATATGCTGTCCACTAATTAAAGTGGGCACCTTGCACCAGTCCAAACGACCCTTATTGATGATTAGGTTAAAGACAACCTTTATTGAAAGCTATCCTAGTGGTAGCTATGGAGAGCAGCCTTCAGGCTAAGTCTCGAAGGAATGTAAAGCAGCTTGTTTTACCAGTATATAACCTCCTGAATGACCAAATGAAAGGAGAACCACACCAGGTGTATATAAAATATATGTATTTATTACTAAACACTCTCTACTAACCTCTTTATGAGATTAGAGAACAAGACACACAATATTAAATCACTAGAACGACAGTAAATAGCACAATACACAGCGGGCTCCAGGGGGAGACCGAACCATATACTAAGAAAGTGGTATAAGAACCACGACTTGACTAGACACAGTGCCTAGAGCACGTAGAATCGCTGGGACCCCAAGGAACCACCCAAGGTAGTGACACAGGGGACCCACGGAGGACGGGTGCAGTGTGGGAACACAGACGCGAGCTCCGTACAACTCTATGGGAAAGTCGCGGTTGGAAATTTAAAGATTAAGGACACTTAGGAGAGGACTTTAAGCAAACCCAGCTAAACATAGAAGGTTCTAAGGCCAGCACCCTTGAGAGTACCGAGGTACCCGTGTTACCTATCCCAGAGGAGCCGGGTGCATAGGGGTCAAGTGGTGTCGGAAACCCTCATCGTTTTCAATGGCGTGATGCGAAAAAGTACTGCTGCCGTGGAGAATAAAAGTGTCCGGTGTGATCCAAGCCTGGATCGGAGATGAGAAGAACCTGAAAGCAGAGAGGACAAAGTCTGGGTCACTTCACGTGACCAGGAGCGGAGCAATCGAATGCCCATCGATGTCGGGTGCTTCAGGTGAGTAGAGGTGAAGCTTGACTCTGCACCCACGGGGACCAGGAGACGTTGACGATGTCCACAGTCCGGATTCGAGCTGTCCCACGAAGGATGTCGAGTGCTGGGGGGGTCAGTGTCCGTATTGGACACCAACAAGCCTTGGCAACTGCAACCCACGCGGTCAGAGGAAAGATGCTTCTGTGAGCACCAACAAGGTCCTGGGGACTCCCCAAGTGATGGAGAGTCAGGGCACATCTGGAGCAACCAGGGAAGCCCACTGAAAGTTAAAGTTGCCTTCTCAGGGACCCACAGGCCAACGGACCAGGGATTGCGAAGGGGCCTCAAGCTGAATCACCAAATACCAGCCCACGGAACACTCGTGAAGTGTAGGCCGGAAATCTTCAGTGGAATTGCTGCTCGGGGTCAGGACTACAAGTAGCCCAAAGCACAGCTTCAGGGATCGCCGAAAAGCATATGCTGCTGCAAATGTACACGGTGCCCAGGGGTACGGGTTTCACGGTCCCCACGAGGGATACGGGCCTCAGAATTGCTGAGAGCGCATATCGACCTCGGAGACCTCTGGCACCCACCTCCTGTGTTGCAGAAATCTTTGGAGTCCTTCAGGAGCTTCGTAGATGCAAACCGGTCAGATGCGTTTTAGGTGCCTGCTCAGCAGGGGAGTAATTCCTTTACTCCAAGGGAGATTCTTCAGTCATCCAGCGTTGTGCAGATCGTCAAAGTACTTGGTTTCTGTAGCAGAGTTTAGTCCAGGTAATATCTAAAGTCCTGTAGTCAGGGGTTCCTACTTTATACCCAAGGAAGGGGTGGGACAAACTCTGGGGACCCACCTACGGGAGGGTCAGGACAGAGGGGTGGCTACACACATGTCCTTTGTCCAGTTTCGCGCCAGAGCAGGAGCAAATGGCTCCTGCAACCGGTTTGAACTGGACTTTGCACAGGGACACCAAATGTGCCCCCAGTGCAGACATCAAAGCACTCTGAGAGTGCACCCACCCAGCCCCAATACACTAAAGCCTGTCTGGGAGGTGGTCACACCTCCCTGTGACAGGAAACCTATTGTCAAGCCTTCCCCTGTCGGAGTTTCGTCCAGCAGCAGGAGGGCAGACTCGTGTCTGTGGCTGGCAGCATCCATTTTGTGATGCCAGGGTTCTGTGAAGCTGGTACCGGGTGTACCGGTGTTGTCATATTTCTCCCTCTAGGAGGGTGGAATCATACCTCCCACACCAGTTACTGGTGTGGAGGTATGATTCCAAGGTGTTTGACACCAAACACGACATGTTTCCATGCAGCCGTTTTAAAGTGAGCATTTACTACGAGGTTATAATGCACTTAAGTATATATGGTTGGCTGCATCACAAACAACCCCGGAGAATAGGTTCCGAAGGCTGCAGAGGGGCTCTGCTCATGCATGGGCACCCTCTCACATAAAACCCAGCACCCTGCCTTCAGGATTGGTAAGGCCTGCCATAGGGGTGACTGATAGGTTTATATGTGCAGTGATTAGGATAGATATAGTGAACCTATATCTAAGTAAGGGGTGCATGCACCACCTTACACAGGCTGCATGTAGCAGACCTGTTGTGTCATTTTAAATGGTCTCTCAGGGGTGGCATAATACATGCTGCAGCCCCTGGGAGGCCTCTGGGGTACCTATGCCCTGGGTACATAGTATACCATATACTAGGGACTTATAAGGGTACCCCAGAATCCAATCTGGAGTGTACCTAAAGTACATGCAATCAATTTAGAGGAGAAAGCAGATAGACTGGGGTCCTAAATAGCAGGATCCCAGTCAGACTAAGTCGAGAACAGTGAAACATCAGCAAAAAGTGGGGGTAACTATAAGAAGCAGATCCTACTCTCCTACACACAGTCTCCTGTAATGCTAGGTTCAAACTGATCCACTATAACTTCTTACATCGCACTTACCTCACACCAGTGAAGTTGGGACACATCTCCCATAACTAGGATGGTAAATGTCCCAGGTGCGCATCTGAGATCGTGGATTTTATCCACCTGGCATGGGAGTGCCCTGAGGTGAGACAGTTCTGGACACGGGTGGCTGAAAAGGGGCACACAACCACAGGTCTTCCGCTAAGGGAGGAACCGTTGCAATGCCTGCTGGCCCACATACTGTCACGATTCACTCCCTGTGCTCTCGTTCCCACCACCAGGGGGCCGAATTGTGGGGCTTTCCAGTATTCTAATATGCTTCCAGCCACTCCCCTGTATGCATATCCTGACTTCCAGGTATTTGGACATCATTTAGGAATTGACATCCATTCCCAATCCATGCCGGGTTTTGTGGAAGCCAGTCTGCTCATGCTGGAAACTCCATTACGTATAATCCCCTGCTCACTGCTTTGTCTCCACCCCTGCAGGCCAGGGATGGGTGGAGGAATTCAGCTCACCTGTGGCTGGCTGCTGCTAGCCTGCTCACATCTGAAGCGCATGAGTACTGTGAGCTCTTTTAAGCCCCAGCTCCCTTCAGTCCAGTGTTGGTCATTGTAGCTGTTTTCCGGTGAGACCGATCCTTGTTTCCTGAGCTTTTGATACTCCTTGATTCCTGAGCTATAGTTAATCCTTGTTCCTTGATTCCTGAGCTATAGCTATTCCTTGTGCCTGAATTAGCACTGCCTGCAGTGCTACCTTGTTTCCTGAGTTCCTGAGCCATAGTTATTCTTTGTTCCTGTTCCTGGGCTTCAGCTATTTCTTGTTCCTAATTTGCACTGCTTGCAGTGCTCTCTTGACTCCTTGTTTCCTGAGCTGTAGCTATTTCCTGTTTCCTTGAACCAGTACTGCCTGCAGTGCTACCTTGACTCCTGAAGCTTTAGTAATTCCCTGTTCTTGAACCAGCACTTCCTGCAGTACTACCTTGACTCCTGAGCCTTAGCTCAATTCTTGTTCCTGCCCCAGCACTGCCTTCTATGCTACTTTGTTTTCTTGATTCCTTAACCTGCACTATTCTAGTATACCCTTGTAGCCTTCCCTTCTGTATATCTCTTTCCAGTCCCTGCCTTTCTTCCCATTTCCTTGGTTCCAGTTCTAGTTTGCTGTCTTTCTATTTCTGCTGTCTTGCTTCTGTTACCTTGTATGTTTGTTACTTGCTTTCTGCCTAGTGTGTCCTTTTTTTCCCTTCCTTTCCTGTTAAGCACTCCTCCTTGCTAGCTCCTTGTCTATCGTGCTTGTATTTAGTTCTACCCCCTTGCTGTTACTGCCTTGCGTGTTCCTGTTTGATCGCCAGGATCCGTGGGCACAGCTGACTACCTAGGTGGTGTTTTTTGTTCACTGTGAGTATTGTCTTTGAGTTACAGTTATAACATCACCATAGGTATAAGCTCCACAGACCATGCCTTTGCATACATATCCTATATGTGGGTATTTTCAGTCAGTATCTGTAACAGCAATTGTGGGTGAGGAACTTACTGAGCTTCAGTCTTACCGTGTGGAGTTCTTGAGTGCTTTACCCCACATTCCCTGGGTGTAGTTAGTCTGAATGCTAAATTGCCTTGTGAGTGCCCTTCCTTTCTGAGTCTTAGCCATCTTGTACAGGCTTCCCCTTTGGATCCCTTTTTCTCCTCTGACTCCTTGTGTGATCCTGGGCAGCGCTGTCCTTCTCTTTCCGTGCACGGTACGTTTTCTACCCAGTCCTTGCTCAAGTCCCTGACTGTGTTCACGACATAGTCCCTGACAGAATGACCAACCCACATTTCCAGGGTCAACTGTGAGGTTTCTTTGCGTTCAGTTAGCTACCATTTTTCTGTTACATTTGTGTGTAAAACTATTGAAGGTGTGTCCTAATGAGAGGTTTAAGAAAGAAACACACCAGTACATCATTTAGGTTTGTGCAGGGCAATTCCCCAGTGCCCAACAATGAGAGGCATTTAGTGTCTGCTTTACAGTTCGTTCACCCTAGTCCTGAATCAATGAACCCTCTTATGAGAAATGGACATTTACGTTCTGAATATTTCTCATTGGCTCTAAAACACCTCTTTGCCAGATCCGGACTTAATCTTCTGTTCTGATCCAGATTCAATGTCTGTGTCAGCATTGCATAAGGAGAATGCTACCTTACTCAGTTTGCTGAACAAGAATTCTGAATCTCGCATTTCTGCTGTAAGTGGTTGTAAATTACAGTATTCAACCAAACAACCAAAGAAAGAGCAGATGCATTTTATAACCTCTGGTCTCCATTCAAATAACATTACCCAGTCTTGTAGTCCAGTAAAGAGCACAGTCCCGGATACTAAAGGGACCCTGTTAAATACCACATTCAAAGTAAACCATAATCAGTTTAACAAAAGAGAGAAAAGACCTACTAGAACACAGGCGGCTAATAGCCAGTTTGAACAAAATCCAAGGTGTAGCTCTGTTGCTTGTTGTGAAATTGCCAAGTCTACCACGGTCCTTGTAGAGAAAGATCTGCAGTCTTCACAGGATATAATTACATCTAAGATTCTTGAACTACAGCAAGAGAATAAAATGTTTCAGACTCTGTTAAAAAATTATAACCCAGAGTTCAAGTGGGAATCTAAAACCCTGTACAAGACAACTTTTCCACCTCTATGTTAGCCTCCTTATAAATGGAGAATGAAGCCTTGCGCTCCCTTTTGCGTTCCCCTCAGAGCTCCTCCAGCAATTGTGTGAACAATACTGTGGCTGATCACTCAGATTCCATTCAGAAAAGCCATAGTACCTTGTCTCACAGTGCAGTTAATGAAAGTATGTGTTTGAAGTCTGAAATTTCTAACTCCTCTGGTGTTTTGTCTTCTAGTGCTAAATTACATCTAGGCGCTACATCTGAGATGTGTCCCTCCACTTTTCAGGAACCCCAAATGCCAGGCAAAACAAAAAACATCTTTGCTTTCTTTTCCTGATAGTGAGGTCAGTTCTATCTCAGAGATAACCGATAGACAGGCCATTGACATACAGACAAAACCTGAACCAGTGCCCCACATAATCCCTGATGTGACAATATCTTGTGACTCAGACCACGCTCTTGATTTAAATGCTGTGACTGAAGTCAACCTCCTCGCTGAGAAGAAACAAAATGCTGACCCCTTGTTTGCTGTTTTGCCTTCAAGCACACCACATTTTGAAAAGTCAGGAAATGATACTTTCTGCTCTGATGCACCTGTACCACCTAGTAATGCAGAAGAAAATGAAAACATTTCCAAAGACCAAGTGATCTCTGACCTGTTTCCTCTGACTAAGACATGTGAACTGCCAAATGGTAAAGGGAGTCTGGCCATCAGAGACTCTAAGATAAGCAGTAATCTTAGCCATCCAGAAGAAAGCGCTTCAGTGTGTTTTAAGGAGCCAAGGAACTGTGAAGATTTCACTATTGACAACAGGGAATCTACTGCTCACGAGCTATTGCCATTCCCAGAATTTAAAGTCTGTCATCCTTGCGCCTCTCTGCCATCAGCTAGTCTGCTTTCAGAGTTTCCAGAGTCCTCAGCTGGCCTGCTGCTTTCAGAGATTCCAGAGTCCTCAGCCGGCCTGCTGCTTTCGGAGTTTCCAGAGTCCTCGGCCGGCCTGCTGCTATCGGAGTTTCCAGAGTCCTCGGCCGGCCTGCTGCTTTCGGAGATTCCAGAGTCCTCGGCCGGCCTGCTGCTTTCGGAGTTTCCAGAGTCCTCGGCCGGCCTGCTGCTCTCGGCCGGCCTGCTGCTTTCGGAGTTTCCAGAGTCCTCGGCCGGCCTGCTGCTTTCGGAGTTTCCAGAGTCCTCGGCCGGCCTGCTGCTTTCGGAGTTTCCAGAGTCCTCGGCCGGCCGCTTTCGGAGTTTCCAGAGTCCTCGGCCGGCCTGCTGCTTTCGGAGTTTCCAGAGTCCTTGGCCGGCCTGCTGCTTTCGGAGTTTCCAGAGTCCTCGGCCGGCCTGCTGCTTTCGGAGTTTCCAGAGTCCTCGGCCGGCTTGCTGCTTTCAGAGTTTCCAGAGTCCTCAGCCGGTCTGCTGCTTTAGGAGTTTCCAGAGTCCTCGGCCAGCCTGCTGCTTTCAGAGTTTCCAGAGTCCTCGGCCGGCCTGCTGCTTTCGGAGTTTTCAGAGTCCTCGGCCGGCCTGCCATCTGAGCCCGGGCCTGCAGCCGGCTTGCCATCTGAGCCCGAGCCTGCAGCCGGCCTGCCATCTGAGCCCGAGCCTGCAGCTTGCCTGCCATCTGAGCCCGAGCCTGCAGCTTGCCTGCCATCTGAGCCCAAGCCTGCAGCTTGGCTGCCATCTGAGCCCAAGCCTGCAGCTTGCCTGCCATCTGAGCCCGAGCCTGCAGCTTGCCTGCCATCTGAGCCTGCAGCTTGCCTGCCATCTGAGCCTGCAGCTTGCCTGCCATCTGAGCCCGAGCCTGCAGCTTGCCTGCCATCTGAGCCCGAGCCTGCAGCTTGCCTGCCATCTGAGCCAGAGCCTCCAGACTGCCTGCATTCAGAGCCCAAGCCCTCAGCTCTCCTGCCTACTAAGTCAGAGTGTCCAGCCTGTCTGACTTCAGAGCCAGAACTTCCAGCCTGTCTGACTTCAGAGCCAGAACTTCCAGCCTGTCTGACTTCAGAGCCAGAACTTCCATCCTCCCCGCCTTCAGCGCTAGAGCTTCCAGGCTACCTGCCTTCAGTGCTAGAGCTTCCAGGCTGCCTGCCTTCAGCGCTAGAGCTTCCAGGCTGCCTGCCTTCAGCGCTAGAGCTTCAAGGCTGCCTGCCTTCAGCGCTAGAGCTTCCAGCCTGTCTGCCTTCAGCGCTAGAGCTTCCAGCCTGTCTGACTTCAGAGCCAGAACTTCCATCCTCCCTGCCTTCAGCGCTAGAGCTTCCAGGCTGACTGCCTTCAGCGCTAGAGCTTCCATCCTCCCTGCCTTCAGCGCCAGAGCTTCCAGGCTGCCTGCCTTCAGCGCCAGAGCTTCCAGGCTGCCTGCCTTCAGCGCCAGAGCTTCCAGGCTGCCTGCCTTCAGCGCTAGAGCTTCCAGCCTGCCTGCCTTCAGCGCTAGAGCTTCCAGCCTGTCTGACTTCAGAGCCAGAACTTCCATCCTCCCTGCCTTCAGCGCTAGAGCTTCCAGGCTGCCTGCCTTCAGCGCTAGAGCTTCCAGGCTGCCTGCCTTCAGCGCTAGAGCTTCCAGGCTGCCTGCCTTCAGCGCTAGAGCTTCCAGGCTGCCTGCCTTCAGGACCAGAGCTTCCAGGCTGCCTGCCTTCAGGACCAGAGCTTCCAGGCTGCCTGCCTTCAGGACCAGAGCTTCCAGGCTGCCTGCCTTCAGGACCAGAGCTTCCAGGCTGCCTGCCTTCAGAACCAGAGCTTCCAGGCTGCCTGCCTTCAGAACCAGAGCTTCCAGGCTGCCTGCCTTCTTACCTTGAGCCTCTATCTTGCCTACTTTTTGACCCTGTGCATCCAGTTTGCCAGCTTTCAGAGGTCCCAGCAAGTATACAATCAGAGACTGAACCTCTTGCATCAGAGACACAACTCTCCACATTTAAGCCTCCAGGACCTGGGTCTCCTGCATACCCGCATCCAAAGTCTCCTGCATATGTGTCTTCTGTATGTTTTCCTCCAGGGCCACAACTTCAGGTCTGCTTCTTGTCACCTCCTTTGTCTTCAGCCAGTTTGCCTTTGACCTCTGTGCCTCCTGCCAATCTGTTATCTGCTTTTGAACCTACATTCAATCTGCCTTCATTTTCAGAGTGCTACTGCAGCCTGTCATCATCAAAACATCAAGCACCTTTGATTCAGGCTCCTAAGCCCCCGTTACTAGATTTGGACTCTTCAGGTTCTGCCTCCAACACTGCTGTTAATTTACAACGTATTATTCTACCCTCCAGAACATCACATTTGTCCTGCAGTCCTCTGGTATCTTGCACTACATCTCTGATGGAAATGGACTTATTTCATAGCAGCAAAGTCTTTAAATCGAGTCCCAGATTTCGGGAGCCGGTCGTTGGAGGGGGTGTACTGTCACGATTCACTCCCTGTGCTCTCGTTCCCACCACCAGGGGGCCGAATTGTGGGGCTTTCCAGTATTCTAATATGCTTCTAGACACTCCCCTGTATGCATATCCTGACTTCCAGGTATTTGGACATCATTTAGGAATTGACATCCATTCCCAATCCATGCCGGGTTTTGTGGAAGCCAGTCAGCTCATGCTGGAAACTCCATTACCTATAATCCCCTGCTCACTGTTTTGTCTCCACCCCTGCAGGCCAAGGATGGGTGGAGGAATTCAGCTCACCTGTGGCTGGCTGCTGCTAGCCTGCTCACACCTGATGTGCATGAGTACCGTGAGCTCTTTTAAGCCCCAGCTCCCTTCAGCCCAGTGTTGGTCATTGTAGCTGTTTTCCGGTGAGACCGATCCTTGTTTCCTGAGCTTTTGATACTCCTTGATTCCTGAGCTATAGTTAATCCTTGTTCCTTGATTCCTGAGCTATAGCTATTCCTTGTGCCTGAATTAGCACTGCCTGCAGTGCTACCTTGTTTCCTGAGTTCCTGAGCTATAGCTTTTCCTTGTGCCTGAATTAGCACTGCCTGCAGTGCTACCTTGTTTCCTGAGTTCCTGAGCCATAGTTATTGTTTGTTCCTGGGCTTCAGCTATTTCTTGTTCCTGATTTGCACTGCTTGCAGTGCTCTCTTGACTCCTTGTTTCCTGAGCTGTAGCTATTTCCTGTTTCCTTGAATCAGTACTGCCTGCAGTGCTACCTTGACTCCTGAAGCTTTAGTAATTCCCTGTTCCTGAACCAGCACTGCCTTCAGTGCTACCTTGACTCCTGAAGCTTTAGTAAGTCCCTGTTCCTGAACCAGCACTGCCTTCAGTGCTACCTTGACTCCTGAAGCTTTAGTAATTTCCCTGTTCCTGAACTAGCACTGCCTGCAGTGCTACCTTGACTCCTGAAGCTTTAGTAATTCCCTGTTCCTGTACCAGCACTGCCTGCAGTACTACCTTGACTCCTGAGCCTTAGCTCAACTCTTGTTCCTGCCCCAGCACTGCCTTCTATGCTACTTTGTTTTCTTGATTCCTTAACCTGCACTATTCTAGTATACCCTTGTAGCCTCCCCTTCTGTATATCCCTTTCTAGTCCCTGCCTTTCTTCCCATTTCCTTGGTTCCAGTTCTAGTTTGCTGTCTTTCTATTCTGCGGTCTTGCTTCTGTTACCTTGTATGTTTGTTACCTGATTTCTGCCAAGTGTGCCCTGTGATTTCCTTCCTTTCCTGTTAAGCACTCCTCCTTGCTAGCTACTTGTCTATTGTGCTTGTGTTTAGTTCTACCCCTTTGCTGTTACTGCCTTGCGTGTTTCTGTTTGATCGCCAGGATCCGTGGGCACAGCTGACTACCTAGTTGGTGTTTCTTGTTCACTGTGAGTATTGTCTTTGAGTTACAGTTATAAAATCACCATAGGTATAAGCTCCACAAACCCTGCCTTTGCATACATAGCCTATATGTGGGTATTTTCAGTCAGTATCTGTAACAGCAATTGTGGGTGAGGAACTTACTGAGCTTCAGTCTTACCGTGTGGAGCTCCTGAGTGCTTTACCCCACATTCCCTTTATTGTTAATGTTGTATTTTATATATTAATATATATATATCTTGCACGTCTGTCCTGGGTGTAGTTAGTCTGAATGCTAAATTGCCTTGTGAGTTCCCTTCCTTTCTGAGTCTTAGCCATCTTGTACAGGCTTCCCCTTTGGATCCCTTTTTCTCCTCTGACTCCTTGTGTGATCCTGGGCAGCACTGTACTACTCTTTCTGTGCACGGTACGTTTTATACCCAGTCCCCAGTCCTTGCTCAAGTCCCTGACTGTGTTCACGACATAGTCCCTGACATACCTAGACCTAAAAAACGGAAACTGCCCTATAAACTACTTCAGCTGATGCTTGTCCTGGCCAGACGTAGGGTGGCCATAACTTGGATGGGGCAGAGGAGCCCAGACATAGCAACGTGGCTCCGAGATGTCAGGGAATGGGCGTTAGCCGAGGAAACACACATGAAACTAACTCGTAAAGATGAAGGGCTACAGGCAGACCTTATGGAATGGAGAGAACTGTGCAGTTCAGGGTTTGCATCGGGGGAGGGGGGGACGGAGCAAAGTGCCTCTGAGAGCAGCGGGAGTTACACAGGCTGAGAGGAAATCCAAGGGAGGGAGGGCAAGGGCGGATAGATGCGAAGAGTGCTTGCCCCAAGGCAAATTGTCTTTAATGATGTGCTGTATGATGTGATACTGTTGGCTAATCTTTTTGTGTACTCTAAAATGCCTCAAGTTGATCTCAGTTTCGGAGAATCGTGCCAAAGGCGCTTACGTAATACTGTATGCTGTAATGTTGGTTTTATTTGTCATGATAAAATGGAAAAATAAAGTTCCTAAAAACAAATTAAAAAACATTATGTGTAGCTTCTCTAAGAGACTCCAAGTGAGTAACCAAAAGATCATTAATACAATTAGGGAGCCAAGTCTTTTCATGCTGTGGGGATGTCAGTAGAGGGCTTGGTATTGTGGTTGATAAGCTCTCCAGTTCTTACAGAGTACCCGAAGGAATTGGGTTTGGGCTGACTGTCTGTTTATGGCCGTTGCCTCGTTTGGTCTTCTTAAGCGGTTTCTGATGAGCGGCTTTTTTAGTTGTCACAAGGGCAGGAATGCTGGTCTCTAAAGTTATAGTGTCCAAACAGGTTACGCTGGGCCTTTGAGTAGGCGGAGATACAAGACAATTTGTGGGGAGAGCAGAAGATGTGTCCAGAAAGGAACGGGGGGAAAGGCTAGATGGGCCACCAGTATTACCACATGGATTCAAAGAAAGTCTCCGCTTTGTTCAAGCTATTTCATTGCTGATGGCGCTGACGGCTCGTTCCAACATCCAGTCGATTGATGTTTTTTTTTTTAAGGGGGTTGGGACAGGGCCACCATCTCCCACTTTTTTCTTCCCCATAGTCCGTGTCAGAATTCTTAATACCAAGGCAAAAAATAAAAGAAATATCCACTCCCCCGGAGAGGAGGTGAGGACACACTTAGGACTATGCAATAAGGAGAGTAACAGTACCTACGGAGTAGATCTGCTCCTGAGACAACAGGCTAGGTAACCCAGCTTCGGCTTCCTGAAACTCCCTGATGTAAATATTGGTGTTAAGTCTGAGGGCTCAGAGAGTGGGCCCAGCCTCGGCCGGCAGCAGGAGCCCCAACCAGTAAAAGTAGGCGCCTCCGGGCGTGACGTTGGCAGCATGGGCGGTGCCTGCCGCAAAACCAAATGGGGCCTGTGGTCCTCTGCCCCCTCCTGGCAACACAACAGGCGTCCTGGGCAGCGGGAGCCCCAACCGGTAAAAGTAGGCACCTCAGGGCGTGACGTGGCTAGCGCGGGCGGCGCCTGCCATAAGAGCACCTCGGGCCTGTGGTTCTCTGCCCCCTTGTGGCAACACAACGGGCGTCCCGCGCATCGGGAGCCCCAATCAGTAAAAGTAGGCAGCTCCGGGTGCAATGTGGGCAGCATGGGCGGCGCCTGCTGCAAGATCACCTGGGGCCTGTGGTCCTCTGCCACCTCCTGGCAACAATTAAATATCTTATAGTTAACTTGGCATGCCAAGAATAGTCTTGATCATGGTTGTATCAACCCCGTATAATCTGGTGTCTCTGTATATGTATTAGGTACCTCAACATTTTTCATGCATCCTCAGTTGGTATTACTGAACCAGTCTCATCCCCACGGAGAGCCATAAGCATTTGTCTCCATGCTGCCAAATCGTCCTCTAATCTTTCATCCCATCGTACATGCTTCATCCTGACTTCCTCAGCCACTGTCCACTCAGACATACTGCGCAACCATTCTCTATATTCAGGTGGTTGGGGGTTTAACCATTTAATGGCTATCCGTCTTTTTGCCAGCACCAATCCAATAGAAGAAATTTACGTTTAAGTTTATTTTTTGCGGGGACGGGATTAGGCCCAACAACTACTACTCGAGGGATGTTCTCTATCTCCCACCCTGTGGCCACCTTCATATCCTGTAGTGCCTCTCTCCAGAAGGGATCTATGATTGAAAAATTCCACACCACATGCAGGAAATCTGTCTCTGCTGTGCTACATCGCGGGCATCTGTCTGATCGGGAAGGGTATATGACGTGCAGAGTTTTAGGGGTGAGATCCAACTGGTGCATACAATTATATTGTACGAGCTTAAAATGCATGTTTGAAATTACTGTGCACGTATCCACATGGATCTTGTGCCGGTTGCATGCTGTCGGATGCTCTCAAAGTCCCTCTTTCCACCTGGTGTGTGCCTTCGGGGTTATCTCTAGTGAATCATCCCGTAACGCCTGATTGTGATGTGTTATAAGCTTCTGTCCTTTGGATAGGTCTAGCAGCCTGCTCAGCGTCTGCAAGGGTACCGGCTCTTCTGGGAAGCTGGGCCTAATCTCACGTGCTGTAGATGATATTTTGATATACTGTAGGTATTGACCTTGGCCCAGCGCTAATGAGTCTATCACGTCATCTCTCTGATAAATAGCCCCCCTAGGTACAAGTCACCCAAGACATCACAACTTCCCTCTCCCCACTTCTGGATGGACATGAGTTTCGCTATGTTTGCAAATGGTTTAAGCATCCAAATAGGCATATCACGTGCGTAAGGGGCTAAGCGAAGGACTCTCGTGACCACCCGCTCCCAAACGAGGCCCACATGCCTAATTAAAATGGATATTTCTTCGGGATCCGGGCGCCGCATATGAGGAGCTCGGTTAGAACATAACCCCCACTTCGGTCTCCTAATAATCTTTTCTCCCAATTATCCTCCTCGTCAAAACACCATACTGGAGGTGGGCTGCCATGTAATAAAACTCCAGGTTGGGGAGTTCTATACACCCTCAGTCCCAGGTCTGCTTCAGCATGGTCAGTCCTATCCGTTTCCATTTTGCAGCCCATAATAGGTCTATTACTAAACCATCTAGTTCCCTCCAGTAGCAACGGGGGATGCCATAGAGCACACCCTGTAGAACATAACGGCAATGAGGTAGCATTATAATTTTTACAAGGGCCACACGTCCCATCAATGTCAGGTGTAGATCTCTCCAGAACCGGACCAAGGCCTGCAGCCCGGCGATCACCCTGCCAACATTCATGTCCAGGAGCTGTTGTTTCTTAGTAGCTATCTTAATCCCCAGGTAACGTACCCCCTCTGGACACCACGGCAGTATAGGATGCGGGAGCGTCGCAGGGTCCATTGCTGCCAGATCCTCCAACGGTAACTGCTAAGATTTCTAGGCGTTAACCGAGAGACCCGACACCTCTGCAAACTCCGACAAGGCCACCAATAATACCTTCACGGTCTCTGCTGGGTCACGCAAATATACTAACGCATCATCAGCGTATAATAAGATCTTGTGTATGGTGTCTCCTACCAGGATCCCCCAGAGCTCTAATCTCCGTTGCAACATCGCTGCCAGCGGTTCCATTGCTAACGCAAATAGCAGTGGCGACAGAGGGCAGCCCTGTCTTGTGCCCCGATGTAAAGAAAAGTCTGCTGAAACGAAGCCACCTGTCCGGACCCTGGCTCTTGGGTCAGCGTAGATTACTTTGAGCCATAAAGTATACTTGGGTCCAAACCCCATCTGATTAAAACCTGCCAGATATATTCCCACGAGACCGAGTCAAACACCTGCTCTATGTCAAGGAACTCTAGCGCGTAGGGACCATCTTGTATACTAGGGGCTAGAAGGACATGAAACAGTCTGCATAGATTATACATGGTGCTCCTTTTAGGGATAAACCCACACTGATCCTCGTGGACGAGGGCAGGCAGGCAAGGGAGCAGTCAAGGGGCCAGCAGGTCACTTAATATCTTGATATCTACATTTAACATGGAAAGTGATCTATAAGACGTCGCTTCCTTTACTGCTTTGGGATCAGCACCACGAGCGCCTCCCGCATAATATCTGGGAGGCATCGTAATTGATACGCCTTGTGGTATGCTTCCAGCAGTTTCACCACCACGAGGTCAGTAGAATTCTGCTGGGAAGCAGTCACCCCCCCCCCGGGGTCGTGCCGTTTTCTGTCGCCTCAGAGACGCAAGGATCTCCTCTTTGGTCAGGTCTGCCTCAAGTGCCTCCCTTTCCTCCGATCTAAGTCGGGGGAGGTCCACCCCTGCTAGGAAGTCTTTCACAGCACCTTGTGGCGCTGTATCTTTCTCTGTGTACAACCATTCAGGGTGAGTCTGCAATACATCATTTATAGGCACTTGTGAGGTGACCAATTTATCCCCCGAGGCTTGCAAGGCCAATATGGGTCACCAAGATTCCTGTTGTTTAGCCAGCCTGGCCATCATTGCCCCTGTCCTATCCCCCTCAGCGTGAAATATAAGTCTGTAAGATGTGTAGGTATATCTTTCTAGTCTACGCCAGTCGTCGAGCACCGCACTACGGGTGCGCCACCATTCCTCCAGCCTCCAGGGCTGAGATGGGAGAGTCTTTTCTATGCCTGAGAGCTTGGCTTAGTTCTGTTCTAAGTCATATGTGGTGTGGAAGCACACACCCTTCATAGCGTCCCAGTCATGGGCCCTACTGCCTGAACTACCCCAGTTCTCCTGAAAGTAGTGATTAAGGGCTTCCCTGACCGTAGCAGCAAATGGGGGTCTGTCAGCGCCTCAGCCAGCAAATGCCAGAGTGGCACCTCAGCACGTACACGTCCCATTGCCAGAAACAACAAGAGTGGGAAGTGGTCATAAATGTACCTCACCAGATAAGTTATTTCGCGGGTCCATAATGCTAGTCCTGAAGTGAGGAAGCAATAGTTTAGCCTGCTATATGTACCCGAAGCAGGCGTATAACAAGAGAATATTCTAGAAGAGCTTGGGTGTCTTTCCCTTCACACATCTAATAGGCCAAAGCTTTGCATCAATCTTCGTAGCTGGGCAGTCGTATGGGGCTTCGTATGGGCCTTTAGAGGTTCAAGATTGTAAGAAAGTGCCCTCTTTTTGCATGGTTGCCCCCACTTTTTGCCAAACTGTTGATGTACTTTGACCGAGTGTGCCCTGGGTTCCTGCCAACCAGGTATCCAGCACCTATGTTCTTTCCCTAAACTGCATTGATACAAAACCCAATTGGCACTCTTTGGCCACATATCAGTCCCTTGTAAATGGTACCATAGGACCATAGGTACCAAGTGCACTGTGGCCAGGGAAGGCCTCTAAGTGCTGCAGCACTTATTGTGCCACCCTTAGAGGCCCTGTACCTTTACACACACTGCCATTGCAGGCTGTGTGTTTTGGTGCAGAACAAAGTGAAGAGTCGACATGGCACACATCCTTGTGTGCCATGCCTACAACCCACTGCCCTGGCATAGGTCAGCCACCCCTCTAGCTGGGTGCACTATACCAGTGGTGAGGGTACAGGTGCATGAGCCCTGTGCCCCTGCACTGTCTAAACCAATTCTTAGACATTGTAAATGCAGTAATGCCATTAAGAGTATATGGTGCTGGGAGGTTGTCATTACGAACTCCACAGCACCATAATGGCTTTACTGAAAATTGGGAAGTTTGGTATCAAACTTTTCAGCACATTAAACCCACACTGATGCCAGTGTGGGATTAAATGAAAAATGCACTCATAGGGCATCTTATAGATGCCCTGAAAAATGACGTAACTCTAGTGTCCTGGCTGAGTGGCTGCTAGCCAGCTGCCACCACCAGACATGTTTCTGGACCCCTTGGTTGAGAGCCTGCTGCTCTCGAGGGGTTTAAAACAATGCACATCCTGGGACGAGGTGCCGAGCCTCCTCCCCCAGGATGGGCAGGGTCCACGAAGGGGAAGCGTTAAAGGCTTTCCGCCTTTGTGAGCTACCCCAGTCATTTGCTTCTTCCAGCAACTGTCCCCCACTGGTCCTGACCCCCACTTTGGGTGGGAGAATCAGCGGGAAAACCAAGTTAGGAAGGGAGGTGTGCCCACCTTTGCCAACCTCACCCCTCAGGTGGGGGAGGCGAGGTGAAGCACGCCTCTTAGTCCCTACCATCTTGCAGATGGGGGGACCCAGTCAACCAGAGAGAGGGATATGCCCCCCTCCCACTGGAGGGTGGCATAATAGGGGGTGTACCCACCCCAAGGAAGGGACCCATTGGTCCTGACCATTACTTACCTGTAACGCCCCTAAATCTAGTATTTAGGGGCAACCCTGAACCTTGCCTCCTCGGACAAGAACCGACTGGAAGAATAGAAGAAGAAGGACCAAAGAAGCCGTGCTGAACTAAGAAGAGGAGGACGCCCACTGACTTGGCCCCAGCCCGACCGTGACCGGAAATGGTAAGAAAACCCAATGCCTAAAGACACCCCTGCACCCAACATCCCACGGCCTTGGGTGGCCCATCCGACGGTGTCCCAGCATTCCCATGCATCCCAACCTACCTCTCCAACCGGTGGACACCTCCAGAAGATCTTCGTCCCCGAGACTGCAGTGTTTATTGCAACCGGAGAATCCCCATTGAAAACAACAGGGCACCCGACGCCAAACCAGCACCCTGCACCCAGCCGCCCCTGCGCCGCTGCGGGTGCACTTTGTGTGCTAAACCAGATCCCCCTTTGCCCTGAGCCTAACACCAGGAGCTTTACTCCCACAACCTTGTGGCCTGCTCGTGAGCAGCCACCACCCGGAGGTCCTCTATCCCCCATTGGATAACATTGGGCCTCAGCACTCTGCACCCGACCGCCCTAGTGCCACTGAGGGTGTTCTGAGAGTGCATCCTCGACCCTGGGGGAACCCTGGTTCTAACCCCAGAATACCAACTCCCACAAACTAGTACTTACCTGTAAACCGTTAACTTCATTTCCTTCCATAGGATTGCATTGACTGCTTTTCCTTGAAAATTCTTCTAAGTGTGGAGTTGGTTTGTATGAAACATTGAAAAACTGCATATATGTAAAAAGTGAATTACTTACCTTTTGACTAGGAAATGTTTCAGTGTGATATCTAGGAATATCACACTGATTAGCAAAAGTAACTTAAAAAGTAATCCAATAAGTAACGTGCACAGTAATCTGTAAAGTAACTAAAACGTAATTTCGAACTGTTGATTTACCTGTAAATCAACCAACTGCATTTGAACCTGCATTCAACTGTAAATCATTGCATAAGATTTTGCAAAGTATTATTTCACTTACCTGCATCAGGCTTGGCTTGGTCTAGAAATAAAATAACTAAATAATATTTTTGATACAAACAAATTGGTCTGAGTTCGGTCTTTGAGTGTGTGACATCATGTCTTGCCTGAGTGTGTATAACAAATGCTTAACACTACCCTCTGATAAAGCCATACTGCTCACTCACACTACCACAAATAGAGAGTAAGGTGCTATCTACTATTACCTCTGTCTACCTTTGGGGTTCCACTGGACTCTGTGCACCCTATACCTCATTTTGGTATATTCTATACAGAGCCAGCTTCCTACTACGATCGAACATCGCATCCATCACACAATTACAATCACCAGCAAACATTATGTCAGTAGTGAGAATTGGGGCGGCGGCCGTTGCCACATCCGTGAAAAAGTGCGGACATTCAACATTAGGAGCATATACATTCACGAAACAGATCTCTTGCCCATCCAAAACTCCATACAACACCACAAAGCGGCCCTCTGGGTCCACCCAATGTCCCCTATGTTGAAATTACACCCCTGGTGCAACCCAGATCATGGCCCCCGTGCAAAACCAGAGTATGACGCGGCATAGAGCTGTCCTCTCCAGCATCTCTGTGACGTTTCTCTAGTTGGGCCAGTCCCCTGACATTCCATGTCAGGAATTTAAGCGTCAACTCAGCCATCCGAGGGATTAGTCGGGGTCGGCCCCGCCTTCGGGCACCACAGCATGCATCGCCCTGCCACATCCATCAACATCCACCCACCTGAGCTATCATTTGCACTGCAAAGTGAATCAATAACCGAGCTCCCTCATCCCTGAACTCCCCCCGCCCCTTGGGCAGCGTCACAAACCGGTTCCGCCTTATAACGAGCGGGACATATACCTACAGATCCCGCACCATACCCAATGCAGTTAACCAAAAAGCTAAATGAAAAGCAATGCTATGCTAGGGATCTGTACTCCACAGCGGGCACAGGGAACAAAAATAAAGCACCCAAAGCACTGCTGTGGCCTAATGACCCCTGGTCCCTACATTTTTGGCTGTCACTCAACCCCATCCTGTCTGGAAGGAAGACGAAGGAACACTTATAAAGTACAGTAACCCCCTTCATGTCCCTCTGGCATATCAATGAACATACAGATGTCAAGATTGCTGCCTATAAGTATGTGGAAGTGGTTCTTTTTCCAACCTCTCACAGGTACGTTCACCACAAGGAAGACCAGCAGTCGGAGGTAACTGTAATATAAAAAGATTTATTGCGCTCAAGCGGGTACACCACCTCACAGCTCCATGTGGCTATGAGAGAAGTGGACAACTTACACAATCATAGACAGCCTTATATATCTTTGTGCTGGAACAAGCGTAGGTGGGAATGGATATGACAAATTAGCAGCTGCCAAGGATGATTAATGGTCCCAGAATGGTATCATGTACTAGTCAGGACCAATACCTCTGGAAATATGTATACATGGCATGCAGAACACATATATATAAGGATTACTCACTAACTCCCACCCCTCATCAGTAATCCCGTGGTCAACAGTAAAAAAGCAGAACTATGCATAACTTGTGCCAGACATATAAACATAGACACGCCTGTGGTTACAGAGTCAGGCGCTAACTGAATTAAGCATCTGGATATGGAACAAAAGGTCGCATATCCTGTATCAACAATAATTTGTAGACATAAGCAGTTTATGTTTGCTAGCTGTAATACATTTGATATCAGTGAATAAGAATGTTAAACAATTGAGACATTGACCTTTTGTTAATGCATCCTGCCCTACTTGCGTGCTAGCGAGTAGAGAACAAACATATGCTCTGGTTTTTTTTGACATATCCACATTGTTCTGTGTAGCTGAAAGGAGCACATTATTTTGTGCTGAGGAGACAGACTAAGGAAAGGTTACCAGAAAAATGGTGACTGCAGAATCAAAATGGAGGAGCTTACGTCCATTATAAAATCTGTATTTCCACAATCGACCCTTTGGACGCAAGGTCCAACATTGTTATCAATTTCTAATGTATGTGTTCATATATTGGCCGACTGTTACTATAGTGGGCCTCATGGCGTTCGTTAACATAATCAACTGTACTTGGGATGGAGGTGGCGTTATCCGAAATATCAATATCCATCAATTGTTGAGTCACAATATCCCTCATTATAAGAGCGTTACTCAGTGTCACTGGAGGGACTGGGGGTGCTTTCAGCAGTCGCCCCAGACACTGGCAACATACGGGTAGGCAATTAATGAAAACACAGCACCCAATTACTACGAGGAATATGGTCACTAGGAACATCCCTATCTTCCACCCCCATGCCGATAGAGTGTTCCAAAAAGAACCCGCCGGATCCCAAGAGCCAACATTACTATGGGCCTGGGCCCCTATATCATACAGTCTTTTGACAGCTTCCCTAACTGATGTGGAGGAGTCAGGTATATATACGCAGCAGGAGACCCCGATCACCTTACAGACCCCACCCCGTTCTGCCAACATCATATCTAGAACCATCCGGTTCTGAAGGGAAACCAATCTGACAGCCTTGAGCTCCACTGTGATGTTATCAATGATCCCTGCTGTTTCCT
Organism: Calotriton arnoldi; assembly: GCA_963921515.1. Lineage (NCBI taxonomy): Eukaryota > Metazoa > Chordata > Amphibia > Caudata > Salamandridae > Calotriton > Calotriton arnoldi. The sequence continues at coordinate 79,403 of CAWUFW010005471.1, read as the reverse complement.
CTACAGTTGCTTCCAATAGGCGGGAGAACCTGCGAATATTTCTGGAATTTATGGCAGGGCCATACCAAGGAACAAAGGCCTTCAGCACGTCGCCAGCTATCTCAGATACTGTATCTCCTTGATCAACACTTCTCCTACCCCTTAGAGTCTTGGAGGCTCTATTTACTTCCTTTGTACTTTTGATAGACATTGCTGGTGTCACAAGACCTAGATGACAACAGCCACCCCAATTCACTGGTAGCCAAGTATAGGCCCTGGAACCACAAATGAAATAAACGGAGTCACCAATATAAAGTGGAACTGTTATTTCCTGAGCAGCCATCTCAAATGTCATATTGCAATTGGTACTATTCCCCATGTCGGAAGTACCATTACTTCTGATACATATACTCCCAAGCACACTACGCTGCCTTATTTGCAAAAAGGGTATTTCTCTGGCGTCTCTATGAAGCGGAGGTGTACTTCCATTGTTTACCAAAAATAGTGGGGTGAATATATCAGAAAAGGGGAACGTTGCATTAGGCAAGACAACGTCAGTGCAATTTCCTGCCTGGAGGATGTCATCTTGATAACGGTTGTATAGTGATGCAGTTGATGTTCTGGTGGTAGAACGGGAGGTGACCAAGTTTTTAAGGACCCCTATCAGCTCAACCTTCAACATCACGGTGTGTAATGCATAACAGGATGCTTCGAACGGCAGGGGCACTTGGAGGAGGGGTAGTCCTTCGTCTACATAGGCCGGAAATTGCATGCATATCCAGCAATTATTTTTATCAATTACTTGATGAGTCTGATGAAGTAGGGTAATAAAAGAATTATGACGCATTTCTTCCCTGTGATCCATATCCTCAGGTGCTACTGTCACTGAGGGGACTTTGTCAGAGGGAAGCGGGGCTGGTTTTGCTATCGGGTGGTAGAGCTCTAGAAGATATAGTAAGCCTATTACCAATGACATTATGCAAAACAATACACATAATAAGCATAGTTTGGAGCACCCACGCCCTTTCTTTTTCAATTTAAGGGTAGAGTATGTATCCTCCATTTTGAGCAAAAAATATGTTCCACTGTTTTTTGATAGCAATATTGTTACAAATAATGTTTAAAAATTTCGAATATACAATCTCTCACTGAGGTGTGGCAGTTCAACAGTGTTCGTTATAGGCCTCACTGTCACAGGCTCTGTATTCGTACAAGTTGACAAAATTCGACCTCACGCCCTCTCCTTCTATGGGTCTTTGGGCTTGGGAGGTATTCCACTATTCTCCTTTCAGATCCTTTGGAGGAACAATCATCCAATGAAAAGTCAGCAGTGTCCTTATTTTACTAACCTCACTGCACAAGTTAGTCCTTTAAAGTTGGCACTATTCAGTGCGTGGCAGTTGGTGCTTGCTCCGTCCTAAGCACTCTTCAGTTTCCTTGGGCGTAGATTATATCCCGATACAGTTTGTTGATCATCGATGTTTGTAGGAGTGCAGTCACCAGTCCTTCGGTTAGAACGGTCCTCTTCCGGGGGCGATTTTGGCCAAAATGGTGGTGCTCTCTTCACATTTGATAAGTGAATCCAGTTTTTGTGTCCATCACATCGCACTGCTGTTTGTGTGACTAACAAAACTTGAGATGGTTCCTTCCATCTGGGCTGTAGACTGTTCTTCCTTACAAAGTTCTTGGTCAGGACCCAGTCCCCGGGCCTGATGTCATGTACTTCTCCTTCCAAAGGCGGGGACCAAGTGTCTCTGACCTGTTGGCGAATGGTAGACAAAGCAGTAGTTAATTCTTTACAATAATCCAATAAAGCAGAATGCGTCAATTCTTGCAATTTTGATGGAGAGGCAAACCCATATACATTTGCGGGTCTCCCCATTACAAGCTCATATGGGGAGAGTCTGTTTTTGGATGTAACAGTTGTTCTCATAGAAAACAAGGCTATTGGCAAAGCATCTACCCAGCTGAGAGTACTTGATGCACATATTTTTTGCAGTTTATTTTTTAATGTAGCATTGCAGCGCTCTACAAGCCCTGCTGATTTCGCATGATAAATTGAATGGAATTTCTGTTTTAGCCCCAATCCTTGACATACTAGGTCCATTATTTTATTCGAAAAATGTACCCCGTTATCACTCCACAAACTTTTGGGCAGGCCGTAGCGAGGGAAATACTCTTTCAGCAGCATTTTCGCTGTGCTTAATGCGGTATTATCTTTCAAAGGGAATGCTTCCACCCAATTGCTAAAACTGCATATGACAACTAAAACATATCTTTTTCCATTGGCAGGGGGCATTTCAATGTAATCCATCTGAAGACATTCAAATGGGTATTCTGGCAATCTGAAATGACCAGGTGGTACTTGTATCCCTTTTCCCACATTATGAAGGGCACAGATCATACAATTTTTAGAAAGTTTTACAGCTGTCTTTCTTATATTTTTGTTCTCCCATATTTTCTCAATAGTATTTGTCATCCCATCAGCTCCCAAGTGTGCAGGACCATGGACCATCTGAAGTATGGGCAGGAGAAAACTATCAGGCAGGACCCATTTATTGTCCAAGTGTATTCATCCAAGCCTCAAGATGTGTGTCAAAATAATAACCTTCCTTTACCCATTGCTTTCTTTCTTCTTCACTTGCAAATGCTTGAATTTCCTTTATCTGTGTGTAAGGATCAATTTCTTTCTTCTCCTCATCTCCACTCGACACTACATATGTTAGTGTGTACTCATTTAATGCAGTATGCCTTGCTGTTTCATCGGCAAAGGCATTTCCCTGGCCTACATGGTCTGTGATTTTCTTGTGTGCACTACACTTCATGATGGCCAACTTAGTTGGTAATGCAAGAGCATTTAATAATCTTGTAATCAAGGAGCCGTGCTGTATTTTAGCACCTCCAGATGTAATATACCCTCTCTCGGCCCATAATCGTCCGAAGTTATGGGCCACCCCCCAGGCGTACTGGCTATCGGTGTAGATGTTTACCATTAACTTCTCTGAAAGCTCACATGCTCTAGTTAGGGCAATTAACTCGGCAGCCTGAGCGGACGTCTGTTGTATTTTACATGTTTCAACAACTGTTTTATTGGTTGTTATTGCATAGGCTGCAGAGGTGGTTCCGTCTGGTCTCTTTAGACAAGAGCCATCCACAAATAGTATTCCATCGACCTTTGGCATAGGTACATCTACCAAATCTACTCGACCTTTCGTTTCAGTTTCAGTGACAATCACGCAATCATGTTGTACTTCATCCTGCTCCGAAGGGAGAGGCATCAGAGTAGCTGGGTTTATAGTGTTGCACCGCTGCAAGGTCACATTAGTAGCCATTAATATTAGTTCATAATGAGTCAATCTAGCATTAGTTAAATGCTGCGTCTTGGTTTTGTTTAATAGTATGTCCACTGAATGAGGGACATAAACCATAACGGGATGTCCTAGTACAATAGAGTCTGCCTGTTTTACTGCAGCAGCCGCCGCAGCAATATTTTTTAGGCAGTTCGGTAGGCCTCTTGCTACCGGATCCAATGTTGAACAAAAATAGGCACATGGTCTATTCTTCTCTCCATTTTTCTGTGTTAGTACAGCCATTGCGCACCCTTCTCTTTCATGTACGAACAATGCAAAGCTTTTAGTGTAATCTGGCGTGCCTAAAGCAGGTGCGTTGCATAAAGCAGTCTTTAAAGCCATGAAGCTATCGTGATGTTCTTTCTCCCAAGGGACGGGATCTTCCACATCGTTGTGAGTTAAGGACAATAATGGTTTGGCCAGGTAAGAAAAATTTGGTACCCATTGTCTACAAAAAGAGACCATTCCAAGAAATGCACGAACATCTTTTTGAGTTCTAGGTCTGGTAATGTTCTGAATTGATTGTATTCTGGCAGGAGATAGCCTCCTCCCCCCTTTCGACAAGAGGTGACCTAAATAGGTTACCTCCTGTTGACAATACTGTAGTTTAGCTGGCGAAACCTTATGTCCATGCGAAGCAAGAAATGCTAAAACATCATGTGTAGCCTGCTTACAGATATCTTTCGTTTGAGCAGTGATTAATAAATCATCAACATATTGTAGTAATACCGTACCTGGTGGCATAATACAGTTATCCAGTTGTCTTTTTAATGCCTGGCTATAAATGCTAGGGCTTTCTGTATACCCCTGTGGAGCTCGACAGAATTGATACGATCTTCCTTGAAAACTAAAACTGAACAAATATTGACTATCTGGGTGTATGGGGATACTAAAGAAGGCATTTTTGAGATCAATTACAGTGAACCACTGGGCTGAAGGTGGTACAGACGAAAACATTGCAGTAATGTCGGGTACAACAGGATATTGTGGTTCCACTATTTTATTAATGGCTCTTAAATCAACAATCATTCTATATTTGACCAGCCCTGTTCCATCATCTCGTTTAATTACAGGTAAAATGGGACTATTACATAAGCTGCTTGTGACTTCTTGTATTATCTGGCGTTGCAATAAGTCTGATATTACTAATTTCAGACCTTCCTCTCCTTCTTTTGACATTTTGTATTGGGGAATGCGAGGCAATTTAACATTTTGTTTTACTTTAATATGTACTGGCTCAATATCCATTTTTCCTACATCGTTTGGTCCATGTGCCCATAATTTTGGATCAATATCCTGGAGTTCAGCTGGTATGTGATTCTTGTCTAAAACAAGGTATTGTTTAGATAGTGCTGATTTCTTGCAAGTCAGGTAAACGCCATCTGGAGTACAGTATATAGTAGCATGCATCATTTTTAATGCTTTTAGACCCAGTAAGTTTAGTGAACATTTCTCTGTTAATACAAATGGCATACTCCCTGTTATAGGACCTATGGTGAAGTCCAATGGTCGTGAAATGGGGCTGGTCACAACAGCATTAGAAAATCCCACCGACTTATCTAATTTTCCCGAGAGAGGAGCATGGGGGAGCAGGCGGTGAGAAATAGATGTATTAGTGGCACCAGTATCTAGAAGGAACACTCTCTCTGTTCCTCCAACCATCATTGTTATGTATGGCCCTGAAGAATCCACTGGTATCTGCACTCGCTCCCTGTCCTCTCCTGGGCATCCCTATGGCATCCAATCCTGATTGTCATCATCCTGTGCATAATCTTGTGTAAAATAAGCATTATTCCTCTGGTCAAAATGATTTGTCTGTTCGGCGTCGTTATAATTTCTCTGTTGTCCCCTACCTCTTCCTCTGTCTGCATGAGGAGTTGTGTTCCCTCTGAAAGTATTGGCATTATTTCTCATACTCTGACCCTGGCCCTGTAACGAAGGGCACTCATTCTTCCAGTGACCCTCCTGATAGCAATAGGCACATGTATTGTATCCTAACCCTGCTCTCTGTTGCACCGGAGCTGAAGCAGCTCGACCAACCCCTCGACTACGTCCACCTCCCCTCTGAAAGTTTATACGTCCTCTTGACCTTCCTCTGTCTGGAAAAGCTTGCTGCATCAATGCTTTTGTTTTTAACTCCTTCATTTGCTTATCCTTTTTTCCTTTTTCTGCATTTCTCTTATTTTCATAATAGCAGGCCATTGTCAGTAATTCAGCTGGATCTTTAGCTGTCCAAGTGCTTTCGTACGTCTTTATACTATCTGATAAGTCAGGTAAGAGATTATGAACAAACTGGTTAGCAAAGATACGCTTCCCTTGTACAGTCTGTATATCTTGCCCACTGTATGCTTTAAAAACATTCTCTATTCTACTAAAAAAATCGGTAACTTCCTCTCCCTCCTTCTGTCTGCATGCCGTCATCTTATCCCAATCCACCTTTTCTCTGGGCAATATTTCCTGCATACGTGTTATAATATGCCGTGGTAAGGCTATTAAGGATGGTGGTACGGCTCCTCCTGCTAATCTACCATTATCATCAGCGACTATGTTTGGCCAGTGAATAGTTGCGCAGTTATTATCCCTAACTGGACGCCATATTTCTTGAGGTACCAAGAAATCAAACAAAAAATCAATATCTTTTAGTATCATGGGTGTTAAATTAATGGCGGATTCAAGTTGCTCATAAAAGAGCCTCGGATTTTTTCTAGGATCAGGTAACTCCTTTTTCATGGCTAATAAATCAGCCCTAGTCCAAGGAGTATGAACATATTGCGGGATAGGGGGATTCCCTGGCCTTGGATCAGCAATTGGATGTACCTCTCTCATAGGGTAAGCTGAAGTATCACCACTAGGTTCTGGGCCATAATGTTGGTGGATATGTTTTTGCGTGGCACCACATATAATGATATCTAGCTCCTTTTGGAACTGATAACAGTCATTAAATGCACTTTTACATTGCGCGATAGTTAATGTGGAGTGGTCGCTACCCCTCCATAATATATTTAACCATTCTGGTGATGTAAAAAGAACGGTACTGTCCGCTAATAAGAGGTGACAGTGATCAAACAGTCGTGTCACCATACTATTAATGACAACATTTTTAACTCTTAATTCCTGCATCCCCTCAAATGTGTCCCAGGCTTCTCTTTTAGTTATTTCCCCTAGGTCCATCCACTTTTTGGTCATTTTCTTGATAGTATCTTTTTCTGCGAGACCTAGTCGGGTATGTCTGACATATGTGTCTGGTGTTGATCTATCCCTAACTGGTGACCTAGAGTAAGGGGAATCCATACAGTTGTCCGGTCTCCGCATAGTTATTGTAGGGGAATCACTTTGTGTGCTAAACGGTGTCGTGAACATTGGGGGCGTTGTGCTGGAGGATACTGGTGCTGGAGCGGACGGTTCTGTTGGGGTGTAACCTACCGCTCCCTGTGCACCCTGAAGATTAGTAACTGGAGTGGCTACCTGCTGGGCTTGCGTAACGGAACTGACTGCCTGTTGAGCCTGTACAACAGGAGTGGGCACTTGCTGAATTGTCTGGGCAACAATATTAGCTGGTTGACCCCCAGCCGCTGGACCCGGGGCAGGAATCTGGACAATATTATACGGGGGAGGTTTGTCCAACAAATCTTCTAATACTTCATCGATAGGAGGGCACTTTCTTTTTTCTATCGCAACAAAACATTTTTCTGTTTTCATCCTAAACTCTCTGTCATGCTGTTCAATGTTCTCGTTTATTTTTATATTATTATATTCTGCTACTTTAGCCATGGTTGTTTTTCTTTTCTCTCGTTCCCTATCTTGTTTTTGTTTCATATTCCGAGTTCTGGCAGATTTCTCCCATGTTTGAAATACTTCAAACATAGCAGGTCGGACCTTCCGTTCCATCATACATTGTTGTAAATACTGTAATTTAGCTAAATCAAAGGTACCATCAATAGGAAATTGTAATTCCTTATTTTTTTTTGTATACTCATGCCATATTCTATTGTATAAGTTCACATTCACTCCTTTTTTTATCATTAATATCCAACCAGGACTGTCTTCAACAGGAGTGGGGACACTTTCGTCCAACCGGTGACCTGATTTTATACAACAGAACGTTTTAGAAATGCATTTCTTCATTGTTCCTAGTACTTCGTAGTTATAACTATTATTTTTACCAAACTGATTAATAATACATAATTAACCAAACTTAATTAACAAAAGACGCAACAGAACAATCTCACCAATCTGTGGTGTCCTCAAATCGTCCGACTGTTGGTCTTCGGACAACACGTCTGTTTCAAAAGGGATCAGCTCGTGGACCTCTGCCGGGGAATCCTGTGTCAAGAGGCCAGTCGGGACTTCAGATGGCAGCTGCGGAGAAACTCTGTCTCGTTAGTGCAGGGGCCCCCACGATCCTTCGGTCCTCGGTCGCACCTCTCAACCACGGACTCAGCTAGCCGTTGGATGTCCCACGGAGAGGTCCCACCAGAGTCGCCAATTTGTGGAAGTGGTCCTTCTCCAACCTCCCACAGGTACGCCTATAACAAGGAAGACCAGCAGTCGGAGGTAACTGTAACATAAAAAGATTTATTTCGCTCAAGCGGGTACACAACCTCACAGCTCCATGTGGCTATGAGAGAAGTGGACAACTTACACAGTCATAGACAGCCTTATATATCTTTCTGCTGGAACAAGCGTAGGTGGGAATGGATGTGACAAATTAGCAGCTGCCAAGGATGATTAATGATCCCAGAATGGTATCATGTACTAGTCAGGACCAGTACCTCTGGAAATATGTATACATGGCATGCAGAACACATATATATAAGGATTACTCACTAACTCCCACCACTCATCAGTAATCCCGTGGTCAACAGAAATAAAGCAGAACTATGCATAACTTGTGCCAGACATATAAACATAGACACGCCTGTGGTTACAGAGTCAGGCGCTCACTTGATTAATCATCTGGATATGGAACAAAAGGTCGCACGTCCTGTATCAACAATAATTTGTAGACATAAGCAGTTTATGTTTGCTAGCTGTAATACATTTGATATCAGTGAATAGGAATGTTAAACAATTGAGTCATTGACCGTTTGTTAAATGCATCCTGCCCTACTTGCGTGCTAGCAAGTAGAGAACAAACATATGCTCTGGGGTCTTTTGACGTATCCACATTGCTCTGTGTAGCTGAAAGGAGCACATTATTTTGTGCTGAGGAGACAGACTAAGGAAAGGTTACCACAAAATGGTGACTGCAGAATCAAAATGGAGGAGCTTACGTCCATTATAAAATCTGTATTTCCACAGTATTTAAGCAACACCATTTGCGGCGTGCATCAGGAGAGTTCAGAGGCTGGGCTCCAACTGAAGGAATCCAACAGTTTAAGTTCTCAACAGAGTCCTATCAAGTGTTGCTTCACATTGGTACTCACTGCGCCCCCACAAGGGGAGAGTCATGGCAGGCCGTCGTCTGTGCTGTCTGTGCCATAGTCCGGACCACTATGTTTGTTCATGTGGGATTTCTGTGTTGCTGACATGGTCTCTGCATCCCGCAGTGTACCGTCAGTGCACAACACTATGTGTCCCAGACCAGCCTGGGAACCAGCCCATATATGTCCCCTGGTCTGCCTCTGCTGCCATGACAGGGTTGTAGTTCTGTCCGATCTCTGTGAAGGAGGATCCAGCAATGTGTCCGTCCATTCAGAAGCTTCGGATGCTGTAAAGAAGGGCACCTTTACCCAGTAGACCAACCTGAGTTTTGCTGGGAACATTAGACTATACAGTAGACCAAGTTCACTGAGTCTTTTTGTTATGTGCCTGGGTTAGGCTCATGTAGAGAAGCTGCTCATTTCTTACATTGTCCTCTTTTTCACAATACCATTTCTGCTGTGACCTTTTGCACATATTCGCTTGCGTGACAATGTTGGATTAGTTTCTCTGAAACTACTTCTGTTTACACATTTGGCTTCGCATAACATTATCACAATGCCTCGAACACCAAGTACAAGGCCTCTACTCATGAATGTACAAATGTCGTTCTACCTTCATCCACGGGGTGACAGGGACATCTATATTTCCATAACATTGCTAATCCACGCGTACATCGCAAGGATGCTTTTTATTATAAATAATCAGCATCTCATAGGATTAGCAGAGGAGGCACTTCAGCTGACACCGAGGGTCCCTGCATGCTGAGACTTCACCATGCAGTGGTCTGACATCTCATGAGGGGTGTCCAGTGCGTGACCAAGACGGGGTCCTACGTTCTCTTCTACCAGGTAATGGGGTTGGATCGTCCCTTGGGGGAATTCTTGGCTTCACACCTACACACACTCTAGGTACACACAGAGTAGGGTTCACATAGTAGGAGTACGCCTGATTACTACCTTGTCTTATATGCCTGCATATATACACTGTTTTAGCACCATGGTAGAACTGTATCTACTATTTACTCTCTTGGTGCTTGTAATCACTTTCATCTGCTTCTGTCTACTGAGTATCGCAGCACATGTATTTTATACAAGAATAATGTTGGTTCAAAAAAATATATTGTTAATGTCCCAGTGTGTATTATCTGTATATTTCTCTGAGAACAAAAGAACATGAGTGACTGAGCGAGAGGTTCTGATCTGTTACCATGATCCCTGAGGGGTCAGGGTTGTCATATTCAGTGGTTGCCAGAAACTATTTGCTCCCTGGTAAGGTAAGGGAGACTCATGGTGACACTGTGAGCTAGCTGGTCTCTAGGCCAATATATCCTGCGGGGTGCTTGGGATCAGTCGAGGCACCTAACCCAAAGTTTATGTTGTCCAACAAACATGCAGATCTTACGGATTAGTGGGAACTAAACGACATTTTCTTAACCACCGAAAAGGTTCACCGCTGTTCCTGGACTTTTAAAGTGTAGTCTGGGAAAATAAATATTCGGTGGCTCTTCACTCACACATGCTGTAAAATTGAATCATTCTAGGCACCTCACCCAAAGTTTATGTTTTCCAACAAATTCTTCGGATTAGTGGGAACTACACAACATGGCGGTGTAAACTTTGGTTGGGTTCTTATTTAACGGTCTGAGTAGTTCAGTTATGCTTTCTCAGAGACCCCTACTAACCGGAGACGTCCGTGGTGGTAGTGAAATCCTCCTCAGCTGAGTAGGTATACCCTATGTACTGGCTGTAGGATATTAAAGCTTGTAGGATAAAATTTCCCACATTGTGCTTACCCTATCTCCATAAATTCATTTATTAATTTCCTTCTTCTTTAAAAACAATGTCCTTAAACGGAGATAACAGAGGAAATAATGAAGAATTAGAAGCACTAAACATTACAGAAAATTGCTGACATGCAGTTACTGTAAAATTATTACAATATGGTCTCCTGGCAACGGTTGGAGACGTTACCTTTGTGGTTGAGGCACACAGAGATATTCTATTCCTGGGTTAAATTCCCAGCTGCAAATGCCAATACACAATTGTTTCACACTTACATTGAAGTTGAAACACTAATTAATACATTCCATATGTAGACATAGAAATTCCATTATCTTACCAAGAACATATAAATTGGTTTAAAGGTGCCCTACCACACACTACAGAAAATGTGAGATTCAGTCCGCTCAGTAAAGCAGGAGCAACATGGCCAGTCTTAGCTGCTTATACACCGCATCCTAATTTTATTAATTAAGCACACTATATGAAGATCTAGTAAAGATTTAGGGAAATCTTACACAGTTCATAATGCGAACACTCACCTGCGTGGACTGCTCAGGCTGCACAACCACAATTGGCTACTTTGGGTATATCAGCCCACAAACGCTGAATGCTGTTATGGGAAAGATTCCTACCAGTCAGCCTGTCTGGATAGCACAGAAAACAAGCCAGCTTGAGCATGACATATGGTTACGATATTCTTTTGGCTGAAAAAGACTAGTCACCTGAATTTGTAATAGAATGCACAAGCGGGGAAAGGGTAATTTACCTGCTTTCTTTGACCTTGGCCCAGAATCAGTTAAACATTCATACGTCAAGGAGTGGGCGTTAGTGCTATCTCCAGCACTATACCGCAATCATGTTGGGTGGGATTATGAGTCATCTCATCATGAGATCCCATTAAAATCAATTCCTCAACCCCTGAGACAATATCCATTAAAACATGAAGCTAAAAAACAAGTTAGGAAAATCACAGAACAACTTGAGTACCAAGGTGTAATAGAAAATTGCACCTCTTCAATGAATAATCCTTTGTTTCCTGTAATGAAATCCGACAATTCGTACAGTCTAGTTTTAGACTACAGACATTTAAACACATCTACTCGCACATTCGCAGTACAAAATGCACACAGTGCCGCACTAATGCATAGCATTGTGCGGAAAAAATACAAATAGAACACTAGATATCTCAAATGGATTTTTCTGCCAGAATATAGTGCCTGAAAGCATTTTCAGTGCTAGGGTCACAGAGGCAATTTTGCCATTTACCTCAAGGGTACAGGAATAGCCTTGGGCTGTTTTCAGCCAGAGTTACAGAGTTACTTCAACATTTTGATGAGGAGGCATTGTCCTATGTAGATGATATTTACCTGATAGACGATGAATTAATGGAACACTTGGACAGAGAAGACTGTGTAATTCTAGGGTTTGCTCGCCTGGGCTACAAATTTATTTTAAAAAAATCAAAAATTGGCCATCTCAATGTACAGTTTATGGGATATGAGTTGTCGAGTGAAGGCAAAATCATGGCGCCACATTTTTTTGAATAATGTGCATTGTTCCAACCTCCAACGACTCTGAAAAGACTACAATCCTTTTTAAGATTTTTAGATTTTGCAGAACATACATTTTGGATTATACAGAACGAGTAAAACTGTTCTATGATTTAATTCGACCTGATTTTTCAATCAACCATTGGACACAGGAACATACTAACATTTTACGTTCTGTACAAGCTGATATCATAGCTCCCATACATTTACGCATACATGTAAACACAACCAACCTGGTGAGCCGCGTAGTCGCTGGACCAACCGGGCACACCTATATCACTTTCAACAAAGGTCACATGGTACCTATTGAATACAAATCACATTTGTACACAAACGCTGAAATGCATTTTGCACCCACTGAAAAAATTCTCACAGCAGTACAGACTGCTGTAGTGAGAGAGAGAGAGAGAGAGAGAGAGAGAGAGAGCACTAGCACAGGGGAAATGCATAATTGTGGTTACCCCGGTACCGACCTTAGAGGCCGTTACAAAAGCAAGCGTTCCAAATGCCAAAGCATTACATCCAAGATGGATACAATGGGCTAACTCTCTCACTGCAACAGATGTAGAGTACAGATTTGATTCTACATTGCAAACACAAGCATTTTTGCACTATGAACAAGAATATCCTCTGCCGAATGAAATAATGCCTCTAGATCGATATGTGTATATCATCTACACTGATGGGTCTGCTCAGCCTGCCATAGGGACAAGACACCAATATTCTGCGGCATACACAATAGTAAATGGGTGCATGCATGACAGAAAGTTCAGTCCTGAAAAAACACACACGCAGTCCCTAGGGTACTGTACAGCGCAGTTGGGAGAACTCAAAGCCCTGATACTGGCACTACAAAATAGGGATCATGGATTACCCACATTTATAGTGTGTGATTCTTAGTACTGTGTCCAGTATTGGGGCCAAAATGGATTTCGAGATTCCAAGGGTTGCACAATGAAGCATAAATTGCTCTGGGAACAGGTGGCAAAACTGAAAGAATGCTTGCCACGGGCTTATGTTATCCACACATTGAGTCATCAACTTGTTGGCATTCACATTGCAGGGAATTCCATGGTTGATGAATCCGCTGAGGCAACAGTTCGCACTGCTGCTGTTGCTGCAATCACTCGTTCTAGTACGAGAATAGACAGAGACATCATGGTGGCTGTCAATGTGCGTGCAATGACACACACCTGCCAAAAGGCTTTCCACTCAGGTACTCCTACAAGTTAGATGCACGAAATATAACGTATGCTCAGATTCCAAGAGTGGGGGATAGAGTTATACCAAACACTGATCACACTGATCGCAGATTGGGGTTAATCCTAGCTGCACATGAGGGTCTAGGTTCAGCACACACAGGGGTTACTGCTACAATGTCATTATTGAAGCAGCGCTATTGGTGGCCTGGTCTAACTAAACAGACCATGGACTTCATCCTTAAATGTGACATCTGCCAGCAGATGAAGGGGTCCACCATAGCACATCCTCCACAGACACCTCTATTAATTTCAGACAAGCCTCTAGCAGTTGTCTATTTGGATCACTCCTGCCCTCTACACTCAGACAGGGCTTACAAATATATCTTGGTGGCAGTGGATTCATGTCCAGATTCCTGTGGGTTTGGCCACAGCAGCCGGCTGACGCCCAAACTGTTATAAAGGATTTGTGAGTCTTCATCAGGACATACGCAATCGGCACACTACATTCTGACCAGGGCCCAGTGTTTAGTTCTTGGGCTTACAAAGAAAATATGGGAAGTTTGGGTGTGTCCTTGCGGTACTCCTTCCCCTATCATCCCGAGGGAAATTCGATAGTTGAAAGGAAAAACCTTGATTTAAAGCAGTCCTTAACAGCAAGGGTATTAGGTTCGGGTCACAGTTGGGTCAATCACCTATATGGGGTCCAGCGGACACTCAATAATATGCCAAGAAAATCCCTGGGTGGTTGTACTCCATATGAAATCCTGTTTGGAGTGAGAATGTGGGTCCCAGACCTCAATAATGTCAGCACAGTGCTGCCGGAAACACCATTTGACATCAATAAATGTTTGGCTATTTTACAGGAACTAAATGAATTCTGGGGTGCACTAAGCAACGTCCAAGTAAAACGCACTGCCACTAGAGAAGTGAAGGTTGTTCCAGCAAGACCTGGCTGCATCCCGAAGATTGGGGATCAGGTCAGGGAAAAAATTGTGGACAAGAAAGAATTTGGCCCATCTTACCTGTACCTGTCCTGGCTGTCAAAGGTACCAGAACTGTACTTCTTCCGCCTCTTGCCGGCTGGCGAGACAAAAGGTTTGTCGCCATTGATCTGATCAAACCACATTATGTGGCCGATTCTCAACAGATTGCCTCGTGGGCTCCTGGGTAGCTGCTGCACTCCTCTCGCTGCCGTTCAGGAACTTCAGATGGAAGCTTTAATAACTGAAGAAGATTCCCCTCGCCAAAGAGAAACTGTAAACAACAATTAAGTATTTCTTCTTCCTGTTGAAGAAACTACAACTGTACAGTCAACAAGTACAGAAACACACATTTTTATTCGAAAAATCAACGTCTATGTGAATCTGCCACACATTGAGTCATCTCCCTGTTCTACAAAACCTGCTGAGCTGCCAAAAATAGACCGAACAGTGTCTGGCTACCAGCTGCGGCCCGTGCAGGTACGAGCGGTGGGACGGTGAGGCCGGGTGGGGGAGGGGGATTTTGACGGACGATGACGAGGGAAAATTAAATAAATAATTCATTTTCCCTTGTCATTGTCCGTCGAAATCCTCCCTCACCCGGCCCCACCGCCCTTACCTGCATGGGCCACAGCTGCTGGCTACTTCGTGTACTATGATGATTTTTCATAAGATTCATCTGGACCTGAGCCATCATTGCCACCGCCTCTTCCTTTCAAGCTACAAATGGCTGCTCTCTATCTTTGGCTGAAAAATACATACTTTGTTACTCCTTGGTTACACCTCTGGATTTCAATTGGCTTACTTTTCCTGGTCCTCTGGATTGATTTGGTGACTGTCTTTTTCCTGCTTCTGAAAGCACACTATCTCCCAGAACGCTCTGCAGTACAACTTGTGAACATGGTATTGAAACCACATGCATCATCGCACTGTGAACTAAGGGACCTGTCCCTGGCGAACATTACAGCAGTACCAGTTCCAGACGGAATTGTGTGGGACAGGGTATCGTATAATGTGTATGGTCCTACTGAATTTTTACAAATACCTTATTTGTTTAAAATGTCCTTAAATTATATCATCACCTCTAGTACTTTCTTTGATGATTGGGACATTGATACAGGACATAACATGCCAGAAGATCTAGAGCAATCTGCTGTGTTTTCTTCTGATGAATTGTATGATGGTATATCAAACTACAGTGATATGTTTTGCTATCAACATTATGGTCACCACTGTTTACACACAAAGCAAGTATCCCATGTGCTGTTTATAATTATACCCAATGGGAACACTGTCTAACACCACCGAAAGGTAGTTCAAAAACTTTTGCACAAACATTTACTTATTTTTCTGGTTTTGACACGTCAGACCCAGCCTCTTACTACTATAGGCTTGCACCTATACCTGCAAAAGAAAAATATGCTAACAAACACCAAGCTGATATACTCTGCTTCCTTTCTTTCCCAGCTGTCTATACAAGGTTTCGATTTTTGGAAAGCCACCAAGGACACGCAATCTGTCTGAGGGACAAAAGATTGGCAGGTTCAGGGAACTGAGTCTTGCTTAGAGCATGCCTCATATCACATCAAATAATTTTCCTGAATAAACAGTGCAACAAACTTCCTGTCTTGGAATAGCCAAGATGAAGGATTTGAATACACCTCGTATTCCCGCATTCTCACGCTTTGAGAACTGGCATCATTTCACACAATACAGTGAGGATACACTAGATACCATGATACAAAATGGTTCCTACAATTCAATGGACCCCAATTGGAAGGGATGGTTGGTTTGGGCTGTAGATACTAATGGGTGTCAGTCTAGATTCCTGGGCAATGCAGAAGGGTTTAAAGTAAATAGGCCTGACCAGTGATACGTACAATCAGAACACTCGGGAGTGGTGACATCATATAGTGTTGGGAAGTTGTGCCTCGATTGGCTAAAAACCTCCACACTTTCTCAGGTGAAATAACATTTATTTCTTCTTTCTGGTGACATGGATCTCAGATATTTCTTGTTAGGTCCCCGGAACTCAAGTCAAAGGCGCTTCTTGTATGCAATATACAATGAGCTGTGGAAAGTTTCTCAACAGGAAGCTGCTGGGAGACTACACAAGATTGATAGGGTCCATTTAGAAAAGGTTTCGGCTGTGGTTGACAACGGTATGACCACATTAACATCCAGGATATATTCACTGGGCAACTTATCTTCTGCAATTATCATAATACAGTTCAGTTCATAATACAACATGATATGTCTATCTTACAGCATGGACAATCACAACTACCGTCCATTGTATTATTAAGCTGGACACTTCAAACATTATGTTCTGGCCACATGCCGTGGCGTTATATCAACAGCACAAGTCTGTTTTCTACATTCTAACTGACTGAAAGACAGATATTAATGGCATGAAGAGATGCAAAGTATACCATGTTGCGCAATGAAAAGTTAGACCAATTACCTTTCACCGTGGCTGAGACACCATCCACTGACTGGATAGTCCATAGTTATATCACCCTACTGGTCACGACTTCCCAATTCCAATATGGTCTACAATACCACCAAGTAGGTAGATATGAAGCGCTAGGGGAAGGTTATGTGGATGAATACTGGGAATTACCATTCAGGTTTAGATGCAGGAATGGAGATACAGAGGTTTTCCTTAGCGGTTCCGAATGCAAGGATGCTTTGAGCGCGTCCTTAGTATGCAAGGACATTTCACTTCATGCGGCATGTGCGAACGTGCCCTGTTTTCTGAAGGGTTCCCCGGTTGCCGTGATTCATCAGGTTATCAGGCTGCTCTCGAATGGGAGCTATTTGATGCTGAATGATCAAGGTTGCTGTGGAATAAAACCAGGCATCGCTTATCTGATGACAGTTAATTCCATAGTTACTTATTGCACACAAGTACTGTTTCCACCTGCCCGCACAGTTAGGAGGCAACGCTATGGCCTTCGATAAATGTTTCCAACATACTCTTTGATTCTCTGAGCAAACTGAAAGCCATGTTTTTTCAAAAAGATGTGGCCTTAACATCAGGTAGAGAGACGTTTGATCTCCAGGTTGAAGGTCCTCGTCCGAGATACAGATGCTACTCCATACTAACTTATCGCTGCATTTTGGTGAACTGGTCCACCGTATCTTTACTATGTCTGATAAGAAGGAAATAGCGCTCTTTTTTATATGTATTGGCTCTGGGCTGGTTAGCGCCTTTCAGACAATTTTGGGAGTTATGCCATCTTTCATACACTCCGTGTTGGGAAGCATTTTTGGAGGTCTCCCGCTTAATTTTTCTGCTCTGCAATGGACATCCCAGTTCAACGCGGAATGGAGACAGCACTGGGTGTGCTACAATGCCGTGAGTGCCTGATACACTGCTTCGGCACACCTCAGCTTTAAGAACTGAATGAGCACTGGTTCTTTTGTTTCAGGCCTGTTTGGCTTCACTGCGTACAACCTGTATTCCGCTGGCTTCTTTGCGGCCATGAATGCGTATTGGATCTATGCTTTGGATCACAATCAGTTGCGCCACTGGACATTGAAGTACTGATGGACCCCTTAAAGGCCCATGGGTATTGTTGTCCCCAGCGTATTCCATTGCTGATGAATGCATTCTTCGAGCCACCCTGGGATGCCTTGGCTCCTAGTGAACTGGATATCGGCTCTGTAATACGCCATCAGGATGCAGTCCTTCCCTCAGCAGCTGCTGTGGGAACTGGATGGAATCACCTTTGCTCCATAAACTTGCTACAAGGTGCACCTCGGGTAACTTCGTCTGTGGTTGCCTGCGACAGCAATGTTGCGACTACCACTCAGAACACATAAACAATTGGCTTTTCTGTGTGGTGGGAACGATTTGGCCTGTTTTTTTAAACAATACGAATCAAAAAAGGTTTTGCTTTATTTTTCTAGGCACCATGGCTTTGAGTGCTTAGGATTTTAAATAGTATAATGACTTTTAAAGGGTTTTATGAATATTTTAAAGGGAAGCTTGCTTTTAGATGATTTTAAAAGCGGTTTTAAACCTTTTTGGTTTGCATTTTCATTATGGCATGCTGCCTTTTTTTTTGGATAAACAATTTTATTGGGTTTTGAACAAAATGGCATGCTGCCTTTTCAGATAGTTTTTATATCGACCCTTAATATGAGGAGTGGGTGTTATGTGCCCGGGTTAGGCCCATGTTGCGAAGCTGCTCATTTCTTACTTTGTCCACTTTTTCACAATGCCATTTCTGCTGTGACCTTTTGCACATATTCGGGTGTGTGACAATGTTGGATTCGTTTCTCTGAAACTACTTCTGTTTACACATTTGGCTTCGCATAACATTATCACAATGCCTCAAATGCCAAGTACAAGGCCTCTACGCATGAATGTACAAATGTCATTTCATCTTCATCCACGGGGTGAGAGGGCTATCTATATATCCATAAAATTGCTAATTTACGCGTACATCGCAAGGATGCTTTTTATTATAAATAATCAGCATCTCATAGGATTATCAGAGGAGGCACTTCAGCTGACTCCAAGGGTCCCTGCATGCTGAGACTTCACCATGCAGCGGTCTGACATCTTGTGAGGGGTGTCCAGTTCGTGACCAAGACGGGGTCCTACATTCTCTACCACCAAGTAATGGGGTTGGATCGTCCCTTGGGGGGATTCTTGGCTTCACACCTACACACACTCTAGGTACACACAGAGTAAGGTTCGCATAGTAGGAGTACCCCTGATTACTACCTTGTTTTATATGGCTGCATATATACACACTGTTTTAGCACCATGGTAGAACTTTATCTACTATTTACTCTCTTGGTGCTTGTAATCACTTTCATATGCTTCTGTCTACTGCTTATCGCAGCACATGTATTTTATACAAGAATAACATTGGTTCAATAAATATATTGAAAACGTCCCAGTGTGTATTCTCTGTATATTTCTCTGAGAACAAAAGAGCACTAATGACTGAGCAAGAGGTTCTGATCTGTTACCACGATCCCTGAGGGGTCAGGGTTGCCATGTTCAGTGGTTGGAAGAAACTATTCGCTCCCTGGTAAGGTTAGGGGACTTATGGTGGCACTGTGAACTAGCTGGTCTCTAGGCCAACATATCCTGCGGGGGTGCTTGGAATCAGTCTAGGCACCTAACCCAAAGTTTATGATGTCTAACAAACGTGCAGATCCTACGGATTAGTGGGAACTACATGACATTTTCTTAACCACCAAAAAGGTTCACCGCTGTTCCTGGACTTTTAAAAGTGTAGTCTGGGAAAATAAATATTAGGTGGCTCTTCACTCACACATGCTGTAAAATTGCCAGGGCCCTGTGCGCCCGTTCTATCATGAAAAACTTGGATAACGGTTGCAAGGGCATAATTTTACCAATCTATTCCTCAAGGAACAGTTCCGCCGATTGTCCCTCCACCTCATTAGGAAAGCAGACAAATCATAAGTTATTCCTCCGGGACCGGCCTTCGGCATCTTCAGTGCGATCTTCGAGATGGATGGTTAACTTCTGTAAAGAGGACACCGTAGATCCACCACATTCCTCTCTGTGGTGGTTACGTGCTCCGCCACTCCGCGAAGATCTGCTCGAAGCAATTGAAGTCGATTGCAACAGAGTCTATTTTGGTGACTAATTCTGTTCATTTACCCTGGATGGCCACCATTAAGCCCTTCGCTGCTAGGCCTTTTCCCCCCCTGTGCTAAGCCTTTTTTTGGCTATTTGGGGTAGTTTGTGCTTAGGCCCCTGTAACTTTTTGACCACATAAGGTATCCACGCCAAATTTGTGTCCTTTTCCTCCAACATCACGGGGATTCTAAAGGTACCCAGGGTTTGTGGATTCCACTGGAGGGGACCCAGAAATTTTGGAAAACTGGGAAAAAAGTGCTGCAAATGAAAGCGTCTGTTTTTTCCCTGCAAATGGTATCAACAAAGGGTTTGTGGGGCTGAAATTGCCATTTTCCCAGCTTTCAGGGACTGACAGACTTTTGTCACAAAACCAACATTTTTTTACACAGTTTTGGCAGTTTACTGGGACATAGCCTAATTTTGCTATTTTTTGTGCTTTCAACCTTCTTCCAGTTAATGGTAGAAATGGGTATGAAAACAATAATGGATCCTGGAAAGCTATACATTTTAGAAAAGTAGACAACATTCTGAATTCAGCAAGGGGTCATTTGTGTAGATCCTTCAAGGTTTCTTTATAGAAACTAACAGTTGAAAATAGGAAAAATTGCAAATGAGTTGAAAAAAACAGCCATTTGTACCAACATTTTCACCTGTAACTTCTTCTAATTATGACAGATGGTTGAAAGAAATATACCTTTCTGGTTGTGGGGATATATAGGACTTGTAGGTTGACCAAGAACCCAACGAACCCAGAGCCAATAACTGAGCAGCCTCTTGCAATGTTTTTTTTATTATGGACCGGGTATATAGCAATTCATTTGGGAAAATATATACAGTGAAAAGTCGGGATGAAAGACACCTATGTATTTCTGAAATTGGAACATGTTATAGAGTTTAGAAACAGTAGCTATTTGCACATTTCAGAAATTGTGAGTACCCATACTAGCATGAGAATTATAGGACATTTTTCAAAGGGACTACTTTTTTACACATTGTCTTTCATTTGGAAGGCAGAAATGCATCAAAAGTCAATAGGTAATAACAGTTGCTCTACAATTCTGTGTTACCCTTAGTCTCCCGATAAAAATGGTACCTCACTTGTGTGGGTAGGCCTAGTGCCCGCGACAGGAAACGGCTCAAAACGCAATGTGGACACACTTCATTTTTACAGTGAAAACTGGCCCTTTTTTTGCAAAGTGCCTAGCTGTAGTTTTTGAACCCTAGCTCTGCCGGCACCTAGGGAAACCTAGCAAACCTATACATTTTTGAAATCTAGACACCCAGGGTAATCCAGGATGGGGTGACTTGTCTGGCTCTCACGAGGTTCTGTTACCCAGAATCCCTTGCAAACCTCAAACATTGTCCAAAAAAACCAAATTTTCCTCACATTTCTGTGGTGGAAAGTTCTGGAATCTGAGCGGATCCACAAAATTCCACCCACCCCGCATTTCCCAAAATCTTCAGAGAAAAATGGTACCTCACTTGGGTGGGTAGGCCTAGTGCCCGTGACAGGAAACGGCCCAAAACACAACGTGGACACACCACATTGCACTTTGCAAAAAAAGGGTCGGTTTTCACTGTAAAAATGTGGTGTGTCCACGTTGCGTTTTGGGCCGTTTCCTGTTTCGGGCACTAGGCCTACCCACACAAGTGAGGTACCATTTTTCTCGGAAGACTTTGGGGAATGTGTGGTGAGTGGAATTTTGGGGATTCTGGGTAACAGAACCTAGTGAGAGCCACACAAGTCACCCCATCCTGGATTCCCCTTAGTGTTTAGTTTTCAAAAATATACAGGTTTGCTATGTTTCCCTAGGTGCCGGCTGCGCTAGGACCCAAAATCCACAGGTAGGCACATTCCGAAAAAAAGTCAGTGCCTAGTGGGCTTTCTGCTGCCCTGGGGAGGGGGGAAATCGGGGGCTATTGCCCCGATATGCCCCCGAGGGGGGAAGAAAGACTGTGGCTATTCTTTTGGGGGGTGGGGGCATTGGGATGCCCATTCTGGTCAGCCCCCACCCCTATGTATAAAAAAGCCAGCATAATCGCTGGCGCATAGTGGGCTCTCTGCCCCCCCGGGGGCAGAGCAGGGGCTACTGCCCCCATCTGCCTCCTGGGAAGGGCAGAAAGACTGTGGCATCTTTTTTGGGGTGGGTGGGGGCATTGGCATGCCATTCTGGGCAGCCCCCACCCCAAACTTTGGGGAAAAAAATCCCTGGGGGCTAGAGGGCTTTCTGCCCCCCTGGGGGGCAGATAAGGTTCTATTACCCCATCTGCCTCCGGGGGGCAGAAAGACTGTAGCATTTTTTTTGGGGTGGGGGCATTGACATGCCCATTCTGGGGAGCCCCCACCCCTACCAAAAAAAAAAACCCTGGCGCTTAGTGGGCTTTCTGCTTCCCTCCCCGGGGGGCAGATCAGGGGCTATTGCCCCCATCTGCCTCCTGGGGGGCAGAAAGTCTTTTGTTTTCTTTGGGGGGGTAGGATGGGGGCCTTTGCATGCTCATTCTGGGCAGCCCCCACTCCGAGCCTATAAAAAAAAGAATCAGTGGCATCTAGGGTGCTTTCGGAGCACCCGGGGGGGGCAGATTGGAGACTGCTGCCCCATCTGACCCCCAGGGGGGGCAGAAAGTCTGGAATTTTGTGGGGAGAGGGATGGGGGCATTGACATGCCCATCTTGGGCAACCCCCACCCCTAAATTAATCGGGAAAAAAAACCCTGGTGTCTAGTGGGCTTTCGGCCCCCCCGGGGTGGGCAGATAGGGGGCTGCTGCCCCCATCTGCCCCCCAGGGGGGGCAGAAAGACTGTAATTTTGCGGGGGTGGGGGCATTGGCATGCCCATATTGGGCAGCCCCCACCCCTAATTTGCATTTGAAAAAAAATCCCTGGTTTCTAGTGGGCTTTCTGCCCCCCGGGGGGCAGAAAGACTGTACTTTTGCGGCAGGGGTGAGGGCATTGGCATGCCCATATTGGCCAGCACCCACCCCTAATTATAATTTTAAAAAAATCCCTGGTATCTAGTGGGTTTTCTGCCCCACCGGGGGGGCAAAAAGACTGAATATGGCCAAAAAATATGGGGGGAGCAAAGGCCTTTCCCCAAGGGGCCGCTCCCCCCTCCCTGGTGCCTTGTGGGTGGATCCCTGCCTAGGGATCGCCCTCCTGGGGCAATCCCCAAAGAGGGATCCACTAGGGAAGGGTACCATTGGAAAGGGGAGATTCTCCCCTTTCCAACGATACCTCTCCTGACTTTCTACGTGCTCAGGGGGCTGAGATAGCCCCCTGAGCACATAGAAAGCAAAACTGAAATAAGCCTCTTGGCTCATTTCAGTTTCGGTTTCACTGAAATGACGTCAGCGCGATGTGCGCGCTGATCGTCATTTCAGGGAAACAAAGCAGGCAGCCTCAGGAGTTGGGGAAGCTCTTCCCCAGCTCCCGAGGCTGTTGGGGGGTAAAGGGAATCCCCTGGTGCCCGCACCAGAGGGATTCCCTGTGCCATGTGCGAGGACGAACGGGGGCCGTCCGACGCACATGAGCACTGGTGCATCGGACGCCCCTCGGCCGTCTGACGCACCAAAGGGGTTAAATCATACAGGATGGTCTCCCCCACCTAGACATCCATGTGTTGCTGCTCAGCAGTCTCCGTCTGGGCTCCATTGGCATTTGCTGCCGGTGCAACCATGTGGGTATAGTTGTCTATTTTATTAGACTGCGTCGGTTTGAGAGTTTTATCCTACCCCATGGTGCGTGAGTTTGGGGGAGCGCACTTCAGGGCTTACTCAGGGCCCGCTTGTGATTGCCCGGGGTCTGTTCACAAGCACTACAGCACGAGCAGCCCGCAACAGTCCGTGGATGACTAAGTATCAGGAGGACGGTGGGCGTCGTGATGGCATTGTCAGGGCACTCTCATAGATGTAGCCTGCGCTGTAGGAGGGGGCTCCAGGTTCAATGTCCCAACAAAGTTTGCCACTAAACAACGGCGAGGATTTGTGCCCCCACTGCAGGTGCAACCAGTTTGCTGCCATAGTTTCTAAGTGCAAGGGGCGCACCGAGGCCCGGACCCGGGGACAGCCACAAAGGTTCCCACACAGCTGGCACAATGCTAAAGAAGGGAAGGGGGAGGCCCCCAGCACAATCCAACAGAGGCCAGGCTTCAACCCCACATCAGGATCAGGGCAGCGTCTAGGTCCGCTACCTGTCATCCACAGCAGCCACACAACCCCATCCGCCACGCCTTGGGCAGCCACTCCAGCACTGATTTTATGAAGGCGGAAGTGCTGCGTCATGCCTCCGCAGGCCTCTGAGCTCAGGTCGGGCCTCGCCAATTGCTCAGTGTGCCCGCAATCCCCCTGGGGCCAGCTGACCAGCACGCCTCACCTCAGAGGTGTCTTTATGTGTAGAGACCGTCCCTCCGGTCTCTCCGACGAGGGTGGCCAGACTCACCAGGTAGGAAGTACGCCGTAACAGGCCAGCGAGGGCCCGGGCTCCTCTGCACTCCTCGGGCTCACCGCTGCACCCAGGTCTGCACTCCAGTCTCGGCCCCAGAGGCAACGGCCACTGGTTCCCTTCGCAGGTCCTCCAGTCAGATCAGCGATCGACTTGCAGTTTCCTCTGCTCGGGGATCCGGGACCTCCAGGCCAGGCTAGGGAGGTCCGATGAACTGGAATGCCTAGGCCAACCTCATTCGGACCGCAGTGGCAAGCCCCAGGGTCGGGAACAGCACCCGCAACATGCCAGAGTGTCGGGTCATCAGCCGGGGGGTCTGATTACTGCAGATGGGCGATGGACAGCAGGATACTGAGCGGATTTATGGGGTTGTTGGCGGAACCTCGCTAGAGTGCGTCCGCCATCTTGGCCAATCAAGCCACACCCCCTAATACATATGTGTTTATCAAAGCAAATATAAATAAAAATGTAAAATGTTATTCAAAAATCAAACGAATTTATAATTTAACCCCTTCGATGCTCATGACGGAATGGTTCCGTCATGAGCATCGGTGCCTCTGTGCTCATGACGGAACCATTCCGTCATGAGGCCAGGGGCTGCAAATCCCTCTGCTGCAGACAGCAGAGGGATTTCCTTTCTCCCCCACAGCCTCGGGAGCTGGGGGAGAGCTTACCCAGCTCCCGAGGCCCCCCCTCCCTTTCAGTGAAATGAAGATCAGCGCGCACGTCGCGCTGACTTCATTTCACTGAAAACGAAACTAAAATGAGCCTTTAGGCTCATTTCAGTTTCACTTTCTACGTGCTCAGGGGGCTATCTCAGCCCCCTGAGCACGTAGAAAGACGGGAGAGGTATCCCCAAGCAGGGATCCCCAAGCAGGGATCCACCCACTAAGGCACCAGGGAGGGGGGAGCGGCCCCTTGGGCAAGGGCTTTTGCTCCCCCCAAACAAATTGCCAATGTTCAGTCTTTCTGCCCCCCCTGGGGGGCAGATGGGAGCAGAGCCCCCAATCTGCCCCCCTGGGGGGGCAGAAAGCCCACTAGACACCAGGGATTTATATTTGGTGCATTTTTTTAGGGTGGGGGCTGCCCGAAACGGGCACGCCAATGCCCCCACCCCCCCAGCCACCATTACAGCCTTTCTGCCCCCCCTGGGAGGCAAATGGGGGCAGTAGCCCCAATCTGCCCCCATGGGGGGGCAGAAAGCCCACTAAATGCCAGGGATTTTTTGTGTGCTATTTGTTTTAGGGTGGGGGCTGCCCAAAATGGGCACGCCAATGCCCCCACCCCACCCGCCACCATTACAGCCTTTCTGCCCCCCCGTGGGGGCAGAAAGCCCACTAAACACCAGGGATTTTTTTGGACGCATTTTTTTTTAGGGTGGGGGCTGCCCGAAATGGGCACGCTAATGCCCCCACCCCCCCACCACCATTACAGCCTTTCTGCCCCCCCTGGGAGGCAGATGGGGGCAGTAGCCCCCAATCTGCCACCCCGGGGGGGCAGAAAGCCCACTAAACGCCAGGGATTTATTTTTTGTGTAATTTTTTTTTAGGGTGGGGGCTGCCCGAAATGGGCACGCTAATGCCCCCACCCCCCCACCACCATTACAGCCTTTCTGCCCCCCCGGGGGGGCCGAAAGCCCACTAAATGCCAGGGATTTTTTTGTGTGCTATTTGTTTTAGGGTGGGGGCTGCCCAAAATGGGCACGCCAATGCCCCCACCCCACCCGCCACCATTACAGCCTTTCTGCCCCCCCGGGGGGGCAGAAAGCCCACTAAACACCAGGGATTTTTTTGGACGCATTTTTTTTTTAGGGTGGGGGCTGCCCGAAATGGGCACGCTAATGCCCCCACCCCCGTCACCATTACAGCCTTTCTGCCCCCCCTGGGGGGCAGATGGGGGCTGTAGCCCCCAATCTGCCCCCCCGGTGGGGCAGAAAGCCCACTAAACACCAGGGATTTTTTTTGGCGTGTTTTTTTTTGGGTGGGGGCTGCCCGAAACGGGCACGCCAATGCCCCCATGCCCTTGCCACCATAACAGTCTTTCTGCCCACCTGGGGAGTAGATGGGGGCAGTAGCCCCCAATCTGCCCCCCCGGGGCAGCAGAAAGCCCACTTGACGCCAGGGATTTTTTTTTGTGCACATTTGTTTTTAGGGTGGGGGCTGCCCGAAGTGGGCACGCCAATGCCCACATCCCCACCACCATTACAGCCTTTCTGCTCCCCCTATCTCACGATAAAAATGGTACCTCACACGCGTGGTTGGGGCAAGTACCCGCGACAGGCAAGGGCCCAAAACCTAGTGAGGCGACATCAAAATTACCTATCACAAACCAACCTGGTTTCAAGGGGGGTCCTATGACTTTTTGGCCCGGGGCTCGGCGGCCACCTAGGGAAACCTACCAAACCCACACATTTCTGAAAACTAGACACCCGGGGGATTCCAGGGAGGTATGGCTTGCATGGATCCACCAACGTTTTCTTACCCAGAATCCCCCAGAAACCTGAAATTTACAGAACAAAATCACTTTTTTCACACATTTTTGTGTGGGAAAGTTGTGGCATCACCGGGCTGACACAAATTTCCTACCACCCAGCGTTCCCCCAGGTCTCCTGATAAAAACGGTGCATCACTCGGGTGGGAGGCCCAAGTACCCGCGACAGGCAAGGGCCCAAAACGTATTGAGGCGACATCAAAAATGCCTATCACAAAACGACCTGGTTTTGCAAGGCGGGTCCCATGACTTTTTGGCCCGGGGCTCGGCGGCCACCTAGGGAAACCTACCAAACCCACACATTTCTGAAAACTAGACACCCGGGGGATTCCAGGGAGGTATGGCTTGCGTGGATCCACCAACATTTTCTTACCCAGAATCCCCCAGAAACCTGAATTTTTGCTGAAAAAAAATCACTTTTTTCACACATTTTTCTGTGGGAAAGTTGTGGCATCACCGGGCTGACACAAATTTCCTACCACCCAGCGTTCCCCCAGGTCTCCCGATAAAAACGGTGCATCACTCGGGTGGGAGGCCCAAGTGCCGCGACAGGCAAGGGCCCAAAACGTATTGAGGTGACATTAAAATTGCCTATCACAAAACGACCTGGTTTTGCAAGGGGGGGTCCCATGACTTTTTGGCCCGGGGCTCGGCGGCCACCTAGGTAAACCTACCAAACCCACACATTTCTGAAAACTAGACACCCGGGGGATTCCAGGGAGGTATGGCTTGCATGGATCCCCCAAAGTTTTCTTACCAAGAATCCCCAGAAACCTGAAATTTTGCTGAAAAAAATCACTTTTTTCACACATTTTGTGTGGGAAAGTTGTGGCATCACTGAGCTGACACAAATTTCCTACCACCCAGCATTGCCCCAGGTCTCCCGATTAAATGGTGCCTCACTCCGGTGGGAGGCCCAGTACTCGCGACAGACAAGGGCCCAAAATGTATTGAGGTGACATCAAAATAGCCTATCACAAAACGACCTGGTTTTGCAAATGGGTTCCCATGACTTTTGGCCCGGTGCTCGGCGGCCACCTAGGGAAACCTACCAAACCCACACATTTCTGAAAAGTAGACACCCGGGAATTCCAGGGAGGTATGGCTTACGTGGATCCACCAACGTTTTCTTACCCAGAATCCCCAGAAACCTGAAATTTTACAGAAAAAATCACTTTTTTCATACATTTTTGTGTGGGAAAGTTGTGGCATCACCGGGCTGACACAAATTTCCTACCACCCAGCGTTCCCCAGGTCTTCCGATAAAAATGGTGCCTCACTCGGGTGGGAGGCCCAAGTACGCGCGACAGGCAAGGGCCCAAAGGTATTGAGCGACATCAAAATTGCCTATCAGAAAACGACCTGGTTTTGCAAGGGGTCCCATGACTCTTTGGCCCGGGGCTCGGCGGCCACCTAGGAAACCTACCAAACCCACACATTTCTGAAAAGAAGACACCCGGGGGATTCCAGGGAGGTATGGCTTGCGTGGATCCCCCAACGTTTTCTTATCCAGAATCCCCCAGAAACCTTAAATTTTGAGAAAAAATCACTTTTTTCACACATTTTTGTGTGGGAAAGTTGTGGCATCACTGGGCTGACACAAATTTCCTACCACCCAGCATTGCCCCAGGTCTCCCGATTAAAATGGTGCCTCACTCCGGTGGGAGGCCCAAGTACCCGCGACAGACAAGGGCCCAAAATGTATTGAGGTGACATCAAAATAGCCTATCACAAAACGACCTGGTTGTGCAAGGGGGTTCCCATGACTTTTTGGCCCGGTGCTCGGCGGCCACCTAGGGAAACCTAGCAAACCCACACATTTCTGAAAAGTAGACACCCGGGGATTCCAGGGAGGTATGGCTTGCGTGAATCCACCAACGTTTACTTCCAGAATCCCCTGCAAACCTGAAATTTTGCTGAAAAAATCACTTTTTCACACATTTTTGTGTGGGAAAGTTGTGGCATCACCAGGCTGACACAAATTTCCTACCACCCAGCGTTCCCCAGGTCTCCCGATAAAATGGTGCCTCACTCGGGTGGGAGGCCCAAGTACGCGCGACAGGCATGGGCCCAAAACGTATTGAGGCAACATTGAAATTGCCTATCACAAAATGTTTTGGGCCCTTGCCTGTCGCGGGTACTTGGGCCTCCCACCCGAGTGAGGCACCATTTTTATCGGGAGACCTGGGGGAACGATGGGTGGTAGGAAATTTGTGTCATCCCGGTGATGCCACAACTCTCCCACACAAATGTGTGAAAAAAGTGATTTTTTCAGCAAAATTTCAGGTTTGCAGGGGATTCTGGGTAAGAAAACGTAGGGGGATCCACGCAAGCCATACCTCCCTGGAAATCCCCGGGTATCTACTTTTCAGAAATGTGTGGGTTTGCTAGGTTTCCCTAGGTGGCCGCCGAGCCCCGGGCCAAAAAGTCATGGGACCCCCCTTGCAAAACCAGGTCGTTTTCTGATAGGCAATTTTGATGTCGCCTCAATAAGTTTTGGGCCCTTGCCTGTCGCGCGTACTTGGGCCTCCCACCCGAGTGAGGCACCATTTTTATCGGGAGACCTGGGGGAACGCTGGGTGGTAGGAAATGTGTGTCATCCCGGTGATGCCACAACTTTCCCACACAAAAATGTGTGAAAAAAGTGATTTTTTCAGCAAAATTTCAGGTTTGCAGGGGATTCTGGGTAAGAAAACGTTGGTGGATCCATGCAAGCCATACCTCCCTGGTATCCCCCGGGTGTCTACTTTTCAGAAATGTGTGGGTTTGCTAGGTTTCCCTAGGTGGCCGCCGAGCCCCGGGC
Source organism: Calotriton arnoldi (assembly GCA_963921515.1). Taxonomy (NCBI): domain Eukaryota; kingdom Metazoa; phylum Chordata; class Amphibia; order Caudata; family Salamandridae; genus Calotriton; species Calotriton arnoldi. The sequence continues at coordinate 49,779 of CAWUFW010005471.1, read as the reverse complement.
GAAAAAGTCATGGGACCCCCCTTGCAAAACCAGGTCATTTTCTGATAGGCAATTTTGATGTCGCCTCAATAAGTTTTGGGCCCTTGCCTGTCGCGCGTACTTGGGCCTCCCACCCGAGTGAGGCACCATTTTTATCGGGAGACCTGGGGGAACGCTGGGTGGTAGGAAATTTGTGTCATCCCAGTGATGCCACAACTTTCCCACACAAAAATGTGTGAAAAAAGTGATTTTTTCAGCAAAATTACAGGTTTGCAGGGGATTCTGGGTAAGAAAACGTTGGTGGATCCACGCAAGCCATACCTCCCTGGAATTCCCCGGGTGTCTACTTTTCAGAAATGTGTGGGTTTGCTAGGTTTCCCTAGGTGGCCGCCGAGCCCTGGGCCAAAAAGTCATGGGACCCCCCTTGCAAAACCAGGTCGTTTTGTGATAGGCATTTTTGATGTCGCCTCAATACGTTTTGGGCCCTTGCCTGTCGCGCGTACTTGGGCCTCCCACCCGAGTGAGGCACCATTTTTATCGGGAGACCTGGGGAAACGCTGGGTGGTAGGAAATTTGTGTCAGCCTGGTGATGCCACAACTTTCCCACACAAAAATGTGTGAAAAAGTGATTTTTTTTCAGCAAAATTTCAGGTTTGCAGGGGATTTTGGGTAAGAAAGCGTTAGTGGATCCACGCAAGCCATACCTCCCTGGAATCCCCGGGTGTCTACTTTTCAGAAATGTGTGGGTTTGCTAGGTTTCCTAGGTGGCCGCCGAGCCCCGGGCCAAAAGTCATGGGACCCCCTTGCAAAACCAGGTCGTCTTCTGATAGGCAATTTTGATGTCGCCTCAATACGTTTTGGGCCCTTGCCTGTCGCGCGTACTTGGGCCTCCCACCCGAGTGAGGCACCATTTTTATCGGGAGACCTGGGGGAACGCTGGGTGGTAGGAAATTTGTGTCAGCCCGGTGATGCCACAACTTTCCCGCACAAAAATATGTGAAAAAAGTGATTTTTTTCAGCAAAATTTCAGGTTTGCAGGGGATTCTGGGTAAGAAAACGTTGGTGGATCCACGCAAGCCATACCTCCCTGGAATCCCCCGGGTGTCTACTTTTCAGAAATGTGTGGGTTTGCTAGGTTTCCCTAGGTGGCCGCCGAGCCCCGGGCCAAAAAGTCATGGGACCCCCATTGCAAAACCAGGTTGTCTTCTGATAGGCAATTTTGATGTCGCCTCAATACGTTTTGGGCCCTTGCCTGTCACGCGTACTTGGGCCTCCCACCCGAGTGAGGCACCATTTTTATCGGGAGACCTGGGGGAATGCTGGGTGGTAGGAAATTTGTGTCAGCCCGGTGATGCCACAACTTTCCCACACAAAAATGTGTGAAAAAGTGATTTTTTTCATCAAAATTTCAGGTTTGCAGGGGATTCTGGGTAAGAAAACGTTGGTGGATCCACGCAAGCCATACCTCCCTGGAATCCCCGGGTGTCTACTTTTCAGAAATGTTTGGGCTTGCTAGGTTTCCCTAGGTGGCCGCCGTGCCCCGGGCCAAAAAGTCATGGGACCCCCCTTGCAAAACCAGGTCGTTTTGTGATAGGCATTTTTGATGTCGCCTCAATACATTTTGGGCCCTTGCCTGTCACGGGTACTTGGGCCTCCCACCCGAGTGAGGCACCATTTTTATCGGGAGACCTGGGGCAATGCTGGGTGGTAGGAAATTTGTGTCAGCCCGGTGATGCCACAACTTTCCCACACAATAATGTGTGAAAAAAGTGATTTTTTCAGCAAAATTTCAGGTTTCTGGGGGATTCTGGGTAAGAAAACATTGGGGGATCCACGCAAGCCATACCTCCCTGGAATCTCCCATGTATCTACTTTTCAGAAATGTGTGGGTTTGGTAGGTTTCCCTAGGTGCCGGCAGAGCTAGGGTTCAAAAACTACAGCTAGGCACTTTGCCAAAAAAGGGTCATTTTTCACAGTGAAATTGGGGTGTGTCCATGTTGCGTTTTGCGTCGTTTCCTGTTGCGGGCACTAGGCCTACCCACACAAGTGAGGTGCCATTTTTCTCTGAAGATTTTGGGAAATGCGGGGTGGGTGGAATTTTGTGGATCCGCGCAGATTCCAGAACTTTCCACCACAGAAATGTGAGGAAAATTTGGGTTTTTTGGACAATGTTTGAGGTTTGCAAGGGATTCTGGATAACAGAACCTGGTGAGAGCCAGTCAAGTCACCCCATCCTGGATTCCCCTGGGTGTCTAGTTTTCAAAAATGTATAGGTTTGCTAGGTTTCCCTAGGTGCCGGCAGAGCTAGGGTTCAAAAACTACAGCTAAGCACTTTTCAAAAAAAGGGTCATTTTTCACTGTGAAAATGTGGTGTGTCCACATTGTGTTTTGCGCTGTTTCCTGTCGCGGGCACTAGGCCTACCCACACAAGTGAGGTACCATTTTTCTCGGAAGACTTTGGGGAATGCGGGGTGGGTGGAATTTTGTGGATCCACGCAGATTCCAGAACTTTCCACCACAGAAAAGTGAGGAAAATTTGTTTTTTTTTACAATTGTTTAGGTTTGCAAGGGATTCTGGGTAACAGAACCTAGTGAGAGCCAGTCAAGTCACCCCATCCTGGATTCCCCTGGGTGTCTAGATTTCAAAAATGTATAGGTTTGCTAGGTTTCTCTAGGAGCCGGCAGAGCTAGGGTTCAAAAACTACAGCTAGACACTTTGCAAAAAAGGGGTAATTTTTCGGTGAAAATGTGGTGTGTCCACGTTGCGTTTTGGGCCATTTCCTATCGCGGGCACTAGGCCTACCCACACAAGTGAGGTACCGTTTTTCTCAAAAGACTTTGGGGAACGGGGGTGGGTGGAATTTTGTGGATCCATGCAGATTCCAGAACTTTCCACCACAGAAAAGTGAGGAAAATTTGTTTTTTCTGACAATATTTTAGGTTTGCAAGGGATTCTGGGTAACAGAACCAGGTGAGAGCCAGTCAAGTCACCCCGTCCTGGATTCCCCTGGGTGTCTAGTTTTCAAAAATGTATAGGTTTGCTAGGTTTCCCTAGGTGCCGGCATAGCTAGGGTTCAAAAACTACAGCTAGGCACTTTGCAAAAAAAGGGTCATTTTTCACTGTGAAAATGTGGTGTGTCCACGTTGCGTTTTGGGCCGTTTCCTGTCGCAGGCACTAGGCCTACCCACACAAGTGAGGTACCATTTTTATCGGGAGACTTAGGGTAACACAAAATTGTAGAGCATCTGTTATTATCTATTGACTTTTGATGCATTTCTGCCTTCCAAATGAAAGACAATGTGTAAAAAAGAAGTCATTTTGAAAAATGTCCTATAATTCTCATGCTAGTATGGGTACTCCCAATTTCGGAAATGTGCAAATATCTACTATTTCTAAACTCTATATTTTGTTCCCATTTCAGAAATACATAGGTGTCTTTCATACCGATTTTTCCATGTATAAATTTTCCCAGAATAATTGCTATATACCCGGTACATAATAAAAAACCATTGCAAGACGCTGCTCAGTTATTGGCTGGGTTCGTCGAGTTCTTGGTGAACCTACAAGTCCTATATATCGCCACAACCAGAAAGGTCCAGCGGATGTAACGGTATATTGCTTTCAAATATCTGTCATAATTAGAAGAAGTTACAGGTGAAAATGTTGACACAAATGGCTGATTTTTTTCAACTAATTTTCAATTTTTCCTATATTTAACTGTTTGTTTCTATAAAGAAAACTTGAAGGATCTACACAAATGACCCCTTGCTGAATTTAGAATTTTGTCTACTTTTCAGAAATGTATGGCTTTCCAGGATCCATTATTGCTTTCATACCCATTTCTACCATTAACTGGAAGGAGGTTGAAAGCACAAAAAATAGCAAAAATAGACTATGTCCCAGAAAAATGCCAAAACTGTGTAAAAATTTTTGGTTTTCTGACAAAAGTCTGCTTGTCCCTGAAAGCTGGGAAGATGGTGATTTCAGCACCACAACCCCTTTTTTGATGCCATTTGCAGGGAAAAAACCAGACGCTTTCATCTGTAGCCCTTTTTTCGCATTTTTCTCCAAAAAACCAAACTTTAGCTGTATTTTGGCTAATTTCTGGGTCCCCTCCAGGGGAATCCACAAACCCTGGGTACCTTTAGAATCCCCATGATGTTGGAAAAAAAGGACGCAAATTTGGCGTGGATAAGTTATGTGGTCAAAAAGTTACAGGGGCCTAAGCGCGAACTACCCCAAATAGCCAAAAAAAGGCTTAGCACAGGAGGGGAAAAGGCCTAGCAGCGAAGGGGTTAAAATAAAACTTAAGTAAATATTATAATGATACATGAATATATTTTTTACATTGTATTCATTATAAACTTAAAATATACATAAGATAATGTAACATAAACATAAAAATAAATAAATAACTACATTTAAATTTTTTTAGAAATAAAATTGAAAACATAAATGTATAACATAAAATGAATAAACTTTCAAAATTAAAACAGTATCAAAAACCTCAAAAACAATTTAAACCTTCACATATAATTTTTAATTTCAAAAATATAAAATTACACATTAAAATGATTAAACTTTATTAAAAATTCGATTTTAAAAATGTATGCAGAGCTACTTAAAGAATCTCCTCACCTTTCCCCCATATCCTCAGGACAAAACTACTAAAACTTTTATTAAACATGTATTTTTATATAAAAGCTTTACAATAAACACATTTTAAAATTGAATACAATAAACATTACAATAACTTTTCAAAATAAATATACATAGCATCAAACTACTAAAAAAATTAAATACACAAAATACATTTCAAAACTGACAACTATTTAACAAAAAGATCGTTAAAAAATGACATTATATACAATGATATTTTATTGAACAATATATTTTACAACAATATTTAAAACAAAACTAAAAATGATATACTTACCTTCAACATTTATATCCACAATATTTTTGACATCATGATATTCCTGCAGTGATATTTTTGCATCATATTTTTTTTTAAATATTTTATCCAAACACCATAGTGTCATAACACCTTTCAGAGGGCCATAGGCAAGCAGGAACTACCGGGCCCAGTGGTGGTGGTTGTGGTCTTACACTTGGCAAACCCAGTAAATGAATATCCAGTGAGATACTCGCTTTAACGATAAAAGCAGTTTTTATATGTGAGTATAAAGTGAAATTTGACATACACAAACCATATGCACAGCCCTTCTAAGGCAGGCACTCTAGCGTTGTCCAGGCAGGGTCTTGAGGCCTACTTCCCTGTCTACAGGCAGTGGTTACTCCTCATTTATGATAGGTAACATTCACGATATGTCCTGCTAAGAGTCAGAGTATTAGACGTTCCTCTACGGCTTTCAAGAGTTCAGTGTTCCAGTGCTGTAGCGCCATGGGGCAGAGCAAGCACCTTCCTAGCTCTCCGGTCTGGCAACCAGTCTTACCCGCTCCCACTGGTGTTGTGATACAGAAGATCGCAGGAGTGCTCAGCACTCCGGAGTTGTGGTGGAATGGAGTGGATGTCGACAATGTCGACAATGAGCATTAACCTCTGGCATATGAAGTCACCAACTTTTGGGGCAGCACGCAGGCGGCGGCCGGGTCAGTGCAGCAGCAAATATCTTCATAGGAGCCCCCTCTGGTATTTGGGGTCACCAACAGTGGCCTTCACACGGGTGGACAGCCAGTGCTTAATTTGTAAAATAATAAGTGCCAGGGCCTTCATCAGGAGGTTGCTGCAGCTTGCTCCACCCATAGCACCTGCCAGCGCTGCCAGTGACAGCACCGACATTACTACTGACCAGCACACTTGTACACGTGTGACAATTCAGACTATTCCAGATCACCCAAAGATATAAGAATGGCAGAGTGGCAGGTGTTAGTCATTTTAAATGTATATTTAATTAATAAACAACTGTAGTTGTGCTCATCCCTCAATTAGACAGACTGCGCCATTGTTGGTCTCTAGGTGCTGTGTATTTGGGTGTGGCAGTAGCCTTCGAACAAGGTACATGGAACAACCCCAACAAATACAAGTGGTGGCAACCTTAAAAGCACAGTACGCTGACTGAAGTGTGTGCCGGGCAGACTCCAGGCACCACTGCTCAATGTATGTGGTACCAGTCTTCCGTATTGGGTGCGTATGTGTGTGTAACTTGAGGAGAGGGGTGAACATGTGCTGTGTCTTTATTCCTCTGCTCCCTGCGTCCTAGTGAGGCTATTTCAACGGTGGGATGGGGCAGTAGATCCGGTTTTCGGTAAAAGTTTAATTTTGCCTCCAGGTAAACTGACACCATGGAAAGCTTCATTTGCAAGCGGTTACTCGTTTATTTGTTTCCTTAAGGATAATGGGAGGTTTGAACTGTTTTGCCTGAGAGTTACATTCGGCAGGGTTGCATTTTTACTGCAACACACATATTTGCTCCAGGTTTCAGTCATGTGCGAATGAGTGTGCTTCTAAAACCCTTTTGCACCTATATCCATTTAAATGTATGTCCCTGAAATGTCCAATCCAGGTATCACCGGTGCTCTTCATTTCAATCATTGGAAACTGTATGACGGGCTGGTGCATCCTTTCTCTCACTCGTCCTGTTTATCTGGTGTATGCTACCGACTATTGAGGCCTTTGTTATTATCAAATGGCGTTGACCTTTGAGCAAATATAGCATGTAATACTTCCAGATCCGCTGCAAGAAAATATGAGAACCGAAACCAGCCTGAGGAGGAGAGGCCGTGACGCTTGTGTTTGGCCCCGGAGTGCCGTAAATTCAGCTGAGGCTGCCCGCAGCGCGGGAGCCCGAAACCAGCCCAGTGTTGCCAGATTTTGAAACCCATCCCAAGCCCAAAGACGCTCAAATATAAGCCCAAATTCAGCCCAACACAGACCAGTGTCAGCCCAAAAACCACCCCAAAGTCGAAACTCTCAAATTTTGCAAAAGTAGTCTTCAGAAGACATTTTAAGGATGTATCTAAATTCTATTCAATATATAGATAGTGGGAGGAAGTTAACCGGGCACCTGTTTTAATAAATACTCATTTTCAAGACCAGTCACCACTTTGACTTTTCATCTTGTAGTTCTGTCACCACACAACCAAACCTGAACCTGGCATTCATGAGTTACCTCTACAAAAGCAGATTATAAACCACTTTATGTCTATGGATAGGAATTTCAATGCTATCTCAACAATGTGGCTCCAAAAAAGAATACTGGAAAGGTTATGCAGAATTAACACTACACAATGATCTACATATTAAGAAACATCCCCTTGTATTAAAGTAATTGCAACACAAATTGTTTGGCACTGCTTAACATTCTATGCACTTGTCTGAAGATATTCAACAACAAAAAACTCCTTCACAATGACAGTATGGGACAACAGCAAAAAAAAAACATTGCAGCAGACAAATCTGAAACACAGTTTTCGTGCAAAACAAGTGTACGTAAATGTGAAGCAACAGTGTGAAAACTGAGGGTTGCTACAGTAAGACGAGAGTTCCACACTTTTCGAGTTAAAATGTAAGGAACGGCCAGAAAAGTTACAGTCACCTACTCTGACCGATTCCCTGTCCTCCGATCTAAAGTCCTTCACCGTGACCACTTACTCTGGCACTGAAAAGTATAGAGGACATTGTTCTTTCCATTGTGTTGCAGCAAGCGCTCGACTAAAGCTCTTAGTCTTGGCAAGCACCAGATGGATTTGTTTGGGGTACAGATGAAAGCAAGGCTGTTAGAGCAGAAAGGAAAATTACCCAATTTCCCAGAAGTTTTGGCGACACCCTCAACACCAACACTCCCTCAATTCTACTGATACTGTCATACTCTCCGAGTTCCATCCCACTCCATTCCCCTTCTTCATTACCCCTGTCTCACTCCCAAACCACCATTGGTCTGGGCCCTCTCATGAGGCTCCTTTACTCCTATCGCCCAGCCAGGGCTTAAATTATTCTTGCTCTTAACTTTAAATTACAGCAAATCACCATGAATGATTGCTCATGTGCAGGAAGGTGTCCCTTACTGCACATAAACAATGATTTAACAAATGATGATTTGCAACTTCTGTATGTGCTGCACAGTGCAGCACACAGAAGTTACAATTCGCCGTTCTGGATTCTTTATGTGCAGGAAGGGAGACCTTCCTGCACATAATCAATCATTCTCTGAACGCAGGCACCCTTGCACTATGGGTCAAGGGTGCCTACGTTGGCGCTACGCAACCGAGTTTAGAGCCAGCGCTATGGAAAATTCAGGGATATGCTGCACCATTGTAAATACGGTGCATCCCTGCGTTTTCAGAATGGCGGAGCGTGGCATTAGCAATGTTTGCTTAACACCACGCTTCACCATTCCCTTGTAAATGTGCCCCTTAGTTTGGTGAGCGTGCAAATCCTGCATTGCCGATCACTGGTGAGTTGCACTACTCCTGCTGAAACAAGGCCAATGGAGGTACCAATGGGTGAGGCGGAGTGGCCTCAAGGGACCAGTGACTTCAGTGACAGGGTCACTATTGCTCGAGGGTATGCTGCTTCGTTGGCCTACCTGCAAAACTGGAGGGGAACTTCAGTATGGATTGTAGTGGACAGACCTTCAAGGTGCTATGACACCAGGGCTTCTAAGGTCTAGCTAGGGTTTCTAAGGTCTAGCATGGGAATGTGCTTCCTCAGGAGAGGAGTCTGGTGGACTGGTCATGAAGGCTGAACCTGGTTCCCCAGTACCAAATTCGGCAGCTCTGGCCATAGTGTCACATCCTTTCCCCCACTGAACACCATACTGTCCTGCTGAGAGAAACAAGCACTGCCTTCAGCTGCATCCCAATTGTGCTACGCTACAAACACTAGGATGCGACTCAATTCAAATTATGCACAAGAGTAATATGCTGCCTGAAAAAAAGTAACAACATCCTGGAAATAGCAAACCCTCATAGGGAATGCAAGATTAAGTAAAGCATGTGAAATGTAAGCAGAACAACATGGTTATTACCTTAACACTTTTATTCTCACTATTCAGAAATCAATTAGTGTTTTTGCCTGAAACGTTAAGCCCATGACTACAGGGCCCTGAAGGGACCCGTTTCAATGTCCATTGCTTAAATCCTTACAAAACATAAGTAATATGGTTTAAAAAGACCACTTCCCTGAACACAGAGCAGCAGTACACATTTTATAAACTAAAATAAGGAAAAGAGCTGATAAGGATCACAATAAACATTTTCCACTCCAGACATCAACCAGGTATTACAGAACCTACTGGAATGGTGCACTACCACACCCAGGGAAAACAATATTGTTCAAAGAATGACGAGAAAACGAAAGTAGCGCTTCAATGGCAAACTGTAAAAGTGGTGCTAATGTGTTTGTGTGAGAATAAAACCAATCTGGTCACTTTGCAACTGCTGTGTAATGCGTTCTTCAGTTATTTATTTTTCCTATTTTGCACCTGTTTTTTCTCTTGGTCCCGAGGCTGCACTTTGGAACAGAAATATGTAAGAAAAAGACGACATTTCCAACAAAAGTGTTTCTTTCTTTTTTTGGATCCATTTCACATGGGGACGAATGAAGGAAAGTAGAATGAAACAGGGTAAGAGACGTTTATTGAAGCACCCCCCCAGCCACCATTACAGCCTTTCTGCCCCCCCTGGGAGGCAAATGGGGGCAGTAGCCCCCAATCTGCCCCCCCGGGGGGGGCAGAAAGCCCACTAAATGCCAGGGATTTTTTGTGTGCTATTTGTTTTAGGGTGGGGGCTGCCCAAAATGGGCACGCCAATGCCCCCACCCCACCCGCCACCATTACAGCCTTTCTGCCCCCCCTGGGGGGCAGAAAGCCCACTAAACACCAGGGATTTTTTTAGACGCATTTTTTTTTAGGGTGGGGGCTGCCCGAAATGGGCACGCTAATGCCCCCACCCCCCACCACCATTACAGCCTTTCTGCCCCCCTCTGGGAGGCAGATGGGGGCAGTAGCCCCCAATCTGCCGCCCTGGGGGGGGCAGAAAGCCCACTAAACGCCAGGGATTTATTTTTTGTGTAATTTTTTTTAGGGTGGGGGCTGCCCGAAATGGGCACGCTAATGCCCCCACCCCCCACCACCATTACAGCCTTTCTGCTCCCCCGGGGGCCGAAAGCCCACTAAGTGCCAGGGATTTTTTGTGTGCTATTTGTTTTAGGGTGGGGGCTGCCCAAAATGGGCACGCCAATGCCCCCACCCCACCCGCCACCATTACAGCCTTTCTGCCCCCCGGGGGGGCCGAAAGCCCACTAAACACCAGGGATTTTTTGGGACGCATTTTTTTTTAGGGTGGGGGCTGCCCGAAATGGGCACGCTAATGCCCCCACCCCCTGTCACCATTACAGCCTTTCTGCCCCCCCCTGGGGGGCAGATGGGGGCTGTAGCCCCCAATCTGCCCCCCCGGTGGGGCAGAAAGCCCACTAAACACCAGGGATTTTTTTTGGCGTGTTTTTTTTTGGGTGGGGGCTGCCCAAAACGGGCACGCCAATGCCCCCACCCCCGCCACCATTACAGCCTTTCTGCCCCCCCTGGGAGGCAGATGGGGGCAGTAGCCCCCAATCTGCCGCCCCGGGGGGGGCAGAAAGCCCACTAAACGCCAGGGATTTATTTTTTGTGTAATTTTTTTTTTAGGGTGGGGGCTGCCCGAAATGGGCACGCTAATGCCCCCACCCCCCCACCACCATTACAGCCTTTCTGCCCCCCCTGGGAGGCAGATGGGGGCAGTAGCCCCCAATCTGCCGCCCCGGGGGGGGCAGAAAGCCCACTAAACGCCAGGGATTTATTTTTTGTGTAATTTTTTTTTTAGGGTGGGGGCTGCCCGAAATGGGCACGCTAATGCCCCCACCCCCCACCACCATTACAGCCTTTCTGCCCCCCCGGGGGGGCCGAAAGCCCACTAAATGCCAGGGATTTTTTTGTGTGCTATTTGTTTTAGGGTGGGGGCTGCCCAAAATGGGCACGCCAATGCCCCCACCCCACCCGCCACCATTACATCCTTTCTGCCCCCCTGGGGGGCAGATGGGGGCAGTAGCCCCAATCTGCCCCCCCGGGGGGGCAGAAAGCCCACTAAACACCAGGGATTTTTTTGGGCGTGTTTTTTTTTGGGTGGGGGCTGCCCAAAACGGGCACGCCAATGCCCCCACCCCCGCCACCATTACAGCCTTTGTGCCCCCCCTGGGAGGCAGATGGGGGCAGTAGCCCCCAATCTGCCCCCCCGGTGGGGCAGAAAGCCCACTAAACGCCAGGGATTTTTTTTGTGCAATGTTTTTTAGGGTGGGGGCTGACCAAAACGGGCACGCCAATGCCCCCACCCCGCCGCCACCATTACAGCCTTTCTGCCCCCCCATGGGCAGATGGGGGCAGTAGCCCCCAATCTGCCCCCCTGGGGGGGCAGAAAGCCCACTAAACACCAGGGATTTATTTTGTGCAATTTTTTTTAGGGTGGGGGCTGACCAAAACGGGCACGCCAATGCCCCCACCCCGCCGCCACCATTACAGCCTTTCTGCCCCCCCATGGGCAGATGGGGGCAGTAGCCCCCAATCTGCCCCCCTGGGGGGGCAGAAAGCCCACTAAACACCAGGGATTTATTTTGTGCAATTTTTTTTAGGGTGGGGGCTGCCCAAAATGTGCACGCCAATGCCCCCATGCCCTTGCCACCATAACAGTCTTTCTGCCCCCCTGGGGAGTAGATGGGGCAGTAGCCCCCAATCTGCCCCCCCGGGGCAGCAGAAAGCCCACTTGACGCCAGGGATTTTTTTTGCGCATTTGTTTTTAGGGTGGGGGCTGCCCGAACTGAGCACGCCAATGCCCACATCCCCACCACCATTACAGCCTTTCTGCTCCCCCTGGTCTCCCGATAAAAATGGTACCTCACACGCGTGGGTGGGGCAAGTACCCGCGACAGGCAAGGGCCCAAAACCTAGTGAGGCGACATCAAAATTACCTATCACAAACCAACCTGGTTTCAAGGGGGGTCCTATGACTTTTTGGCCCGGGGCTCGGCGGCCACCTAGGGAAACCTACCAAACCCACACATTTCTGAAAACTAGACACCCGGGGATTCCAGGGAGGTATGGCTTGCATGGATCCACCAACGTTTTCTTACCCAGAATCCCCAGAAACCTGAAATTTACAGAAAAAATGACTTTTTTCACACATTTTTGTGTGGGAAAGTTGTGGCATCACCGGGCTGACACAAATTTCCTACCACCCAGCGTTCCCCCAGGTCTCCTGATAAAAACGGTACATCACTCGGGTGGGAGGCCCAAGTACCCGCGACAGGCAAGGGCCCAAAACGTATTGAGGCGACATCAAAATTGCCTATCAGAAGACAACCTGGTTTTGCAAGGGGGTCCCATGACTTTTGGCCCGGTGCTCGGCGGCCACCTAGGAAACCTACCAAACCCACACATTTGTGAAAACTAGACACCCGGGGATTCCAGGGAGGTATGGCTTGCGTGGATCCACCAACGTTTTCTTACCCAGAATCCCCCAGAAACCTGAAATATTTCAGAAGAAAATCACTTTTTTCACACATTTTTGTGTGGGAAAGTTGTGGCATCACCGGGCTGACACAAATTTCCTACCACCCAGCGTTCCCCCAGGTCTCCCGATAAAAACGGTGCATCACTCGGGTGGGAGGCCCAAGTGCCGCGACAGGCAAGGGCCCAAAACTTATTGAGGTGACATCAAAATTGCCTATCACAAAACGACCTGGTTTTGCAATGGGGAGTCCCATGACTCTTTGGCCCGGGGCTCGGCGGCCACCTAGGGAAACCTACCAAACCCACACATTTCTGAAAAGAAGACACCCGGGGGATTCCGGGGAGGTATGGCTTGCGTGGATCCCCCAACGTTTTCTTATCCAGAATCCCCAGAAACCTTAAATTTTGAGAAAAATCACTTTTTCACACATTTTTGTGTGGGAAAGCTGTGGCATCACTGGGCTGACACAAATTTCCTACCACCCAGCATTGCCCCAGGTCTCCCGATTAAAATGGTGCCTCACTCCGGTGGGAGGCCCAAGTACCCGCGACAGACAAGGGCCCAAAATGTATTGAGGTGACATCAAAATAGCCTATCACAAAACGACCTGGTTTTGCAAGGGGTTCCCATGACTTTTTGGCCCGGTGCTCGGCGGCCACCTAGGGAAACCTAGCAAACCCACACATTTCTGAAAAGTAGACACCCGGGGATTCCAGGGAGGTATGGCTTGCGTGGATCCACCAACGTTTTCTTACCCAGAATCCCCTGCAAACCTGAAATTTTGCTGAAAAAATCACTTTTTTCACACATTTTGTGTGGGAAAGTTGTGGCATCACCAGGCTGACACAAATTTCCTACCACCCAGCGTTCCCCAGGTCTCCCGATAAAATGGTGCCTCACTCGGGTGGGAGGCCCAAGTACGCGCGACAGGCATGGGCCCAAAACGTATTGAGGCAACATTGAAATTGCCTATCACAAAATGTTTTGGGCCCTTGCCTGTCGCGCGTACTTGGGCCTCCCACCCGAGTGAGGCACCATTTTTATCGGGAGACCTGGGGGAACGCTGGGTGGTAGGAAATTTGTGTCATCCCGGTGATTCCACAACTTTCCCACACAAAAATGTGTGAAAAAGTGATTTTTTCAGCAAAATTTCAGGTTTGCAGGGGATTCTGGGTAAGAAAACGTTGGTGGATCCATGCAAGCCATACCTCCCTGGTATCCCCCGGGTGTCTACTTTTCAGAAATGTGTGGGTTTGCTAGGTTTCCCTAGGTGGCCGCCGAGCCCCGGGCGAAAAAGTCATGGGACCCCCCTTGCAAAACCAGGTCATTTTCTGATAGGCAATTTTGATGTCGCCTCAATAAGTTTTGGGCCCTTGCCTGTCGCGCGTACTTGGGCCTCCCACCCGAGTGAGGCACCATTTTTATCGGGAGACCTGGGGAACGCTGGGTGGTAGGAAATTTGTGTCATCCCGGTGATGCCACAACTTTCCCACACAAAAATGTGTGAAAAAGTGATTTTTTCAGCAAAATTACAGGTTTGCAGGGGATTCTGGGTAAGAAAACGTTGGTGGATCCACGCAAGCCATACCTCCCTGGAATCCCCGGGTGTCTACTTTTCAGAAATGTGTGGGTTTGCTAGGTTTCCCTAGGTGGCCGCCGAGCCCCGGGCCAAAAGTCATGGGACCCGCCTTGCAAAACCAGGTCGTTTTGTGATAGGCATTTTTGATGTCGCCTCAATACGTTTTGGGCCCTTGCCTGTCGCGCGTACTTGGGCCTCCCACCCGAGTGAGGCACCATTTTTATCGGGAGACCTGGGGAACGCTGGGTGGTAGGAAATTTGTGTCAGCCTGGTGATGCCACAACTTTCCCACACAAAAATGTGTGAAAAAGTGATTTTTTTTCAGCAAAATTTCAGGTTTGCAGGGGATTTTGGGTAAGAAAGCGTTGGTGGATCCACGCAAGCCATACCTCCCTGGAATCCCCGGGTGTCTACTTTTCAGAAATGTGTGGGTTTGCTAGGTTTCCCTAGGTGGCCGCTGAGCCCCGGGCCAAAAGTCATGGGACCCCCTTGCAAAACCAGGTCGTCTTCTGATAGGCAATTTTGATGTCGCCTCAATACGTTTTGGGCCCTTGCCTGTCGCGCGTACTTGGGCCTCCCACCCGAGTGAGGCACCATTTTTATCGGGAGACCTGGGGGAACGCTGGGTGGTAGGAAATTTGTGTCAGCCCGGTGATGCCACAACTTTCCCGCACAAAAATGTGTGAAAAAAGTGATTTTTTCAGCAAAATTTCAGGTTTGCAGGGGATTCTGGGTAAGAAAACGTTGGTGGATCCATGCAAGCCATACCTCCCTGGAATCCCCCGGGTGTCTACTTTTCAGAAATGTGTGGGTTTGCTAGGTTTCCCTAGCTGGCCGCCGAGCCCCGGGCCAAAAAGTCATGGGACCCCCATTGCAAAACCAGGTTGTCTTCTGATAGGCAATTTTGATGTCGCCTCAATACGTTTTGGGCCCTTGCCTGTCGCGCGTACTTGGGCCTCCCACCTGAGTGAGGCACCATTTTTATCGGGAGACCTGGGGGAATGCTGGGTGGTAGGAAATTTGTGTCAGCCCGGTGATGCCACAACTTTCCCACACAAAAATGTGTGAAAAAAGTGATTTTTTTTCAGCAAAATTTCAGGTTTGCAGGGGATTCTGGGTAAGAAAACGTTGGTGGATCCACGCAAGCCATACCTCCCTGGAATCCCCCGGGTGTCTACTTTACAGAAATGTTTGGGTTTGCTAGGTTTCCCTAGGTGGCCGCCGTGCCCCGGGCCAAAAAGTCATGGGACCCCCTTGCAAAACCAGGTCGTTTTGTGATAGGCATTTTTGATGTCGCCTCAATACGTTTTGGGCCCTTGTCTGTCGCGGGTACTTGGGCCTCCCACCCGAGTGAGGCACTATTTTTATCGGGAGACCTGGGGCAATGCTGGGTGGTAGGAAATTTGTGTCAGCCCGGTGATGCCACAACTTTCCCACACAATAATGTGTGAAAAAAGTGATTTTTTCAGCAAAATTTCAGGTTTCTGGGGGATTCTGGGTAAGAAAACATTGGGGGATCCACGCAAGCCATACCTCCCTGGAATCTCCCATGTGTCTACTTTTCAGAAATGTGTGGGTTTGGTAGGTTTCCCTAGGTGCCGGCAGAGCTAGGGTTCAAAAACTACAGCTAGGCACTTTGCCAAAAAAGGGTCATTTTTCACAGTGAAATTGGGGTGTGTCCATGTTGCGTTTTGCGTCGTTTCCTGTCGCGGGCACTAGGCCTACCCACACAAGTGAGGTGCCATTTTTCTCTGAAGATTTTGGGAAATGCGGGGTGGGTGGAATTTTGTGGATCCGCGCAGATTCCAGAACTTTCCACCACAGAAATGTGAGGAAAATTTGTTTTTTTTGGACAATGTTTGAGGTTTGCAAGGGATTCTGGGTAACAGAACCTAGTGAGAGCCAGTCAAGTCACCCCATCCTGGATTCCCCTGGGTGTCTAGTTTTCAAAAATGTATAGGTTTGCTAGGCTTCCCTAGGTGCCGGCAGAGCTAGGGTTCAAAAACTACAGCTAAGCACTTTTCAAAAAAAGGGTCATTTTTCACTGTGAAAATGTGGTGTGTCCACATTGTGTTTTGCGCTGTTTCCTGTCGCGGGCACTAGGCCTACCCACACAAGTGAGGTACCATTTTTCTCGGAAGACTTTGGGGAATGCGGGGTGGGTGGAATTTTGTGGATCCACGCAGATTCCAGAACTTTCCACCACAGAAAAGTGAGGAAAATGTGTTTTTTTGGACAATTGTTTAGGTTTGCAAGGGATTCTGGGTAACAGAACCTAGTGAGAGCCAGTCAAGTCACCCCATCCTGGATTCCCCTGGGTGTCTAGATTTCAAAATGTATAGGTTTGCTAGGTTTCCCTAGGTGCCGGCAGAGCTAGGGTTCAAAAACTACAGCTAAGCACTTTTAAAAAAAAAGGGTCATTTTTCACTGTGAAAATGTGGTGTGTCCACGTTGTGTTTTGCGCTGTTTCCTGTCGCGGGCACTAGGCCTACCCACACAAGTGGGGTACCATTTTTCTCGGAAGACTTTGGGAAATGCGGGGTGGGTGGAATTTTGTAGATCCACGCAGATTCCAGAACTTTCCACCACAGAAATGTGAGGAAAATTTGTTTTTTCTGACAATATTTTAGGTTTGCAAGGGATTCTGGGTAACAGAACCAGGTGAGAGCCAGTCAAGTCACCCCGTCCTGGATTCCCCTGGGTGTCTAGTTTTCAAAAATGTATAGGTTTGCTAGGTTTCCCTAGGTGCCGGCAGAGCTAGGGTTCAAAAACTACAGCTAGGCACTTTGCAAAAAAAGGGTCATTTTTCACTGTGAAAATGTGGTGTGTCCACGTTGCGTTTTGGGCCGTTTCCTGTCGCAGGCACTAGGCCTACCCACACAAGTGAGGTACCATTTTTATCCGGAGACTTAGGGTAACACAAAATTGTAGAGCAACTGTTATTATCTATTGACTTTTGATGCATTTCTGCCTTCCAAATGAAAGACAATGTGTAAAAAGAAGTCATTTTGAAAAATGTCCTATAATTCTCATGCTAGTATGGGTACTCCCAATTTCGGAAATGTGCAAATATCTACTATTTCTAAACTCTATATTTTGTTCCCATTTCAGAAATACATAGGTGTCTTTCATACCGATTTTTCCATGTATAAATTTTCCCAGAATAATTGCTATATACCCGGTACATAATAAAAAACCATTGCAAGACACTGCTCAGTTATTGGCTCTGGGTTCGTCGACTTCTTGGTGAACCTACAAGTCCTATATATCGCCACAACCAGAAAGGTCCAGCGGATGTAACGGTATATTGCTTTCAAATATCTGTCATAATTAGAAGAAGTTACAGGTGAAAATGTTGACACAAATGGCTGATTTTTTCAACTAATTTTCAATTTTTCCTATATTTAACTGTTTGTTTCTATAAAGAAAACTTGAAGGATCTACACAAATGACCCCTTGCTGAATTTAGAATTTTGTCTACTTTTCAGAAATGTATGGCTTTCCAGGATCCATTATTGCTTTCATACCCATTTCTACCATTAACTGGAAGGAGGTTGAAAGCACAAAAAATAGCAAAAATAGACTATGTCCCAGAAAAATGCCAAAACTGTGTAAAAAGTTTGGTTTTCTGACAAAAGTCTGCTTGTCCCTGAAAGCTGGGAAGATGGTGATTTCAGCACCACAACCCCTTTTTGATGCCATTTGCAGGGAAAAAACCAGACGCTTTCATCTGTAGCCCTTTTTCGCATTTTTCTCCAAAAACCAAACTTTAGCTGTATTTTGGCTAATTTCTGGGTTCCCTCCAGGGGAATCCACAAACCCTGGGTACCTTTAGAATCCCCATGATGTTGGAAAAAAGGACGCAAATTTGGCGTGGATACGTTATGTGGTCAAAAAGTTACAGGGGCCTAAGCGCGAACTACCCCAAATAGCCAAAAAAAGGCTTAGCACAGGAGGGGAAAAGGCCTAGCAGCGAAGGGGTTAAAATAAAACTTAAGTAAATATTATAATGATACATGAATATATTTTTTACATTGTATTCATTATAAACTTAAAATATACATAAGATAATGTAACATAAACATAAAAATAAATAAATAACTACATTTAATTTTTTTTAGAAATAAAATTGAAAACATAAATGTATAACATAAAATGAATAAACTTTCAAAATTAAAACAGTATCAAAAACCTCAAAAACAATTTAAACCTTCACATATAATTTTTAATTTCAAAAATATAAAATTACACATTAAAATGATTAAACTTTATTAAAAATCCGATTTTAAAAATGTATGCAGAGCTACTTAAAGAATCTCCTCACCTTTCCCCCATATCCTCAGGACAAAACTACTAAAACTTTTATTAAACATGTATTTTTATATAAAAGCTTTACAATAAACACATTTTAAAATTGAATACAATAAACATTACAATAACTTTTCAAAATAAATATACATAGCATCAAACTACTAAAAAAATTAAATACACAAAATACATTTCAAAACTGACAACTATTTAACAAAAAGATCGTTAAAAAATGACATTATATACAATGATATTTTATTGAACAATATATTTTACAACAATATTTAAAACAAAACTAAAAATGATATACTTACCTTCAACATTTATATCCACAATATTTTTGACATCATGATATTCCTGCAGTGATATTTTTGCATCATATTTTTTAAAAATATTTTATCCAAACACCATAGTGTCATAACACCTTTCAGAGGGCCATAGGCAAGCAGGAACTACCGGGCCCAGTGGTGGTGGTTGTGGTCTTACACTTGGCAAACCCAGTAAATGAATATCCAGTGAGATACTCGCTTTAACGATAAAAGCAGTTTTTATATGTGAGTATAAAGTGAAATTTGACATACACAAACCATATGCACAGCCCTTCTAAGGCAGGCACTCTAGCGTTGTCCAGGCAGGGTCTTGAGGCCTACTTCCCTGTCTACAGGCAGTGGTTACTCCTCATTTATGATAGGTAACATTCACAATATGTCCTGCTCTAAGAGTCAGAGTATTAGACGTTCCTCTACGGCTTTCAAGAGTTCAGTGTTCCAGTGCTGTAGCGCCATGGGGCAGAGCAAGCACCTTCCTAGCTCTCCGGTCTGGCAACCAGTCTTACCCGCTCCCACTGGTGTTGTGATACAGAAGATCGCAGGAGTGCTCAGCACTCCGGAGTTGTGGTGGAATGGAGTGGATGTCGACAATGTCGACAATGAGCAATAACCTCTGGCATATGAAGTCACCAACTTTTGGGGCAGCACGCAGGCGGACGGCCGGGTCAGTGCAGCAGCAAATATCTTCATAGGAGCCCCTCTGGTATTTGGGGTCACCAACAGTGGCCTTCACACGGGTGGACAGCCAGTGCTTAATTTGTAAAATAATAAGTGCCAGGGCCTTCATCAGGAGGTTGCTGCAGCTTGCTCCACCCATAGCACCTGCCAGCGCTGCCAGTGACAGCACCGACATTACTACTGACCAGCACACTTGTACACGTGTGACAATTCAGACTATTCCACATCATCCAAAGATATAAGAATGGCAGGGTGGCAGGTGTTAGTCATTTTAAATGTATATTTAATTAATAAACAACTGTAGTTGTGCTCATCCCTCAATTAGACAGACTGCGCCATTGTTGGTCTCTAGGTGCTGTGTATTTGGGTGTGGCAGTAGCCTTCGAACAAGGTACATGGAACAACCCCAACAAATACAAGTGGTGGCAACCTTAAAAGCACAGTACGCTGACTGAAGTGTGTGCCGGGCAGACTCCAGGCACCACTGCTCAATGTATGTGGTACCAGTCTTCCGTATTGGGTGCGTATGTGTGTGTAACTTGAGGAGAGGGGTGAACATGTGCTGTGTCTTTATTCCTCTGCTCCCTGCGTCCTGGTGAGGCTATTTCAACGGTGGGATGGGGCAGTAGATCCGGTTTTCGGTAAAAGTTTCATTTTGCCTCCAGGTAAACTGACACCATGGAAAGCTTCATTTGCAAGCGGTTACTCGTTTATTTGTTTCCTTAAGGATAATGGGAGGTTTGAACTGTTTTGCCTGAGAGTTACATTCGGCAGGGTTGCATTTTTACTGCAACACACATATTTGCTCCAGGTTTCAGTCATGTGCGAATGAGTGTGCTTCTAAAACCCTTTTGCACCTATATCCATTTAAATGTATGTCCCTGAAATGTCCAATCCAGGTATCACCGGTGCTCTTCATTTCAATCATTGGAAACTGTATGACGGGCTGGTGCATCCTTTCTCTCACTCGTCCTGTTTATCTGGTGTATGCTACCGACTATTGAGGCCTTTGTTATTATCAAATGGCGTCGACCTTTGAGCAAATATAGCATGTAATACTTCCAGATCCGCTGCAAGAAAATATGAGAACCGAAACCAGCCTGAGGAGGAGAGGCCGTGACGCTTGTGTTTGGCCCCGGAGCGCCGTAAATTCAGCTGAGGCTGCCCGCAGCGCGGGAGCCCGAAACCAGCCCAGTGTTGCCAGATTTTGAAACCCATCCCAAGCCCAAAGATGCTCAAATATAAGCCCAAATTCAGCCCAACACAGACCAGTGTCAGCCCAAAAACCACCCCAAAGTCGAAACTCTCAAATTTTGCAAAAGTAGTCTTCAGAAGACATTTTAAGGATGTATCTAAATTCTATTCAATATATAGATAGTGGGAGGAAGTTAACCGGGCACCTGTTTTAATAAATACTCATTTTCAAGACCAGTCACCACTTTGACTTTTCATCTTGTAGTTCTGTCACCACACAACCAAACCTGAACCTGGCATTCATGAGTTACCTCTACAAAAGCAGATTATAAACCACTTTATGTCTATGGATAGGAATTTCAATGCTATCTCAACAATGTGGCTCCAAAAAGAATACTGGAAAGGTTATGCAGAATTAACACTACACAATGATCTACATATTAAGAAACATCCCCTTGTATTAAAGTAATTGCAACACAACTTGTTTGGCACTGCTTAACATTCTATGCACTTGTCTGAAGATATTCAACAACAAAAAACTCCTTCACAATGACAGTATGGGACAACAGCAAAAAAAAAACATTGCAGCAGACAAATCTGAAACACAGTTTTCGTGCAAAACAAGTGTACGTAAATGTGAAGCAACAGTGTGAAAACTGAGGGTTGCTACAGTAAGACGAGAGTTCCACACTTTTCGAGTTAAAATGTAAGGAACGGCCAGAAAAGATACAGTCACCTACTCAGACCGATTCCCTGCCCTCCGATCTAAAGTCCTTCACCGTGACCACTTACTCTGGCACTGAAAAGTATAGAGGACATTGTTCTTTCCATTGTGTTGCAGCAAGCGCTCGACTAAAGCTCTTAGTCTTGGCAAGCACCAGATGGATTTGTTTGGGGTACAGATGAAAGCAAGGCTGTTAGAGCAGAAAGGAAAATTACCCAATTTCCCAGAAGTTTTGGCGACACCCTCAATACCAACACTCCCTCAATTCTACTGATACTGTCATACTCTCCGAGTTCCATCCCACTCCATTCCCCTTCATCATTAGCACTGTCTCACTCCCAAACCACCATTGGTCTGGGCCCTCTCATGAGGCTCCTTTACTCCTATCGCCCAGCCAAGGCTTAAATTATTCTTGCTCTTAACTTTAAATTACAGCAAATCACCATGAATGATTGCTCATGTGCAGGAAGGTGTCCCTTACTGCACATAAACAATGATTTAACAAATGATGATTTGCAACTTCTGTATGTGCTGCACAGTGCAGCACACAGAAGTTACAATTCGCCGATCTGGATTCTTTATGTGCAGGAAGGGAGACCTTCCTGCACATAATCAATCATTCTCTGAACGCTGGCACCCTTGCACTATGGGTCAAGGGTGCCTACGTTGGCGCTACGCAACCGAGTTTAGAGCCAGCGCTAGGGAAAATTCAGGGATATGCTGCACCATTGTAAATACGGTGCATCCCTGCGTTTTCAGAATGGCGGAGCGTGGCATTAGCAATGTTTGCTTAACACCACGCTTCACCATTCCCTTGTAAATGTGCCCCTTAGTTTGGTGAGCGTGCAAATCCTGCATTGCCGATCACTGGTGAGTTGCACTACTCCTGCTGAAACAAGGCCAATGGAGGTACCAATGGGTGAGGCGGAGTGGCCTCAAGGGACCAGTGACTTCAGTGACAGGGTCACTATTGCTCGAGGGTATGCTGCTTCGTTGGCCTACCTGCAAAACTGGAGGGGAACTTCAGTATGGATTGTAGTGGACAGACCTTCAAGGTGCTATGACACCAGGGCTTCTAAGGTCTAGCTAGGGTTTCTAAGGTCTAGCATGGGAATGTGCTTCCTCAGGAGAGGAGTCTGGTGGACTGGTCATGAAGGCTGAACCTGGTTCCCCAGTACCAAATTCGGCAGCTCTGGCCATAGTGTCACATCCTTTCCCCCACTGAACACCATACTGTCCTGCTGAGAGAAACAAGCACTGCCTTCAGCTGCATCCCAATTGTGCTACGCTACAAACACTAGGATGCGACTCAATTCAAATTATGCACAAGAGTAATATGCTGCCTGAAAAAAAGTAACAACATCCTGGAAATAGCAAACCCTCATAGGGAATGCAAGATTAAGTAAAGCATGTGAAATGTAAGCAGAACAACATGGTTATTACCTTAACACTTTTATTCTCACTATTCAGAAATCAATTAGTGTTTTTGCCTGAAACGTTAAGCCCATGACTACAGGGCCCTGAAGGGACCCGTTTCAATGTCCATTGCTTAAATCCTTACAAAACATAAGTAATATGGTTTAAAAAGACCACTTCCCAGAACACAGAGCAGCAGTACACATTTTATAAACTAAAATAAGGAAAAGAGCTGATAAGGATCACAATAAACATTTTCCACTCCAGACATCAACCAGGTATTACAGAACCTACTGGAATGGTGCACTACCACACCCAGGGAAAACAATATTGTTCAAAGAATGACGAGAAAACGAAAGTAGCGCTTCAATGGCAAACTGTAAAAGTGGTGCTAATGTGTTTGTGTGAGAATAAAACCAATCTGGTCACTTTGCAACTGCTGTGTAATGCGTTCTTCAGTTATTTATTTTTCCTATTTTGCACCTGTTTTTTCTCTTGGTCCCGAGGCTGCACTTTGGAACAGAAATATGTAAGAAAAAGACGACATTTCCAACAAAAGTGTTTCTTTCTTTTTTGGATCCATTTCACATGGGGACGAATGAAGGAAAGTAGAATGAAACAGGGTAAGAGACGTTTATTGAAGCACCCCCAGCCACCATTACAGCCTTTCTGCCCCCTGGGAGGCAAATGGGGGCAGTAGCCCCCAATCTGCCCCCTGGGGGCAGAAAGCCCACTAAATGCCAGGGATTTTTTGTGTGCTATTTGTTTTAGGGTGGGGGCTGCCCAAAATGGGCACGCCAATGCCCCCACCCCACCCGCCACCATTACAGCCTTTCTGCCCCCCCGGGGGGGCAGAAAGTCCACTAAACACCAGGGATTTTTTTAGACGCATTTTTTTTTAGGGTGGGGGCTGCCCGAAATGGGCACGCTAATGCCCCCACCCCCCACCACCATTACAGCCTTTCTGCCCCCCCTGGGAGGCAGATGGGGGCAGTAGCCCCCAATCTGCCGCCCTGGGGGGGGCAGAAAGCCCACTAAACGCCAGGGATTTATTTTTTGTGTAATTTTTTTTAGGGTGGGGGCTGCCCGAAATGGGCACGCTAATGCCCCCACCCCCCACCACCATTACAGCCTTTCTGCTTCCCCCGGGGGGCCGAAAGCCCACTAAGTGCCAGGGATTTTTTTGTGTGCTATTTGTTTTAGGGTGGGGGCTGCCCAAAATGGGCACGCCAATGCCCCCACCCCACCCGCCACCATTACAGCCTTTCTGCCCCCCCGGGGGGGCAGAAAGCCCACTAAACACCAGGGATTTTTTGGGACGCATTTTTTTTTAGGGTGGGGGCTGCCCGAAATGGGCACGCTAATGCCCCCACCCCCTGTCACCATTACAGCCTTTCTGCCCACCCCTGGGGGCAGATGGGGGCTGTAGCCCCCAATCTGCCCCACCGGTGGGGCAGAAAGCCTACTAAACACCAGGGATTTTTTTGGGCGTGTTTTTTTTTGGGTGGGGGCTGCCCAAAACGGGCACGCCAATGCCCCCACCCCCGCCACCATTACAGCCTTTGTGCCCCCCCTGGGAGGCAGATGGGGGCAGTAGCCCCCAATCTGCCCCCCCGGTGGGGCAGAAAGCCCACTAAACGCCAGGGATTTTTTTTGTGCAATGTTTTTTAGGGTGGGGGCTGCCCAAAACGGGCACGCCAATGCCCCCACCCCGCCGCCACCATTACAGCCTTTCTGCCCCCCCCTGGGGGCAGATGGGGGCAGTAGCCCCCAATCTGCCCCCCTGGGGGGGCAGAAAGCCCACTAAACACCAGGGATTTTTTTTGTGCAATTTTTTTTAGGGTGGGGGCTGCCCAAAATGGGTACGCCAATGCCCCCATGCCCTTGCCACCATAACAGTCTTTCTGCCCCCCTGGGGAGTAGATGGGGCAGTAGCCCCCAATCTGCCCCCCCGGGGCAGCAGAAAGCCCACTTGACGCCAGGGATTTTTTTTGCGCATTTGTTTTTAGGGTGGGGGCTGCCCGAAGTGAGCACGCCAATGCCCACATCCCCACCACCATTACAGCCTTTCTGCTCCCCTGGTCTCCCGATAAAAATGGTACCTCACACGCGTGGGTGGGGCAAGTACCGCGACAGGCAAGGGCCCAAAACCTAGTGAGGCGACATCAAAATTACCTATCACAAACCAACCTGGTTTCAAGGGGTCCTATGACTTTGGCCCGGGCTCGGCGGCCACCTAGGGAAACATACCAAACCCACACATTTCTGAAAACTAGACACCCGGGGATTCCAGGGAGGTATGGCTTGCATGGATCCACCAACGTTTTCTTACCCAGAATCCCCAGAAACCTGAAATTTACAGAAAAATGACTTTTTTCACACATTTTTGTGTGGGAAAGTTGTAGCATCACCGGGCTGACACAAATTTCCTACACCCAGCGTTCCCCAGGTCTCCTGATAAAAACGGTACATCACTCGGGTGGGAGGCCCAAGTACTCGCGACAGGCAAGGGCCCAAAACGTATTGAGGCGACATCAAAATTGCCTATCTGAAGACGACCTGGTTTTGCAAGGGGGTCCCATGACTTTTGGCCCGGGGCTCGTGCCACCTAGGAAACCTACCAAACCCACACATTTCTGAAAACTAGACACCCGGGGGATTCCAGGGAGGTATGGCTTGCGTGGATCCACCAACGTTTTCTTACCCAGAATCCCCCAGAAACCTGAAATGTTTCAGAAGAAAATCACTTTTTTCACACATGTTTGTGTGGGAAAGTTGTGGCATCACCGGGCTGACACAAATTTCCTACCACCCAGCGTTCCCCCAGGTCTCCCGATAAAAACGGTGCATCACTCGGGTGGGAGGCCCAAGTGCCGCGACAGGCAAGGGCCCAAAACTTATTGAGGTGACATCAAAATTGCCTATCACAAAACGACCTGGCTTTGCAAGGGGAGTCCCATGACTCTTTGGCCCGGGCTCGGCGGCCACCTAGGAAACCTACCAAACCCACACATTTCTGAAAAGAAGACACCCGGGGATTCCAGGGAGGTATGGCTTGCGTGGATCCCCCAACGTTTTCTTATCCAGAATCCCCCAGAAACCTTAAATTTTGAGAAAAATCACTTTTTCACACATTTTGTGTGGGAAAGTTGTGGCATCACTGGGCTGACACAAATTTCCTACCACCCAGCATTGCCCCAGGTCTCCCGATTAAAATGGTGCCTCACTCCGGTGGGAGGCCCAAGTACTCGCGACAGACAAGGGCCCAAAATGTATTGAGGTGACATCAAAATAGCCTATCACAAAACTGACCTGGTTTTGCAAGGGGTTCCCATGACTTTTGGCCCGGTGCTCGGCGGCCACCTAGGGAAACCTAGCAAACCCACACATTTCTGAAAAGTAGACACCCGGGGATTCCAGGGAGGTATGGCTTGCGTGGATCCACCAACGTTTTCTTCCAGAATCTCCTGCAAACCTGAAATTTTGCTGAAAAATCACTTTTTTCACACATTTTGTGTGGGAAAGTTGTGGCATCACCAGGCTGACACAAATTTCCTACCACCCAGCGTTCCCCAGGTCTCCCGATAAAATGGTGCCTCACTCGGGTGGGAGTCCCAAGTACGCGCGACAGGCATGGGCCCAAAACGTATTGAGGCAACATTGAAATTGCCTATCACAAAATGTTTTGGGCCCTTGCCTGTCGCGCGTACTTGGGCCTCCCACCCGAGTGAGGCACCATTTTTATCGGGAGACCTGGGGGAACGCTGGGTGGTAGGAAATTTGTGTCATCCCGGTGATGCCACAACTTTCCCACACAAAAATGTGTGAAAAAAGTGATTTTTTCAGCAAAAGTTCAGGTTTGCAGGGGATTCTGGGTAAGAAAACGTTGGTGGATCCATGCAAGCCATACCTCCCTGGTATCCCCCGGGTGTCTACTTTTCAGAAATGTGTGGGTTTGCTAGGTTTCCTAGGTGGCCGCCGAGCCCCGGGTGAAAAGTTATGGGACCCCCTTGCAAAACCAGGTCATTTTCTGATAGGCAATTTTGATGTCGCCTCAATAAGCTTTGGGCCCTTGCCTGTCGCTGGCGTACTTGGGCCTCCCACCCGAGTGAGGCACCATTTTTATCGGGAGACCTGGGGAACGCTGGGTGGTAGGAAATTTGTGTCATCCCGGTGATGCCACAACTTTCCCACACAAAAATGTGTGAAAAAGTGATTTTTTCAGCAAAATTTCAGGTTTGCAGGGATTCTGGGTAAGAAAACGTTGGTGGATCCATGCAAGCCATACCTCCCTGGTATCCCCCGGGTGTCTACTTTTCAGAAATGTGTGGGTTTGCTAGGTTTCCCTAGGTGGCCGCCGAGCCCCGGGCCAAAAAGTCATGGGACCCGCCTTGCAAAACCAGGTCGTTTTGTGATAGGCATTTTTGATGTCGCCTCAATACGTTTTGGGCCCTTGCCTGTCGCGCGTACTTGGGCCTCCCACCCGAGTGAGGCACCATTTTTATCGGGAGACCTGGGGGAACGCTGGGTGGTAGGAAATTTGTGTCAGCCTGGTGATGCCACAACTTTCCCACACAAAAATGTGTGAAAAAGTGATTTTTTTTCAGCAAAATTTTAGGTTTGCAGGGGATTTTGGGTAAGAAAGCGTTGGTGAATCCACGCAAGCCATACCTCCCTGGAATCCCCCGGGTGTCTACTTTTCAGAAATGTGTGGGTTTGCTAGGTTTCCCTAGGTGGCCGCTGAGCCCCGGGCCAAAAGTCATGGGACCCCCTTGCAAAACCAGGTCGTCTTCTGATAGGCAATTTTGATGTCGCCTCAATACGTTTTGGGCCCTTGCCTGTCGCGCGTACTTGGGCCTCCCACCCGAGTGAGGCACCATTTTTATCGGGAGACCTGGGGGAACGCTGGGTGGTAGGAAATTTGTGTCAGCCCGGTGATGCCACAACTTTCCCGCACAAAAATGTGTGAAAAAGTGATTTTTTCAGCAAAATTTCAGGTTTGCAGGGGATTCTGGGTAAGAAAACGTTGGTGGATCCATGCAAGCCATACCTCCCTGGAATCCCCCGGGTGTCTACTTTTCAGAAATGTGTGGGTTTGCTAGGTTTCCCTAGGTGGCCGCCGAGCCCCGGGCCAAAAAGTCATGGGACCCCCATTGCAAAACCAGGTTGTCTTCTGATAGGCAATTTTGATGTCGCCTCAATACGTTTTGGGCCCTTGCCTGTCGCGCGTACTTGGGCCTCCCACCCGAGTGAGGCACCATTTTTATCGGGAGACCTGGGGGAATGCTGGGTGGTAGGAAATTTGTGTCAGCCCGGTGATGCCACAACTTTCCCACACAAAAATGTGTGAAAAAAGTGATTTTTTTCCAGCAAAATTTCAGGTTTGCAGGGGATTCTGGGTAAGAAAACGTTGGTGGATCCACGCAAGCCATACCTCCCTGGAATCCCCCGGGTGTCTACTTTACAGAAATGTTTGGGTTTGCTAGGTTTCCCTAGGTGGCCGCCGTGCCCCGGGCCAAAAAGTCATGGGACCCCCCTTGCAAAACCAGGTCGTTTTGTGATAGGCATTTTTGATGTCGCCTCAATACGTTTTGGGCCCTTGCCTGTCGCGGGTACTTGGGCCTCCCACCCGAGTGAGGCACCATTTTTATCGGGAGACCTGGGGCAATGCTGGGTGGTAGGAAATTTGTGTCAGCCCGGTGATGCCACAACTTTCCCACACAATAATGTGTGAAAAAAGTGATTTTTTTCAGCAAAATTTCAGGTTTCTGGGGGATTCTGGGTAAGAAAACATTGGGGGATCCACGCAAGCCATACCTCCCTGGAATCTCCCATGTGTCTACTTTTCAGAAATGTATGGGTTTGGTAGGTTTCCCTAGGTGCCGGCAGAGCTAGGGTTCAAAAACTACAGCTAGGCACTTTGCCAAAAAAGGGTCATTTTTCACAGTGAAATTGGGGTGTGTCCATGTTGCGTTTTGCGTCGTTTCCTGTCGCGGGCACTAGGCCTACCCACACAAGTGAGGTGCCATTTTTCTCTGAAGATTTTGGGAAATGCGGGGTGGGTGGAATTTTGTGGATCCGCGCAGATTCCAGAACTTTCCACCACAGAAATGTGAGGAAAATTTGGTTTTTTTGGACAATGTTTGAGGTTTGCAAGGGATTCTGGGTAACAGAACCTGGTGAGAGCCAGTCAAGTCACCCCATCCTGGATTCCCCTGGGTGTCTAGTTTTCAAAAATGTATAGGTTTGCTAGGTTTCCCTAGGTGCCGGCAGAGCTAGGGTTCAAAAACTACAGCTAAGCACTTTTCAAAAAAAGGGTCATTTTTCACTGTGAAAATGTGGTGTGTCCACATTGTGTTTTGCGCTGTTTCCTGTCGCGGGCACTAGGCCTACCCACACAAGTGAGGTACCATTTTTCTCGGAAGACTTTGGGGAATGCGGGGTGGGTGGAATTTTGTGGATCCACGCAGATTCCAGAACTTTCCACCTCCGAAAAGTGAGGAAAATGTGTTTTTTTGGACAATTGTTTAGGTTTGCAAGGGATTCTGGGTAACAGAACCTAGTGAGAGCCATTCAAGTCACCCCATCCTGGATTCCCCTGGGTGTCTAGATTTCAAAATGTATAGGTTTGCTAGGTTTCCCTAGGTGCCGGCAGAGCTAGGGTTCAAAAACTACAGCTAAGCACTTTTAAAAAAAAAGGGTCATTTTTCACTGTGAAAATGTGGTGTGTCCACGTTGTGTTTTGCGCTGTTTCCTGTCGCGGGCACTAGGCCTACCCACACAAGTGAGGTACCATTTTTCTCGGAAGACTTTGGGAAATGCGGGGTGGGTGGAATTTTGTAGATCCACGCAGATTCCAGAACTTTCCACCACAGAAATGTGAGGAAAATTTGTTTTTTCTGACAATATTTTAGGTTTGCAAGGGATTCTGGGTAACAGAACCAGGTGAGAGCCAGTCAAGTCACCCCGTCCTGGATTCCCCGGGTGTCTAGTTTTCAAAAATGTATAGGTTTGCTAGGTTTCCCTAGGTGCCGGCAGAGTTAGGGTTCAAAAACCACAGCTAGGCACTTTGCAAAAAAAGGGTCATTTTTCACTGTGAAAATGTGGTGTGTCCACGTTGCGTTTTGGGCCGTTTCCTGTCGCAGGCACTAGGCCTACCCACACAAGTGAGGTACCATTTTTATCCGGAGACTTAGGGTAACACAAAATTGTAGAGCAACTGTTATTATCTATTGACTTTTGATGCATTTCTGCCTTCCAAATGAAAGACAATGTGTAAAAAAGAAGTCATTTTGAAAAATGTCCTATAATTCTCATGCTAGTATGGGTACTCCCAATTTCGGAAATGTGCAAATATCTACTATTTCTAAACTCTATATTTTGTTCCCATTTCAGAAATACATAGGTGTCTTTCATACCGATTTTTCCATGTATAAATTTTCCCAGAATAATTGCTATATACCCGGTACATAATAAAAAACCATTGCAAGACACTGCTCAGTTATTGGCTCTGGGTTCGTCGACTTCTTGGTGAACCTACAAGTCCTATATATCGCCACAACCAGAAAGGTCCAGCTGATGTAACGGTATATTGCTTTCAAATATCTGTCATAATTAGAAGAAGTTACAGGTGAAAATGTTGACACAAATGGCTGATTTTTTCAACTAATTTTCAATTTTTCCTATATTTAACTGTTTGTTTCTATAAAGAAAACTTGAAGGATCTACACAAATGACCCCTTGCTGAATTTAGAATTTTGTCTACTTTTCAGAAATGTATGGCTTTCCAGGATCCATTATTGCTTTCATACCCATTTCTACCATTAACTGGAAGGAGGTTGAAAGCACAAAAAATAGCAAAAATAGACTATGTCCCAGAAAAATGCCAAAACTGTGTAAAATTTTTTGGTTTTCTGACAAAAGTCTGCTTGTCCCTGAAAGCTGGGAAGATGGTGATTTCAGCACCACAACCCCTTTTTGATGCCATTTGCAGGGAAAAACCAGACGCTTTCATCTGTAGCCCTTTTTTCGCATTTTTCTCCAAAAAACCAAACTTTAGCTGTATTTTGGCTAATTTCTGGGTTCCCTCCAGGGGAATCCACAAACCCTGGGTACCTTTAGAATCCCCATGATGTTGGAAAAAAAGGACGCAAATTTGGCGTGGATACGTTATGTGGTCAAAAAGTTACAGGGGCCTAAGCGCGAACTACCCCAAATAGCCAAAAAAAGGCTTAGCACAGGAGGGGAAAAGGCCTAGCAGCGAAGGGGTTAAAATAAAACTTAAGTAAATATTATAATGATACATAAATATATTTTTTACATTGTATTCATTATAAACTTAAAATATACATAAGATAATGTAACATAAACATAAAAATAAATAAATAACTACATTTAATTTTTTTTAGAAATAAAATTGAAAACATAAATGTATAACATAAAATGAATAAACTTTCAAAATTAAAACAGTATCAAAAACCTCAAAAACAATTTAAACCTTCACATATAATTTTTAATTTCAAAAATATAAAATTACACATTAAAATGATTAAACTTTATTAAAAATCCGATTTTAAAAATGTATGCAGAGCTACTTAAAGAATCTCCTCACCTTTCCCCCATATCCTCAGGACAAAACTACTAAAACTTTTATTAAACATGTATTTTTATATAAAAGCTTTACAATAAACACATTTTAAAATTGAATACAATAAACATTACAATAACTTTTCAAAATAAATATACATAGCATCAAACTACTAAAAAAATTAAATACACAAAATACATTTCAAAACTGACAACTATTTAACAAAAAGATCGTTAAAAAATGACATTATATACAATTATATTTTATTGAACAATATATTTTACAACAATATTTAAAACAAAACTAAAAATGATATACTTACCTTCAACATTTATATCCACAATATTTTTGACATCATGATATTCCTGCAGTGATATTTTTGCATCATATTTTTTTAAAAATATTTTATCCAAACACCATAGTGTCATAACACCTTTCAGAGGGCCATAGGCAAGCAGGAACTACCGGGCCCAGTGGTGGTGGTTGTGGTCTTACACTTGGCAAACCCAGTAAATGAATATCCAGTGAGATACTCGCTTTAACGATAAAAGCAGTTTTTATATGTGAGTATAAAGTGAAATTTGACATACACAAACCATATGCACAGCCCTTCTAAGGCAGGCACTCTAGCGTTGTCCAGGCAGGGTCTTGAGGCCTACTTCCCTGTCTACAGGCAGTGGTTACTCCTCATTTATGATAGGTAACATTCACGATATGTCCTGCTAAGAGTCAGAGTATTAGACGTTCCTCTACGGCTTTCAAGAGTTCAGTGTTCCAGTGCTGTAGCGCCATGGGGCAGAGCAAGCACCTTCCTAGCTCTCCGGTCTGGCAACCAGTCTTACCCGCTCCCACTGGTGTTGTGATACAGAAGATCGCAGGAGTGCTCAGCACTCCGGAGTTGTGGTGGAATGGAGTGGATGTCGACAATGTCGACAATGAGCAATAACCTCTGGCATATGAAGTCACCAACTTTTGGGGCAGCACGCAGGCGGACGGCCGGGTCAGTGCAGCAGCAAATATCTTCATAGGAGCCCCCTCTGGTATTTGGGGTCACCAACAGTGGCCTTCACACGGGTGGACAGCCAGTGCTTAATTTGTAAAATAATAAGTGCCAGGGCCTTCATCAGGAGGTTGCTGCAGCTTGCTCCACCCATAGCACCTGCCAGCGCTGCCAGTGACAGCACCGACATTACTACTGACCAGCACACTTGTACACGTGTGACAATTCAGACTATTCCACATCACCCAAAGATATAAGAATGGCAGGGTGGCAGGTGTTAGTCATTTTAAATGTATATTTAATTAATAAACAACTGTAGTTGTGCTCATCCCTCAATTAGACAGACTGCGCCATTGTTGGTCTCTAGGTGCTGTGTATTTGGGTGTGGCAGTAGCCTTCGAACAAGGTACATGGAACAACCCCAACAAATACAAGTGGTGGCAACCTTAAAAGCACAGTACGCTGACTGAAGTGTGTGCCGGGCAGACTCCAGGCACCACTGCTCAATGTATGTGGTACCAGTCTTCCGTATTGGGTGCGTATGTGTGTGTAACTTGAGGAGAGGGGTGAACATGTGCTGTGTCTTTATTCCTCTGCTCCCTGCGTCCTGGTGAGGCTATTTCAACGGTGGGATGGGGCAGTAGATCCGGTTTTCGGTAAAAGTTTAATTTTGCCTCCAGGTAAACTGACACCATGGAAAGCTTCATTTGCAAGCGGTTACTCGTTTATTTGTTTCCTTAAGGATAATGGGAGGTTTGAACTGTTTTGCCTGAGAGTTACATTCGGCAGGGTTGCATTTTTACTGCAACACACATATTTGCTCCAGGTTTCAGTCATGTGCGAATGAGTGTGCTTCTAAAACCCTTTTGCACCTATATCCATTTAAATGTATGTCCCTGAAATGTCCAATCCAGGTATCACCGGTGCTCTTCATTTCAATCATTGGAAACTGTATGACGGGCTGGTGCATCCTTTCTCTCACTCGTCCTGTTTATCTGGTGTATGCTACCGACTATTGAGGCCTTTGTTATTATCAAATGGCGTCGACCTTTGAGCAAATATAGCATGTAATACTTCCAGATCCGCTGCAAGAAAATATGAGAACCGAAACCAGCCTGAGGAGGAGAGGCCGTGACGCTTGTGTTTGGCCCCGGAGCGCCGTGAATTCAGCTGAGGCTGCCCGCAGCGCGGAGCCCGAAACCAGCCCAGTGTTGCCAGATTTTGAAACCCATCCCAAGCCCAAAGACGCTCAAATATAAGCCCAAATTCAGCCCAACACAGACCAGTGTCAGCCCAAAAACCACCCCAAAGTCGAAACTCTCAAATTTTGCAAAAGTAGTCTTCAGAAGACATTTTAAGGATGTATCTAAATTCTATTCAATATATAGATAGTGGGAGGAAGTTAACCGGGCACCTGTTTTAATAAATACTCATTTTCAAGACCAGTCACCACTTTGACTTTTCATCTTGTAGTTCTGTCACCACACAACCAAACCTGAACCTGGCATTCATGAGTTACCTCTACAAAAGCAGATTATAAACCACTTTATGTCTATGGATAGGAATTTCAATGCTATCTCAACAATGTGGCTCCAAAAGAATACTGGAAAGGTTATGCAGAATTAACACTACACAATGATCTACATATTAAGAAACATCCCCTTGTATTAAAGTAATTGCAACACAACTTGTTTGGCACTGCTTAACATTCTATGCACTTGTCTGAAGATATTCAACAACAAAAAACTCCTTCACAATGACAGTATGGGACAACAGCAAAAAAAAACATTGCAGCAGACAAATCTGAAACACAGTTTTCGTGCAAAACAAGTGTACATAAATGTGAAGCAACAGTGTGAAAACTGAGGGTTGCTACAGTAAGACGAGAGTTCCACACTTTTCGAGTTAAAATGTAAGGAACGGCCAGAAAAGATACAGTCACCTACTCTGACCGATTCCCTGTCCTCCGATCTAAAGTCCTTCACTGTGACCACTTACTCTGGCACTGAAAAGTATAGAGGACATTGTTCTTTCCATTGTGTTGCAGCAAGCGCTCGACTAAAGCTCCTAGTCTTGGCAAGCACCAGATGGATTTGTTTGGGGTACAGATGAAAGCAAGGCTGTTAGAGCAGAAAGGAAAATTACCCAATTTCCCAGAAGTTTTGGCGACACCCTCAACACCAACACTCCCTCAATTCTACTGATACTGTCATACTCTCCGAGTTCCATCCCACTCCATTCCCCTTCATCATTAGCACTGTCTCACTCCCAAACCACCATTGGTCTGGGCCCTCTCATGAGGCTCCTTTACTCCTATTGCCCAGCCAGGGCTTAAATTATTCTTGCTCTTAACTTTAAATTACAGCAAATCACCATGAATGATTGCTCATGTGCAGGAAGGTGTCCCTTACTGCACATAAACAATGATTTAACAAATGATGATTTGCAACTTCTGTATGTGCTGCACAGTGCAGCACACAGAAGTTACAATTCGCCGTTCTGGATTCTTTATGTGCAGGAAGGGAGACCTTCCTGCACATAATCAATCATTCTCTGAACGCTGGCACCCTTGCACTATGGGTCAAGGGTGCCTACGTTGGCGCTACGCAACCGAGTTTAGAGCCAGCGCTAGGGAAAATTCAGGGATATGCTGCACCATTGTAAATACGGTGCATCCCTGCGTTTCAGAATGGCGGAGCGTGGCATTAGCAATGTTTGCTTAACACCACGCTTCACCATTCCCTTGTAAATGTGCCCCTTAGTTTGGTGAGCGTGCAAATCCTGCATTGCCGATCACTGGTGAGTTGCACTACTCCTGCTGAAACAAGGCCAATGGAGGTACCAATGGGTGAGGCGGAGTGGCCTCAAGGGACCAGTGACTTCAGTGACAGGGTCACTATTGCTCGAGGGTATGCTGCTTCGTTGGCCTACCTGCAAAACTGGAGGGGAACTTCAGTATGGATTGTAGTGGACAGACCTTCAAGGTGCTGTGACACCAGGGCTTCTAAGGTCTAGCTAGGGTTTCTAAGGTCTAGCATGGGAATGTGCTTCCTCAGGAGAGGAGTCTGGTGGACTGGTCATGAAGGCTGAACCTGGTTCCCCAGTACCAAATTCGGCAGCTCTGGCCATAGTGTCACATCCTTTCCCCCACTGAACACCATACTGTCCTGCTGAGAGAAACAAGCACTGCCTTCAGCTGCATCCCAATTGTGCTACGCTACAAACACTAGGATGCGACTCAATTCAAATTATGCACAAGAGTAATATGCTGCCTGAAAAAAAGTAACAACATCCTGGAAATAGCAAACCCTCATAGGGAATGCAAGATTAAGTAAAGCATGTGAAATGTAAGCAGAACAACATTTTTATTCTCACTATTCAGAAATCAATTAGTGTTTTTGCCTGAAACATTAAGCCCATGACTACAGGGCCCTGAAGGGACCCGTTTCAATGTCCATTGCTTAAATCCTTACAAAACATAAGTAATATGGTTTAAAAAGACCACTTCCCTGAACACAGAGCAGCAGTACACATTTTATAAACTAAAATAAGGAAAAGAGCTGATAAGGATCACAATAAACATTTTCCACTCCAGACATCAACCAGGTATTACAGAACCTACTGGAATGGTGCACTACCACACCCAGGGAAAACAATATTGTTCAAAGAATGACGAGAAAACGAAAGTAGCACTTCAATGGCAAACTGTAAAAGTGGTGCTAATGTGTTTGTGTGAGAATAAAACCAATCTGGTCACTTTGCAACTGCTGTGTAATGCGTTCTTCAGTTATTTATTTTTCCTATTTTGCACCTGTTTTTTCTCTTGGTCCCGAGGCTGCACTTTGGAACAGAAATATGTAAGAAAAAGACGACATTTCCAACAAAAGTGTTTCTTTCTTTTTTTGGATCCATTTCACATGGGGACGAATGAAGGGAAGTAGAATGAAACAGGGTAAGAGACGTTTATTGAAGCTCCGGTTTCAGCAAGTGAGGAGCTGAGAGAGAGACAGAAAGAGAGGGAATAAAAGGAAGAGGGGGCAGCTGACAGCAGCAGCGCAGAGAAAGTGGACACTTCGTACATAATCTCACCTTAAAACACCTGCTGGGCACCAAGGGACACCCACGCACAACAGAAGCAGGCTGCAGGGTAGGCAATCCAGCCCTGCCTTGACACTCGTGACTCCTCCTCTCTCTCGAGCTCCAGTCAGAATACAGCAATCCGAGTACGCTGCGCGCCCGCGCCGAGAGAGGCAAATGGAAACGTTTTAAAAAAATGATGACCGGCCTGCCCCGCGCAAGATGATTGGTCCATTCTCTCTGGGGGCAGGCCATCAACAAGAAGCAGGGCCATCATAAGTTGCGCGTTTGCGCTATGAATGATTGACGGCCCTGATTATAACAGATTCTCTGTGGGCGCCGCAGGAGCCCCTATTTTTGCGCACACAAGGGCAAATGTCGCCCAACTTTCCGCATCCCACCAGGGTAGTTTTTTCCCGCACAAATGGGAAATATGTCGCCCATTTGTGCAGGAAACAGCCCAATCTGGCAACACTGAACCAGCCTGAGGAGGAGGAGGAGGGGCCGTGATGCTGGTGTTTGGCGCCGGAGCGCCGTAAATTCAGCTGTGGCTTCCCGCAGCGCGGGATGCTCGTGGGCGTGCCGGGGCTCAGCCCGGGCCAAGACCAGGCCAAGACGGGCCCGTCTTCGCCCGTCATAGCCCGGAAGAGGCTGGGCTGGTCCACCCCTCTGAGATCCTCCTTTGGTTATCATGGTGCATGGCTTATGGCCCTTAAGTTAATTTCTATCATCAAAGGTACTGTGGATTTGTATTTGCTTTTCTCTTCTCATTTTGCGTATAATTGCCCGGAGGCTTGTGCTTTTTTATTTTTTTATT
Source organism: Calotriton arnoldi (assembly GCA_963921515.1). Lineage (NCBI taxonomy): Eukaryota > Metazoa > Chordata > Amphibia > Caudata > Salamandridae > Calotriton > Calotriton arnoldi. The sequence continues at coordinate 12,589 of CAWUFW010005471.1, read as the reverse complement.
GTCCCCTTCATTTTGATTGGTTTTACTGCTACCCTTAAGCATGGGCAAAAAGAAGGGATCTTGTGGTGCTTCCAGTACGCTACCACCACCTCACACTCGCTGTACCATAGACAATCATTTGACCCGGGCTGTAGACATGGTAACAAATGAAATAAGGATGACAGAGTGGCGCCTCTCTCTTACACCTGAGGAGCTTGCAATAGCTGGACCATTGCATCAGCCTAACGTTCTAAGTCCTACCGACCCCCCCCCGGCCGAGTTCACCTAGCACCTTGGTCATAAGTCCATCTGGTGGTTTATCTGGTCATGCCCACCTTGTGGAGAGGGTACAATCTATTAATGGTACAATGGCTTGCCCGATGGCTACCCCGAGGGGTGCTTCGTCAGCAAAAGGAAAGGGAGAAGAGGTCATTGCTATAGAGCGCAGCCTTACTGGCATGGTGGATAGTGACCACCACGGTGAGACTGACTCAGAGAGTGGTCCAAAACCAAAGCACAGTAGGAAAAATATAAAAAATAAAAATACACATGCTAGTGTCAAAATGGGCCCTCTGGAAAGGCCCTGTAACGAGAATGCGCTCCTGCCAGCATTTGCATCTGCTGAGAATATTTGGGATCAACTGAGTTGTAGGTTAGGTGTTCTACTGGATGTTAAACTGCACCCCATCTTTGATCGCCTGGTACAATTGGAAGCTAAACTAGTAGAGCTACCCCTATCTAGGGCAAGTACCCGCTCCAAGGATACTCAATGCACTTCTATTCCCTCTTTAAATGATTCTTCCAAATATAGGGGTGGAGGGGCCGTCGATAATCAAGCCTCAGTTTCTGACATAGGCCCAGTTTCTATTAGTGCTGTGAGGTACAATGAAGTGCATCACATAAGGGATAAAGAAGTTGTTCAGCAACCAGAAACATGTGACCCCAGCCCGGAGTTGCTTCCGGTGATCGACTTGCCTCCCGCGTCTGCTCCCTACGTTACTGTATTGGCGAATGTAGTGATCCAGCGCTATCAATAACATTTCTTCTCCTCTAGGCATTGACATCCAGGTTGAAAAACATTCTTCTTCACAACTATACCAATATGACGGTGGGGCCCATAACACCACATAAACATTCACTCTCTCATATATTCCCTGGAACTCATCTGCCTTTACTTAGGAGAAAAAGTTAATGACTTGCTGGAAGGAGACGGGATACCTTTTAAATCAACATGATAATTCTCAAAATTCTAAGGTATTCCGCTCATTGGTCGATGGACCAACTAGTAGGAATCAGTTGATGGTGATTAAGACCAGCTCAATCACTATAAACTCATTTTAAACATTTACTTTTATTATTGAGCTAAAGAACCACAGACTCGTAGTTTTAATTATAATATAGTTTATCTAAATTTTATAATCATGAATAAAATCAGTTTTATTAATCAGATCAATACATTTATTATCATTATAAGGAATAAATTGAAATTGCAATGCATACCCTTTTAGATGGAAAAATAAAGTTCGTCACAGCGGTTAAATTCAGATCCCAGCATAGAACTCCCAAAAACTGAGTGTCTGTCCTGCTAAACAAGCCTCCTCGACGGACCACCTATACAGGTTTTCCGCCACAATCTCGTTCTTTCTCAATCAAAATTTTAAGAGTAAAAGATTAAACGTATTAAAAATATAAAGGCCTATGGAAAATAACAGCAGCTTCTCCAACGTCAGCGTCTAGTGCTCAATAAAAATATGTAAAAAGCAGCAGCCCCTCCTACTTAAGAGTAGGTCCTCTTATACCCTAACACTAGCTTACTAAACACAAATGTTTCATTTTTGGGGGCGAGATTCACGCTAATTGGTCCATTGGAGGGGTGGCAAACATCTCCTCATTGCCCTCCTTGCTCAAACCAGTTCTGGAAAATGTTTATAATTTTGTCCTTTCTCACGGGTTCAGGACATTACCAATCCAATTGACATTCTTTCTTTGTATCTTCTTTCTGATACTTCATTTTAAACAGTTCATTGTCAATTCACGGATACACTTCTGGTTCTCACACTCTTTCGCTGAGTCCCCCTTGGCACACGCTTGAGTAAGAAGGCCATCACAACCTTGATCCCTCTTTCATCCTAAGCTTTGGAAGCACCCACGTGATGCATTTGTTCACAGCCTTTTCTTTTGCTTGGAAGCCATTGTGCGCTTGCGCATTTAAGCTTGTTTGCCTCGGCAGCCATTTTTACAGCACGGCCTAGCAGGCTTGAATGAACTATCATAGAAACAAACAGATAATAGTTAAGAATAAAGAAAAGAAGCTTTTTCGTTTCCCTCCCGTCATTCTACGTACCCCAGTTAGGTGTTACCTAGCAAAAGCGACATATAAAGCTATTTCTTACTTACCAACCACTTTCTTTTGCCACCATACAATTTACTACATAGCACAAATCATGCAATATTATTCTAATTAGCACGCAAATCATTATGTTATCGTTATTTACATTAACAATTGTAAGTAGATTAGTTTGCACAGATACTGCATGTTACCAAGAACATTTATAAGGAAAACATACGTTGTTGGTTATTTATTGAAACGAACAATTGTGTTAATTATTTACGTTAATATTAGGGGGTTCAAAATTTTCTCGTTTACCTTGCTCCATCAACTCCCCCCTTTGGTGATTTTTAATATCACCACAAAAACCCATGTTACACAAATTTGTCAGATAGCATATTTCTTATCCTTTTGCTTCTTTGTTAGTTTTACACAACTGTATCCCTTTCATCTTGTCTTTTTGTTTTCTTATACATGCTTTCTTTCAGTTCTTCCAGTTCTATTTCACCTATTTCTCGCTCTCTTTCTTTATTTATCTTATTTTCTCTTTCTATTTTGTTTTGTCTTTTTCTTCTTTTGATACATATAATAACAAATCTCACGAATAATACTACTAAGATTATTACTGTCGCTGCTATCATAACTTTCCCTATAATGAAACTACTTATTTTAGTAAACCAATTTGATACAGAGGAAAAACTCTTACCAAGTTTCTCCCAGGCATTTTCAACCTCCCGTGGAACAAGTTCTTTGTGCAAATTTGTAATATTCTTTATATACTTTTGTATATTTTCACTTTTATCTGGAATGTAAGTGCAACAATGTTGGACTTTCAGCATTCCACAGACTCCACCCTCTTTTGCCAAAAGAATGTCAAGGGCAAGTCGATTTTGCATCACCATAGCTCTCATGGCAACCATCTCGGTATTTACCATCAAGAACCCTCCAGCAGTATCTGTAGATAAACGATCTACTACTGTGGATAATTTCCGAATTTTAAATGCATTCAAAGATATTCCCACTGCTGGTATCAATGCTCCAAAAATATCACCCACTATTTCTGAAAAACTTTCCCTTTTTCTTCGTGTGAATGTTTTACCCATCTCGTGTGTTCCTTTTTCTTCTCTATCTACATGAAAAATCTTTGGAAAGACCAGGCCTAAGTAGCACGTCCCATACCAATGGTCCGGCAACCTGTAATAAGCTCTGTTTCCGCAAATATAATAGATCCCAGGAAATATTGGATCTTTTCCCCTTTGAATCCCCAACCTCCTAAAATTTTATAATTGTCTTGACAATCACTGGAACCCACGAAATAGTTATCATACCTGGTTCTATTTCTACTAATGCACAACTTTCCCTGTTGAGGCCAATCCAAAGTCATGGCTGCATTTGTCCTTTTCTTATCATTATTTTCTTCTTCAAATGCCCAAAGAGGTGTTTTTGTCTCCTCTTCTATTACTTTTCTTTGAAATTTTATTCTTCTATTTTCAACCATTTCTAAAAACACCTTTTCCTCTTTTCTTAACCCACAGGTAAGGTTGTGTCTAACTATGTCATCTGATGTTAGAACCTTATTTTCTAAGAAAAATTCTCCAAATATTCTTGCCTCTTTCACCATATTCAATTCAGATATTATAGGAATCTTTGCAAAAATCTTATCTATGTCAGTATAATAATATTCTAACCTTCCTGTTCTATAAAATAGACTAGCTAAAACACTACGGGGCCGAATCCGATTCGGGCCGGAAAAAATACCGACCGACTCGGTACGGGATTATAGTCCGACCGACACGTACCGGCGTTGCCCGACCTGGGAAGTACGATGAAATGCATGTGAATCACGACCGACTCGTACGGAACTCAAGGCGAACGACCGACCCGGACGGAAACAAGCTATCCGGCCGGAAAACCACGCGAATCGAACCGACCGACACGCATCAGGAAGAAACCCGAACGAAACGTACCCGCGAACTCCGACCCGCGCAGTACGATGCAATGGGTGCAAAAGCAGACCGATTCGCACCGAGCCCAAGCCGTACGACCGACACGCATACAAAACACAGCCGAACAAACACAATACACCGCGACCGACGCGTACGCCGCATATGAAACCGAGCTGAAACACAGCGGGAACGACTTGGAGAGGCGCGCACGAGATAACTGCAACGTCCTACTCGGTCGAAGAATGACTCCAACATGCACAATAATCACAAATGAAAAAATACAAAAAAAGAGGGCCAAACAAGCAATGACAAAGCCAATAAATACAGGGGGGGAAAAAATGGAACTAGGACACACCCCCAACTCCACTACATAAAGGCCACAAATCCCTACCATGATCCTTTGCAAATTCCACTGACCTGCCAGCAGAGAACACCATCACACAGCAAACACAGACACACACACAGCTCATCCAATATAAAAGCCACACACCATTAGCACCTCAACAAATAGCACCCTCACACACACACAGCAAAACCTACACTCACACACCCTCAGTTGCACACACACACACATCAATCACCACCACCACCCATCACCATGCCCCTAAAGAAGAATCCAAAGTTCCTAGATAGTGAATTGGAAGTCATGGTAGACGAGATCCTGAGGGTAGAGCCACAGTTGTTTGGCACATTGGTCCAATAGACCCCCATGTCGCAGAAAACCAAGATGTGGGCGAGGATCGTCAACAGGGTGAACGCACAATCACCATGTTTGCGCACAAAGGAAGACATCCAGAACAGGTGGTATGATGTGCGCAGGAGGGTCAGGGACCTACTGAAGAAGGATTACCTCCTGAGCCAGCACACCGGCAGTGGCCCTCCTGCCAAACCAGTATACCTCAGGCCCTGGGAGGAGAAGGTGCGGGCCATCCTACCACCAGTGAGCGTATATGGGCTAACAAACATCCCAGAGCCTGGTGAGTACACAACTAATATACACAATATTGTGTGCCAATACACACACATCACTGTCAAGGGGACAGTCAAACCATGCACCCCTAGCAAATCAACAGCAAACAAAAGATAATCATCCCAAAAAGTGTATGTCAGTCAGATAAACACAATACATGCCATCTCATAGTGATATGTAACTGTGTCATGACATGTACAAATCCAATACCAAATTGAGCTAGGCAGTGGCACAAATCTAAACAACAAACACTGTCAGATATTTAGCCACCACTAGAACACCACCTCACAGGGAAGCTCACAGAAAGGAAGGAATCCTGTGTATGCTGGTGAAGTCAGTGTAGCCAAGAGCATGATGGGACTCGTAGTAACAGATAATGGGCAGCCTCACATTTGGACCATCAACACCACTCAGAACCATTCTCACAACACAGGGAGTGGATAAGGACTGACAAGATGGCTGACACTGGGTACTGCTGTGGGAGCACAAGGCCCTGCTGGGAACTGGGCACCAACAAACAGCACAACACCACTGCCTGACATCCTGAAAGCCAACTTGCACTCCCTGCAATGCAAGCACGTTGCATGGTGGGATATCTGGCTGGGTGGGAAGGAGGACTCACAGCACTGACCATAGTTACAAGCAGCTCACCTCACACACCCCCTCAACACAAACTCCACATAACCCACCTGGGAGAATGCAATGCCTCACACACCAAATGAAGATCCCACAAAGAACCACCACCCTGGGTAATGCCGTGTGAAGCACAGGGACACTCTTGGGACTTGTAGCCAAACAAACGCAAGGACAACACTGTCAGCCTTCCTGTCAGCACAGGCACACTACCCCACAGGGAAGCAGAGTCCAAAGGAAGGAAGTACGGGCATGCTGGGAAGGGGGGTGTAGGCAATAGCATGATGGGAGTTGCAGTCGCAGATACTGCTCACCCTCACAATTGGCCCATCAACACCACTCTGAACCATGCTCACATCACAGGGAGTCGATAAGGACTGACAAGATGGCTGACACTGGGTACTGCTGTGGGGAGCACAAGGCCCTGCTGGGAACTGTGCACCAACAAACAGCACAACACCACTGCCTGACTTCCTGTAAGCCAACTTGCACTCTCTGCAATGCAAGCACGTTGCATGGTGGGATATCTGGCTGGGTGGGAAGGAGGACTCACAGCACTGACCATAGTTACAAGCAGCTCACCTCACACACCCCCTTAACACAAACTCCACATAACCCACCTGGGAGAATGCAATGCCTCACATACCAAATGAAGATCCCACAAAGAACCACCACCCTGGGTAATGCCGTGTGAAGCACAGGGACACTCTTGGGACTTGTAGCCAAACAAACGCAAGGACAACACTGTCAGCCTTCCTGTCAGCACAGGCACACTACCCCACAGGGAAGCAGAGTCCAAAGGAAGGAAGTACGGGCATGCTGGGAAGGGGGTGTAGGCAATAGCATGATGGGAGTTGTAGTCACAGATACTGCTCACCCTCACAATTGGCCCATCATCACCACTCTGAAACATGCTCACATCACAGGGAGTGGATAAGGACTGACAAGATGGCTGACACTGGGTACTGCTGTGGGGAGCACAAGGCCCTGCTGGGAACTGGGCACCAACAAACAGCACAACACCACTGCCTGACATCCTGAAAGCCAACTTGCACTCCCTGCAATGCAAGCACGTTGCATGGTGGGATATCTGGTTGGGTGGGAAGGAGGACTCACAGCACTGACCATAGTTACAAGCAGCTCACCTCACACACCCCCTCAACACAAACTCCACATAACCCACCTGGGAGAATGCAATGCCTCACATACCAAATGAAGATCCCACAAAGAACCACCACCCTGGGTAATGCCGTGTGAAGCACAGGGACACTCTTGGGACTTGTAGCCAAACAAACGCAAGGACAACACTGTCAGCCTTCCTGTCAGCACAGGCACACTACCCCACAGGGAAGCAGAGTCCAAAGGAAGGAAGTACGGGCATGCTGGGAAGGGGGGGTGTAGGCAATAGCATGATTTGTAGTCACAGATACTGCTCACCCTCACAATTGGCCCATCAACACCAATCTGAACCATGCTCACATCACAGGGAGTGGATAAGGACTGACAAGATGGCTGACACTGGGTACTGCTGTGGGGAGCACAAGGCCCTGCTGGGAACTGTGCACCAACAAACAGCACAACACCACTGCCTGACATCCTGAAAGCCAACTTGCACTCCCTGCAATGCAAGCACGTTGCATGGTGGGATATCTGGCTGGATGGGAAGGAGGACTCACAGCACTGACCATAGTTACAAGCAGCTCACCTCACACACCCCCTCAACACAAACTCCACATAACCCACCTGGGAGAATGCAAAGCCTCACATACCAAATGAAGATCCCACAAAGAACCACCACCCTGGGTAATGCCGTGTGAAGCACAGGGACACTCTTGGGACTTGTAGCCAAACAAACGCAAGGACAACACTGTCAGCCTTCCTGTCAGCACAGGCACACTACCCCACAGGGAAGCAGAGTCCAAAGGAAGGAAGTACGGGCATGCTGGGAAGGGGGGTGTAGGCAATAGCATGATGGGAGTTGTAGTCACAGATTCTGCTCACCCTCACAATTGGCCCATCAACACCACTCTGAATCATGCTCACATCACAGGGAGTGGATAAGGACTGACAAGATGGCTGACACTGGGTACTGCTGTGGGGAGCACAAGGCCCTGCTGGGAACTGTGCACCAACAAACAGCACAACACCACTGCCTGACATCCTGAAAGCCAACTTGCACTCCCTGCAATGCAAGCACGTTGCATGGTGGGATATCTGGCTGGGTGGGAAGGAGGACTCACAGCACTGACCATAGTTACAAGCAGCTCACCTCACACACCCCCTCAACACAAACTCCACATAACCCACCTGGGAGAATGCAATGCCTCACATACCAAATGAAGAACCCACAAAGAACCACCACCCTGGGTAATGCCGTGTGAAGCACAGGGACACTCTTGGGACTTGTAGCCAAACAAACGCAAGGACAACACTGTCAGCCTTCCTGTCAGCACAGGCACACTACCCCACAGGGAAGCAGAGTCCAAAGGAAGGAAGTACGGGCATGCTGGGAAGGGGGTGTAGGCAATAGCATGATGGGAGTTGTAGTCACAGATACTGCTCACCCTCACAATTGGCCCATCAACACCACTCTGAACCATGCTCACATCACAGGGAGTGGGTAAGGACTGACAAGATGGCTGACACTGGGTACTGCTGTGGGGAGCACAAGGCCCTGCTGGGAACTGTGCACCAACAAACAGCACAACACCACTGCCTGACATCCTGTAAGCCAACTTGCACTCCCTGCAATGCAAGCACGTTGCATGGTGGGATATCTGGCTGGGTGGGAAGGAGGACTCACAGCACTGACCATAGTTACAAGCAGCTCACCTCACACACCCCCTCAACACAAACTCCACATAACCCACCTGGGAGAATGAAATGCCTCACATACCAAATGAAGATCCCACAAAGAACCACCACCCTGGGTAATACCGTGTGAAGCACAGGGACACTCTTGGGACTTGTAGCCAAACAAACGCAAGGACAACACTGTCAGCCTTCCTGTCAGCACAGGCACACTACCCCACAGGGAAGCAGAGTCCAAAGGAAGGAAGTACGGGCATGCTGGGAAGGGGGTGTAGGCAACAGCATGATGGGAGTTGTAGTCACAGATACTGCTCACCCTCACAATTGGCCCATCAACACCACTCTGAACCATGCTCACATCACAGGGAGTGGATAAGGACTGACAAGATGGCTGACACTGGGTACTGCTGTGGGGTGCACAAGGCCCTGCTGGGAACTGTGCAACAACCAACAGCAAGACACCACTGAATGACATCCTGAGAGTCAACCTGAACCCACTGCAAGGGTGGCATGCTTCATGGTGGGATAACTGGGCTAGGTGGAGAAGGATGGCCGGATGTCCACCAAATACAACAAATGCTGGCCATGCACACACCTCAACATTCACATTGAAATGCCCCAGGTATGCATGACAATGTGCTACACCAATATCAACCTCTTACTGTGACAACTTAGGACAATGCAATGTACATGCCCGCATCCAGAGGTACAGTCACAACTGTCAGGTGTGTGAACCAATGATGCCTGTAGAAACATAACATACAATGTGTGTCTCTTCCAAATACAGGTGATGATGATGGGGACACAGCAGCAGGCGAGGAGGAGTCCCTGTCCCAGGCTCCAGGAGACACAGAGCTCACTGGTGTGGAACAGCCTCTGCCCTCCTCGGATGGCGAAGACCTACCTGGCACCTCCGGTGTGAGTCATCATGCAGCACCAGCTGGACCAACACCTGCACCCCCTGCACCCACCCCTCCAACAACTGCCAACACACAGACCACCCCGCCGACACGGACAGACCAAGGACCACCGATGGCAACAGCACAGGGCCCCAGGCCCAGCGTGGGGCAATGGACGACAACACCACTAACAACCCCCAAGGGGGCCTTGGGTCACCTGTGCGTACCACCGCAGGTCCTGCACGTGTCGCCAGGGGTGGTGGGAGGGGTGGTAGACATAGGTCGTTGCTTGCAGAGGGGTCTGGACTGCATGATGACCCACAACTGGCATGCATCGCTGATGCGTACCAGGATAGCACCGGAGAGGTCAGACAGGTTGTGGGGATCCTCAAGGACATACAACAGCAGCAGGCTGCCCATCATGCCCGCTTGGACTCCCACATGTCCCGTGTGGAGACACACATGTCTCGCATGGAGTCCAAGTGGGACACATTGCAAGAACTCACAGCGGTGCATAGGGACATATTGACATGCCTCCGCCAGATTAGCACCAACATGGCCACACCTCCCTGTGTGCCCACAACATCTGGTGCTGCAACAACTGACACCGCCACAGGGAGGGAGGAGGGCTCTGGCGGAGACTCCCCTGCACCGCCGCAGCCTGCACGTGAGGTTCACCCCCCAAAGAAGAGGGGTCGTCCGAGGAAGGAAAACTGAGAGGTTGATGGCCACGTACATCCCCCAGGAAGCCAACACCTGTTCTGGAAATTCTCCTTTGTGTGCAAACGTTTCACCCTGTCGAATGCAACACTACTCTCCCACATGACATGGGGAGTTCAAGTTGGACTAATGTATCATATGACTGTGGACTTCACTCAGGACATTTCTGCTACCAAGACTTCCAACTCATCTGGGAACTTTGGATCACAATCCCAATGTACAGCACCCACCATCCTGTGCACTATACACACACACACACATTTCTGTAAATAAAATCACTAGTACACCATACTTGCCTCTGTTGTTATTCAAATGTGGATACTGTTATGGTGATGATGATCTTCTAAATTACACTGTGTATGCTAACTGCTACAGCAAGTACAACACCGTCGTGTGAGTCATGGTGACGTGACACATATGAGGGAGACACACCACTAGGGCTACACAACACAGAGACACCAGGGCCATCGGACTCATCGCCCACAGTGATGTTGCCAGGAAATACAGTGGAATGCACAGACACCACACCTATTCAGAGTCTGTGTCAACTAGCCCACAGGTGCAGTAAGCAAATGTCAGTCAGATGTGTGACCACAGACAACGCACATCCCAAAGTGAAGCACAGGTTCATTACACATTTGCAACATGTTGTTTCCACTACAAATGCAAGGTTTACCCACGTGGCAGTGGCCACACAGTCAACAAGTGCAGAAGATATGAAGTCCAGGGGTGTGTGGCACATCACTTGTAGGCAAACTACTGCTGCCACCCTGAAAGCTGAATCATGGTGTCGGGGGATCCAAGTTGACCAAAGTACTCAGTAAGCACCCTGTGAAGGACAGACATGACACACAGTTAAAACCACTGAAGAACAGGACAGAACTGCAATACTCATGCCCAATACATGTCACAAGACAACTACACAAAACCAAGTTAGCATGTCAAAACTGTTGGGGAGTACAGACGACCTGTAAGGACACATTGCTGCACTCATCCAGTCAAGTAGCACATGGCCACACTCAAACAGCACCAGAGCACCACCCACACATATCATGCAAACTCACATCATTCACATTACATCTCCCTGGATACTCACATTCAGCTGAAGAAGTTGGTGATGAGCTGTGTGCGGACATCACCATCATCATCATCATCATCACTGGCATCGTGGTCCAGGCCAGGATCCTCCACAGGTGGCGGACGTTGGTCATCGTCATCCAGGATGAGAGGCAACTCCTTCCGCACTGCCAGGTTGTGTAGCATGCAGCAGACGATGACAATCTTGCACACCTTTGCTGGGGCATATGGGAGGGCCCCTCCTGTCTTGTCTAGGCAGCGGAAGCGGCTCTTCAGGAGACCAAAGGTCCGCTCAATCACTCTCCTGGTCCGACCATGTGCCTCATTGTAGCGCATCTGGGCTGGTGTCACAGGGTTACTGAGGGTGTCAGCAACCACGGCATGTTGGGGTATCCGGAGTCACCTACGGACAGACAAGTGCACATTAGCTGAGTTGGAAAAGTGGGTGGAATACTACAGATCAGAACACACACAATGGTACAAAGTCAGTACACACCGACAAGCCAGGCACGCTGGTTCTGCATCTGTGCCATCATCCTCGGGATGCGACTACTCCTCATCACGTAGGCATTGTGTGCTGAACCAGGGAAACGGGCACACACATGTGTGATGCTCATATCTGCAAGACATACCACCAGAGCATTGATCGAATGGTAATGTTTACGGTTCCGGTATGCCTGCTCATGTGCCTGTGGTGGTATCAAAGCCACATGTGTCCCATCAATGGAGCCAATGACATGTGGCATCCTCCCCAGGGCATAGAAGTCACTCTTGACGTCAGTGAGTTGTTGACGTGTAGGGAAATAGATGTACTGGTTCAGGCATCTCAACATTGCCTCCAAAACATCGCGTAGCACACGGCTGAACATAGTCTGTGACATCCTACCGGCAGTCGCGACAGTGTGTTGAAAGGTACCGGTGGCAAAGAAGTGTAGGGCTGCCATTACCTTCACCTTGGGTGTCAGCGCCGTAGGGTACGTCCGGCCAGGTTGCAAATGTGGTGCCAAGCGCACTGCCAAATCATCAATTGCCTGGTGAAGCGGTACCGTCGGATGCTGTCACGTTCCACCATCGTTGCCAGGTCAGGGAATGGTCTATGGACAGCTGGAGCCCTGCAGTGCATAGGTTGAAGAAAGAAAGATTGTCAGTCACCCCACATATGTGCCATTCACCATACTCAATTTCACATGATACATCATTACGAGACACAAGTACTTGATGCGTG